>MU183408.1:22643-39897 GCA_016904865.1 Pissodes strobi | reverse complement strand
GTAGGGATTTACATCAACAAATTTTTAAACTTGAAGCAGATAGTACCCCAAATAAGGGGCGAGAACACCTCCAGAAAACCGTCTGCATAATACATCATAACTTGCAATCTATAAATACATGCCATGATGCCCTACAAGAATTCATCGATGCTGAATAAGACTGCATCGCCTTGTGTGTGAGCGAACACTGGAAGACTAGCGAGCAGTTAGCTCACTATAATCTACTAGGATACAATCTAGCTTCATCCTTCTGCCGAATCCAGGGCTATGGAGGTGTGGCAGTCTACGTAAAAAATGAGTCGAGTACATAGTGAGAGATTACATCAACATGGCATCGGTAGAGAACATATTTGAATGTACGTACTGCTGTTCAAATTCAACTAGGAGCTAAGAAGGCTGTAGTACTCGCCATCTACCAAGCGCAGTCCCACACTGCCAGTGAGTTTTTGAATAAACTAGGTTATGTATTAGATATAATTTTAAGTCACAACTGTCTATGCTTTATCGCAGGAGACTTTAATATAGATATTTTAGATGTGAGAAATAATAACGCACAGGAATTAACTCTGTTTAAGTCTTTTAATTTTGTTCCGTCGATTTTGGAAAATACACGAATGGGGAGGACCAGTCAGAGGTGTATTGACAACATCTTTACAAATCTACAACCAGATAGTTTTTGGGCCGGTGTGGTGGTCACTCACATATCTGACCATTACTGCACAGAGATTGTCTTTTGGTGAAGATATAGGTAAGACACACTTAACAACAAAAAAACAAAACAAAAGAGTATTCAGTATGCCAAATAAAAATAAGTTCAAGAGATTTCTATCTTCTCAGGACTGGACAAGTGTTTATGTGCTGCCAGACCCTCTCGTGGATGAGCAATGGGAAATCTTTGCAAACATTCTTCACTCCTCCCTTAATGAGTGTATCCCATTGGTGAATTGCAGGCGCATAGACCAAGATCTTCCATATCTTTTGAGCCCACTCCTCGGCTGATTGCATGTAAAAATGAGTTGGACATCTTACTTGTGCTCAGTAGAGCTGAGGGTGGATATAGAGAAGCATATAAAATTAAAAAACGGCAATATAATTGCCTCCTGAAGGAGGCTCGTGGAGAGCATTATGTCTCCCGCATAAATGCTAGTGCCAATAGGTCGAGGTGTGTTTGGCAGGTGGTTAGGGAGGTTAGAGGATCTTGTGGACCCCAAAACCTCGACATTCCGGGAGACCCTTCTGAACTGGCCAACAGGTTTAACAGGTTTGTGGTTGAGACTGCTCCGAAACTCATCGAGAGCCAGAGTGACATTCCCTTCTCATGCAACATCCCATTGCACAACAAATCCTTGTTTTCAACCCCGACCACTCCCACAGAAATTTCTCAAATAATCTCTAAATTAAAAAACAAAAAGAGCGCTGGGTTTGATGACATATCCCCCCATTTGTTGAGGCACTGTGCAGAGGAGGTGTCTGATCTGAGCCACTGTGCCACGTGATTAACAACTCATTTGCATATGGAATCTTTCCCGATAAACTTAAGCTGGCTATTGTAAAACTTATATACAAAAAAGGAGACAAGAGCCAGCTTGACAATTACAGACCAATAAGCCTGTTGTCTACCTTTTTAAAGGTGTTTGAGGTGGCCATGTGCACTAGGCTTATGGGCTTCCTCTGTTCAGAAGGGCTGATAAGTGATACACAACATGGTTTTCTGAGGGGCAGATCGGTCGAAACGGCAATTTATGACTGCTGAAAGAATTCTGGGGGGTTTGGAGGGGGGAAAGTTGTCTCTTGGCTTGTTCTTGGACTTGTCCAAGGCATTTGACAGCCTTGACCATGGAGTTCTGGCTGATAAGTTGGAGAGGTATGGCATCCGAGGACCAGCCTTAGACTGGATCCGCTCATATCTTTCAAACCGAAAACAGAGGGTCCTCATTGAGTCCAAAGGCCAGAAACACCTTTCTGAGGAGTTGCGGCTTCTCCTTGGCATTGCTCAGGGCGGAGTCGCGGGTCCTCTAATTTTCATTATCTATGTAAATGACTTAGCAAAACGAAATTCTTGATGATGAATCACACCTGGTAAACTATGCGGACGGCACGAACTTGATGACTATTGCTTCTCAGCTTTCCGAGCTTCTCGATATTTCCTCTGAACGATTAAAAGCAGCCCAGGACTGGTTCACTAGAAATAGGTTGGTTCTAAATTCCAGCAAGACTAACATTGTCTGTTTTCGCACCAAAAGGACGAACAATGACATCCCAGATGTAATCTCCCTGACAGATAATGTTCCCCAAGTTTTGTCCACGCACACAAAGTTTCTAGGCATACATATAGAACAGACCAAAATTTGGACTGGGTGGAACAGGTCAACAATGTGTGTCAAAAGGCCAGTTCGGCATGCTACTCCCTAAGGATACTGTCAAGATATCTTAATATTGACCACCTTAAAACGGTGTACTATGCCAACGTTTACTCCACTCTCAAATATGGCATCATCTTTTGGGGGGGAAGCAGAGATGCCGAAAGGGCCTTTGTGGCACAAAAGCGAGCAATAAGAACACTGCTCAACTTGGGAATAAGGGATTCATGTAGGCGAAGTTTCAGGAACTTGGGTTTCTTAACGCTTGCCGGTCTGTACATATGTGAGTGTCTGCTGTTTTTCTTCAAACACAGGGAAAAGTTCGCTGAGTTTGAGTCACAAACCAATATACCTACTAGGTATGTGAGACTTAATTTCCCTCCACATCGATTGACAGCTACTGAAAAGGGACCAACCTATTCCTGTATTAAGTTTTTTAATGCTCTGCCTGTTTGTGTTAAGCTGGACAAGAATTTCAATAGTTTTAAGAGTAGTATTAAATATATTATATTGAGAATTGAACCCTATACAGTTCAAGAATTTCTAAATTATAGATTTTAAACAAATTGTGTTATTTTTGTACTTTTAATGTTCATTTTAACCATTTATGTATACTTCCTGTGACGCTATTATTATCAATTGTACTGTATATGTTCCTCTGTATTGTGCAATTTTTTATTAATATAGACATTTTGAATTTGAATATTGAATCGACTGACAAAAAATCGCAAACTCAAAAGACCGTTCTTACGTTCCGGCAACGCTGCAGACTGAGCTCGTCGCCTAAGCAACGCGGGATGTAGCTTGAGGTAATATATGACGTCAGAATTTTACGAGGGCCCGATTAAAACTTATAAAGACGCCTTGCGAACCGAGCAAGACACGTAACAGTCGTGTCCGATGGTTTAGTAGATTTCAGTAAATTTGAAACTTGAGAGACGATAGGCATCGGCATTTAATGAATTTGGCATCTATACATGTATGCCTACGTTTTCAAATTCTTATAATGTATTGTTAAACTGACATATAAGACTTGTACCTATAGGTTTAGTAGATTTTTTAAATTGAAAAAAAGAAACATCAATTTGGCATTTTCAATCGTATCGATGCGAATTTTTGGTATGTTGTACTCGTAACCCGTAACGTAAAATATACCCGAATGAGCGTTACATGATGGTTCGGTTTCATTTACTGCTTTTTTAATAAGTGAGACTCTCCTTAGAACACAAACAACTTCATCTGAAGACTCTTAACAAACTCCATAATACATTTACAACACGATTAGTTCGCTTATTTCACTTTAATTAACTTTGTAAGCATGGTATATCTCCATATATATTATATATAATCAGATGTTGCCAGATTGTGCAACATTGCCTTAAACTAGGAAAAACGTAAACTTGACAACATCGCACTGTTGGCCCGCTTTTGCAACACTGCCACAGAAATCTGTGACACTGCTTGGGAAAAAGTGTGCTAAAAACGCGTAAAGAAATTTTCTTTTCAAATAATCTAAGCATTTAATTTTTTGTCTTATGGGACTCCCCTGAGTTGTTTTATTAGTAGCTTTTTGACTGGAACTACATACATTAAATAAAGGTTCTTTAAGCGGCATAATATAACCTTAAATTTTTGCAAGTGTTATACTATCCGGATTCGGAGAGCCTTTTAATACATAAAAATTATGTGCCTCACCTTATAAGCACACAACTGAAGTGAGGAATTAAGTTTTTATTTTTTTTAAGTTTTTTCCCAACTTTTGTCCTCGGTTTAGACACTTAATTTTTTCTCTTTTTTTTCTACTTTTTTTTCGCTGAACACCGCGGTTTTCTTAACTTTTTTTAATGTTTTTTTCTTTATTTCGTTTTATATTACTCTTATTCACTTTTCGAACAATTTTTCTTTTTTTTATTTATTTATTTATTTATTTTTATTTATTTATTCATTCCATAAAAGATCATCAATAAGATGACATACAGTTCGTCAGTAAAATATCTAAAATAACTACAACCTATAAGTTTACAAGGAAAGCTTGAAATACTACACAATCAACATTGCAATATATAAAACATACAAACATCGATAAACAATATACCACAGCATGATCACACACTAAAAATACTTTAAAAAGATCAGAACCAAAACTCATCAATGAGAGTATTGGCATGTTGAAGGAACCGCAAATGAGACTGTACGCCAGAGATTAAGCATGAAGATTACAAGAGAAAAATTCTCTCAGGTTGTAAAAACTATGTTCAATCAATAAAGTCTTGAGTTCTCTCTTAAATACAGTCACATTCGGAATATTCCTCAAGTTTACAGGTAGATGATTATAAATCTTAGCAGGAACAATAACAGAGCTATCTGCAGTTAGGGTGAGTCTATGATGGGGTAGCCTCAGGTCACCACCATTTCTCAGTGTGTAACAATGTTGAGCGTCGCCAGCAAGCAAGAAGCTATTCAGATTCTGTTTAACATACAATGCACAATGTAATATATACATAGACACGACCGTCAAGATGCCGAGCCCTTTGAAAAGGCCGCGACAAGAGTGCCTCGGCCCCTTGAAACATAAAGTTCTCAGTATTCTCTTTTGAGCAATCAGCACTTCATTCACTCTATTTGCATTACCCCAGCTGACGATGCCATAGCTAAGGGCTGAATAAGTATAAGCATAATAGGGAGTAAGTAATATTTCCCTATTAGTAAATTGTTTTAGTCTCCATATTACAAAGCAATTAATTGATAGTTTTTTTAAAATGAAATCTACATGATAAGTCCATGACAATTGAGGGTCAATGTAAACACCTAAATACTTAATATAGTCATTCTGCTTAATACTTTTCCCATTTAAATGTACCAGCATTGAGTAATCAACCTTACGGGGGGGTAAACAATATAATTTCTGTTTTAGAAGGATTATGAACTAGCCCATTTAGGGAGCTATAATTATATGTATGCATGGCACTTCTTTCGGTACTAATGCTTAGAGCTGGGACACCGTCAGCTGTGACCACCGCAGTCATGTCATCTGCAAACAATGTAACCAGATCTGCAGGATTATTTGCTGTAGCATCACCAATGAACACTAAAAAAAGCAGCGGGCTCAATATGCTCCCCTGAGGCACACTAGTATTTACTGGCAGCCGGTCAGAGTACCACTCCCCACTCTCCACATTGATCTTTACAATATGTGTTCTTCCAATCAAATAGAAGGATAGCCAGTTCCAGGGCTGTCCCCTCACTTCGTAGTGCTTGAGCTTATGAAGTAGTAGCTCGTGATTTACAAGAGCGAAAGCACGACTGTAGTCAAAGAAGATTCCAGCCACCTGCTTCCTTTGATCTATCATCCTAATTATATAGTTAACCGATGCCAGTATAGCATCCGCAGTGGATCTACCCTTGCGGAAGCCATACTGAGCATCAGGCAGCAACCAATATTTATCAAAGTAACTTATAATTCTGACGTAAAATGTTTTTTCATATATCCCTTGAAGAAGGCGGGGTTGCAAAGCAACAACCCTGTAATTGTCCATCCTTTCCTTTTCATGTTTTTTTTTTGTATATTGGTTTAATTACAGCACGTTTAAGCTGTGATGGGAAAGTCCCTTCTATAAAAGACTTATTTATCAAAACTGATAATATAGGGACAATAATATCAGCCACTGTGCGGAGGAGTGAGCAAGGAATGGTATCCTCCCCAGCTGCAGTTTTTCCAGAAACTTCATATTGTTACGTTTTTCCCGTGGGTTCTTAACAGAATTACAACTTTGCTATTTTCAACTAATACTCTCTTTATTCACTACCACTTATACAATTTAACACTCTACACTACTCTTATAACTTTACCACTAATATCTATTCAACACTCAATGATTAACTGAACTGAACTGACTAACATTCGCGTTAGGTCTGCTTATATATAATCTCAAATCTATCACGAATATTCGGGAAGTATTCCGAGGCCACTCTATATTATCTCGACGCGGCCATCGAGATAATTCCAGCGATCCTGAAACTTCGCGGCCGGCTGGGCGACGATGACTCATACATAAACACGGTACGCTACAAGACAAGTTCTATAGAGTAGCACAAAAACGTTCGGATGGTTGTTAGTCGTGACATTGCCTGCCTCTTAATTCTGATCGTCCCGATCAGCTACTTCATGTCCGTGATATGCTTTCAACCTGTCGAGGTGGAGAACTTTCAGTTTGCTTCTGGGGCTACGCTGAATTCTATGCACTACGTCATTAATTCTTTTGATGACTGTATAGGGTCCTTCCCGTACTGGCGTAAGCTTGGGAGATCTTCCTTTCTTCCTTTGCGGATTATATAACCAGACTTTATCGTTCATCTGAAATCCCATAGAATCAGCTTTGAGATCATATCGTGTCTTCATTCGGTCACTGAATTTCTCCGTGTTCTCTCGAACTAATTCATGGATGTATAGTAACTTTTCCTTAAGAGAGCCCGCGTAGCCTTGAATTTCCATATCCTGGTTGTCTGGCGTTCCGAATAATAGGTCACATGGTAAACGGAGGTCTTTTCCAAATAAAACCACGGCTGGTGTTAATCCTGTCGTGTCATGGACTGCTGATCTATATGCCATCAAAAATAGTGGTATATGTTGGTCCCAATCTTTCTGATGTTCATCTACGACCTTTGACAAATGTTCTTCAATGGTCTTGTTAAACCGCTCAACCACTCATTGTGGATGTAAGGCTGTAGTCCGTGTTTTATGGATGTTGAGTAAATCACAGACTTTCTGGAAAACCTTGGATTCGAAATTGTGTCCTTGATCTGAGTGCAGCTCTAACGGAACACCAAATCTGCTGAATAAGTTATTCACAAGGACCTCTGTTATGGTAACAGTTTCTTGATTGGGGATCGCAAAGACTTCAGGCCATTTACTGAAGTAGTCAATTGCCACTAAAATGTACTTGTTACCATTATTTGTTTCTGGAAAAGGGCCAGCTACGTCAATGGCGATACGTTCAAACGGTAGGCCCACATTATACTGTTTCATTTTGCCCCTAGATCTTGTTTTGGGTCCTTGGCTTGCGGCACAGGTTGAGCACTGCCGACACCACGATTTCACATCCTGGCAGTAGTTGACCCAGTAAAATCTGTCGCGAATCTTGTCAATCGTTTTGTTCACTCCGAGATGAGCACCAGACTTTCCATTGTAAACTTCTTCCAGAACTTCCGATATCTTCCTCCTTGGTACCACCAACTGTGTCTTCACTACTTTTCCATCGGCGCTTTTCCAGGCTCGTTTAAGAAGTCCATTTTCCACCACCAGGGAGTCCCACTGAGCCCACAGAGTTTTAAAAGCAAGTCCTTTAGTTGATATCTCCCTCCAGCTTGGTCTTGGTTGATGTTCTTCTTTAGCTCTTAGCAATAGTGCTATTTCATTATCTTCAAGCTGATTTTTTTTAAGTTGCTCTGTGGTCCAGTGCTGATCAACCTCAAATTTCATTTGCCTAATCGGAGTAATTCCTTCTCGTTGATCTATTCTTTGGCAATGTTTACAATTATCCGCTCATGGTCTTCTGGATAAAGCATCTGCATTATTATGCAATCTCCCTGCCCTGTGCTTAACCTTAAAGTTATATTGTTGTAACTTTTCAAGCCACCTGGCTACCTGTCCTTCAGGCTGTTTCATATCCAAAAGCCATTTAAGTGCTGCATGATCAGTCCTTATCAGAAATTCTTGCCCGTACAGATATTGATGGAAATGCTCAACAGACCGTACTATTGCCAAAAGCTCTTTTCGGGTTACACAGTAGTTACGTTCAGGTTTCGAAAGTGTTCGACTGTAGTATTCGATAACTCGTTCTTCCCCTGCTTGTACTTGCGATAAAACTGCTCCAATGCCGGTGTTACTTGCATCTGTGTCCAATACAAATTTACCCTTTTGTTCCGGATATCCCAATATTGGACTAGAACATAGAGCCGCTTTTAACTTCCTGAACGCAGAATGGCAGTTATGATCCCAGTTATAATTTGCTCGTTCTTCAGTGAGCTTATGTAAAGGTGCAGCTATATTTGCAAATTCTTCGACAAATCTTCTATAATAAGCACATAGTCCAAGGAAGCTCCGTAGTTCATGTTTGTCGCGAGGACGAGGCCAGTCCTTGGCTCATATGAATAAAAGAGAAGCTAATGCTTTTGCTTAAGTTTTTTGAGATAAACATATTCAGCTTTAATGCAGCAAAAAGAGACGGCGGTAGAGTAAATGCATTTGCTACACTTTATATTAACGACTGCTTGATTGCTGTAATCTTCCGTTGGTCGGTTTGAATTCCCTCTGATGACACGACATGCCCGAGAAATTCAACTTTTTGTTGGAAAAGAAAACATTTCTTTGGATTCAGTAAGAGCTGAGCATTCCTGATTCTAGTAAAAACTTCATGCTTCAAGTTTTGTAGGTGCTCTTCGAAAGTTTTTCCCATTACCATTATATCATCAAGATAGACCAGGCATGTCTTCCAAGTGAGGCCTCGTAGAACAACCTCCATAAGACGCTCAAAAGTAGCAGGGGCATTGCATAGTCCAAAGGGCATAACTTTAAACTGATATAAACCACTTCCGGTAGAAAATGCGGTCTTTTCCTTATCTTATTCGTCAATGCCTACTTGCCAGTAGCCGCTCGTCAACGTGTCATCAATCCTGGGAAGTGGATAGCTGTCTTTCTTGGTGATGTCATTGAGCTTCCTATAGTCCACGCAGAATCTGGTAGTTCCATCCTTCTTGGTGACTAAGATAACAGGAGACGACCATGGGCTTGATGATTCCTCAATAATTCAATCGTCAAGCATTTTGTTGACTAATGTGGTAACCTCTTGCTGCTTCGTCACTGGTAGCGTCCGAGGATGCTGCCGTATGGGTGGAGCACTTCCAGTGTCGATTTTATGTTTTATGATGTTCGTTCTTCCAGTAGTGCCATTTTGTCTTTCAAAGACTGTGCTCTGCTCTTTGATAAATTGTGTAGCTCTTTTCAGTTCTTCGGAAGACAGATGATGCCACGACTTCTGGAAATATTCTAAGACTTCCTTAGGGTTTGTCGAGGGTGTTACTTCTGACTGCGTTTCGCAACTGGTTACCCACTGCACCGGCTAGCAAGTGGCTATCGCATCTCCTTCATTGATTTTGATGGAATTGGATGAAATATTTGCTATCCTTATCGGTATTTATCCGTCGGTTTTGACTAGTGCTTTGCCTACGAGGTGTTTGCAAGGCAAATCGTGGTGTTGGATAAGTCCGATGCAGCCTCCAAAATTCTTCTCCAATTTCCCAAAAAATATCTGCTCGGTATTTCGGCTTATTCTGACAGTACATGCCGTCACTACTTTAGTCGGTGTGCCATCATCTGTTTTGTTAAGGATGAACTCTTCGGTGCCAAACATCAGAAGATTAAGCTTGTTGTCAAAAGAGAATCAATGTTGACCGATGAGATCCATCCCCAAAATAAATTCGTCTTCGATGTCGGCGTCTAACACTGTATGGTGTAATTTAATTCGTCCCAGTTGAAGTTCGATATCCATTTCCCCAAGTACTTCAGCTGTTTCACCGGTAACTGTACGTAAAACTACATTCTTTGATATGGGTAGAACTTCTACTCTATTTACCCTGTTGGACCTTATCAAAGATACCGCCGCACCAGTGTCAACAGTAATTGTTATGGCTCTTCCGTTGGTCTTTCCTGTAATTGTTAGACTGTCGGCGGCTTTTCCTAGGCTTTTTATGGAGACGATCCTGGGGGCTTTATCTTCTTTAGCCAACACCCGCCCCGCAATGTTGACTAATTGAAGTTTTCCTGATTTGACTTGGGGGCCCTAGCGTCTCTGGATGGAGATCTAGACCGTAGTTGTACTCGGCAGTCTCTTTTGAAATGCCCAGTCCTGCCACATCTATAGCACTGATTTGATGTATTTCGGTTACGTGGCCTATCTTCCATTGGCTCCCGGAATCTTGCCGTGGCCTGAAGAACTTCCGTTAATTTCTTCAAAATTTCACCCATCTCATTTAATTCACAACTGTTTGTCGGCTTTTCTTCCTGGATGGATACGGCTCTGATTTTTGGCTTGTAGATGTTACAGGCTGCCTCGATTTCTAGGGCTCGACCCAAAGCTTCGCTGCTGTTATCAAATTTGGCTAGGCGTAGCATTTTCTGAGTTTCTGGATCTCTAATACCATCCACGAAATATTGGGCAGCAAGTTCCTCTTGAAATTCCTCTGTCGCTCCCGAGTAGGCCAATTGAATGAGACGTCTAATGTCGGCCTCAAATTCTTGCAGGTTTTCACCAGGCTTCTGATGTCGGGACTTAACTTGTGCCTGATACAGTTGTCTTCTATGTTGGTCTCCAAATCGTCTCTCCAGGGCAGCTGTAAGTATGTCATATTTCCCTTGTTGGCTGATGGGAATGGTCTGCAGTAGTTCTAGGGCAGACCCACGAAGCGCTACCACCAGTGATGTAGCCATTTCTTCGTTATTCCAACCGTTGGCAACAGCAGCGGCTTCAAACTGCCTTCTGTACATTGTCCAGGAGGTTTGACCGTCATACGTTGGAGGTTTGATGTTATGCCCTGTGGCGAATACCCTCTCGGTGGGTCCTTGATTTTTTAGTCTGCTAAATTCTGCTTGTAGATTCCTCATTTCTTGCTGTACGTCTCCTACTTCTTTTTGTACATTTCCAACTTCTTTTTGAATATTGTTTACTTCTTTTTCAAATTTCTCATTTTGTCCGTCCAATATTTTCTGTAATTTTCCTTGCTCGCCTACAATTACATCCAGCATCCATTTCTGCAGCTGTTCCTGTTCTGCTTGCCTTCTACCTTCAGCCTCTTCCCGTTCCGCTTGCCTTCTACGTTCATCCTGTTCCCGTTCGGCTTGTCTTTTATCTTCCTGGTCTTTTAAAATTTTCTGAAGTCGGTCCTGTTCTGCTTGTCTTTTACGTTCATCTTCTTCCCGCTTGCCTCTCAGCATTTAAATTTTCCATGAAATCGGCCAACATTTTATTAATTTGCTCCATTTCTGCCGTTTGTTGCCTTGTATTGACCATAGAATGTTATAAACTTTTACCAGAATCCACCAATCAAACGGTCTCGTTGACGTACTTGTACCTCTTCTTTCCTCGAAAAATACTTCGCAAGTCCGGTCCCTTCACAATCCGACTTCTGACACCAAATGTTACGTTTTTCCCGTGGGTTCTTAACAGAATTACAACTTTGCTTATTTTCAACTAATGCTCTCTCTTTATTCACTACCACTGTATACAATTTAACACTCTATACTACTCTTATAACTTTACCACTAATATCTATTCAACACTCAATGATTAACTGAACTGCCTAACATTCGCCTTAGGTCTGCTTATATATAATCTCAAATCTATCACGAATATTCGGGAAGTATTCCGACGCCACTGTATATGATCTCGACGAGGCCATCGAGGCAATTCCAGCGATCCTGAAACTTCGCGACCGGCCGGGCGATGAGTCATACAGACAGGGAAGCGAGCGGCACGGCGGCGGCTAGTTTTATAGGGTAGCACAAAAACGTTCGGACGGTTGTTAGTCGTGACAATATAATTCTGTTGAACAACTATTTTTACTGTGTAAATTAGGTGATAGTAACTTTGTTCTTGGTGGGGTATATATACCACCAAATTCTCAGGAAAGTTTGTACGAGGGGCACTGCCACTCAGTTGACATCCTCAGGCAGGAGTATTCGGGCTGTGATTTTTACATCTTACTTACTCAGGGGTAGTTGTTTCATGCCCTTTGAATTCGGTGGGGCTGATTTTAGGTCAATGTTACTCGTACCTGATTTTTTATCAACAAATAACAGTTCCTAATAATAGGCTAGTCTTTTTAGATCTGATCTTCTCTAATAAATCTGATATTTTAGTTAAAGAGGCTGATTATCTTTTTAATGAATCGTTACATCATAAAGCATATTATTTTTCAATAGTGCCTCCTAGTGCAGGCAGAGGTAGCAGTAATCAGGCGGCCAACTTTTCTAAAGCCTTCGATCGGGTAAATCATTCATTGCTTCTTGATAAATTGGGAAAATTGGGTGTTGGGGGACCTGACTTGCGTTGGTTGGCAGACTTTATCGGTGGCAGGGTGCAGTCTGTGAGGCAGTGCGGAAGGGTTTCCGGTGAGATTGAGGTCCCATCTGGGGTACCTCAAGGTTCGCATTGTGGTCCGATCCTTTTTTCAATCTTCTTATTGGACCTAGTACCCTGCATAAAAATATGTAAATTCCTAATGTTCGCAGATGATATAAAGCTGTTTGCATCGGTTGCATCTGCTAGGGATGCAGAATGTATTCAGGATGATTTGAACAGTATTAGTATTACAGGCTGAATGGCGTAAGCCTTCCATCGTGTACCGAAGTAAAGGACCTTGGAGTGACATTTGATACAAAATTAACATTTAGTTCTCATATTCAGAATATTGTGTCACGGGCTTACAGGATGCTGGGGTTTATTCAGCGCCTGTCGGTTGATTTGTCAATCTCAACATTTACTAAGCTTTACTCATGTTTTGTCCGCTCAGTCCTGGAGTACTGTTCTGATGGTGTGGTCTCCCTGTTACGATGTTTGGAACGAGGAAATTGAAAGGGTACAGAAAAAGTTCCTTAGAGTGGTGGCTTTTCGTTGTGGATATGCTAGGGAAGAATATGAGTATCAAAATATTCTTCAGGCTCTAAATCTGTCAAGTCTCTATTCACGTCGATTAAAGACCGATGTTTGCTTCTTGCATAAAATCATTGAGGGCAGCATTAAGTCTTCTCAGTTGTTGTCGTTGGTTCCATTTAATTCAACATCAAGAAGGGGTAGACATACTGATGTTTTCTTGGTTCCATTTCATCCCACAAATTATGGTAAGAATGATCCCATAACTCGCATGCTGAGGACTGCTAATGGCATTCTCCACGATCATCCTGAGGTTGATATTTTTGGTACCACTAGAGCATCATTTAAAACTAAATTAAATAAAATTATATGTGATCTTGATTAATGGTTATGTAATTTGTCCTGAACTTCTGAGCATGATTTTCTTTAACGTTCCACTTAGAAACCTAAGACAAAATCGCTTATTTTCTCTGCCTTTTTATAGCACTAACTATGCAGCTCATTCTCCCATTGTGAGGACTTTAAGATTCATAAATTCTAGCAATGTTGAAATTTTGGGCATTACCTTGTCTCAGTTTGGGCATCAAATTAGGGAAATTGTTTGATTTGTTTTTACTTGGTTTATGTTTTTATTTTTCCTTTTATAGTCTAATTAATATGAATAAAATATTTTATGGTGATATATAGTTAATTGAGTTAATTCTGTTATTATTAAATATAGTTTATTAAGTTTTATTAATTAGATAGTAATAGGGTTGATCCCGTATATTAATAAATAAATAAAATTAAAAGACGTACTAAATTCAATTATAACTAGACTCTTAACAAACTCAATAACACATTCACAACACGATTAGTTCGCTTATTTCACTTTAATTCACTTTGTAAGCGTGGTATATCTCCATACGATGTTGCCAAATTGTGCAAAATTTCCAAACTAGGAAAAACGTAAACTTGGCAACATTGCACTGTTGGCCCGTTTGCAACACTGCTTGACTTAGGAAAAAGTGTGCTGAAAACGCGTAAAGAAGTTTTCACTTCAAATAATCTAAGCATATAATTTTTTTGTATTATGAGGCTCCCCTCAGTTGTTTTATTAGCAGTTTTTTAACTGAAACTTTAATACTACGTACATTAAGTAAAGGTTCTTTAAGCGGCATAATATAGCCTTAAATTTTTGCAAGTGATGCTATCGGGATTCGGAGAGCTTTTTAACACAAAAAAATGATGTGTTTTACCTTTATGTGAAACTTCTGAAAGAGATATTAGGAATTGAGTTTGACACCTTTTTTATTTATTTTTTCTTTTTTTTTCAACTTTTTTTTTTCGCCGAAAACCGCGTTTCTTTATATTTTTTTTTTAATTTTTTTTTTGCTTTTTTTCGTTTTATTAATATTTTTTGTTATTTGCTTGTATAATACTTTTTTTTATTAACTTTCCGAACAATCTTTTGTTTTTTTTTATTGTTTTTTTTTTGTCTTATTTCGTCTTATAATACTTTTATTAACTTTCCGAACAATTTTACGTTTTTTTCAATTTTTTCCCATTTTTTACAATTTTTGGGTGTCTCCGGGGAGGTGGGGGTATCCCCCTCATTGATGGATCCGTGGCACGGAGGCATCGCTTGTCAGATTTTCGATCCGAGGTTCACTTGCAGAGATATTTCCCCAAAATTCCCATTAAATTAGAGCCCCGATCACAGGTAGCCCCCATGAGGGGCACCTACCATAAAAATTTCTACCCCCGGCCGTTTCACTTTGATAAGCGTTTAATTTTTTCTGACTTTACCTCAAAAGGTATGCTTCATCGGTTTTGATAAAATCATTCGTTTTCGAGAAAAACAACAATGTGAATGTATATTGACACATTTAGCATGGCTTGACGAATAACTGAGGTACGTCAAACTACGCTAACGGAACTCTTATTATAGATTAATATGTATGACGTAACATAAAAAGACCGAGCGGTTTCAAAAACATTTTTATTGTAAAACAAACAGTAAGTATGCAATAAAATACACTACTACATTCTGATAAACCTAAGCAATGCATTTTTTTAATAAACTATATCTCAAAATTATAAACAACAAAAAATACACTTAATATTCTATATAATAACCATAACGCCATTTTTTTTTAAATAAAACTACTAGAATATGACTTAAGTAAGTACTTGTTGGTAATCCTTCATTTTGTTTCGATATAAAAACATTTTTGTTTGTTTGAATTATCCCTGCTTAGATTACGAGGGAGTGTAGACAAGTATTTTTTTTTTGTTGCAAAAGCAAGGCTTTGTATCATTTATTGTCTGCACTCCCGTTTTAATATTGTTATCGGACATAATGTTGCAAAATAATTCGCATTCTTAGATTTGATAAAGTATTTTCCTAAAATATGTTAAGTAATGAACCGAAATCATTTTGTTTTGAGTATGATTACTATACCCGGTACAGCAGCGTTGCCATATTTTAACCATCAGTTTCTGAGTTTTAGCTAAGTATCAAGGCCAATGCTAACTATAAAATGAATGGAGGCAAATTTTTGGTTGAATAAGTATATCACATTCTAAACACTTAAAACACAACGATTTCGGTAAATATTGATAATTATATATAAATATACTTAGTTACCCATATTTTTGTGTCGGGTTATACCGTCGCTAAAAAATCCCTGCTATTGATAGATGACCCTATATAAAAACATTTTTTTTGATATATATCACAATCACAGTTACAAGTTACACGGGCGCATTGAATTTACCATCGTTCGCATATTATATCGGTTGGACCCAAAAGTGCTGTCGTTATTATTATTGTTAAAGTGTTGTCAACATTATTTTAAATAACACCCCGTATATTTTGTTAGTGTATTCGAATTCTCCTTCAAATTTCCTTTTCTACGAGGGGTCACAAGTTGATGTTTGTTTTCAAGATGGCACCCCTGGAGCCTTTTTAAAAATATTCAACATGGCTGCTCTGTGACGTTAAAACAATAGATTTTTACAACACATATTTCTTCATATACCCATTAAAAAGGTATAAATTATTTTAAATATATTTTTAAAGATGTTGTTTATAAGTCTGACATTATCGAGCAGTCATATTGAAGGCTTCTATAGGGCCATTTTAACAATAAATATTGACTTGTGACTCCCTAGAATAGGGAATTTAACGGATAGTTCGAATATACAGGGTGCTGCATAAAATAAAAAGCATATAACTTTCGGTCTGACCGTAAGTGATGTCAACATTATTTTATATAGCACCTATATTTTGTGTGTATATTCGGATTCTCCTTCAAATTTCCTTTTCTACGAGGGGTCACAAGTTAATGTTTGTTTTCAAAGTGGCTCGTCTGGAGCCATTTTAAAAATAATCAAAATGGCTGCTCTGTGACGTCAAAACAATAGATTTTTACAAAACATATTTCTTTATATTTTAATAGATAATCCACTAAAATGCAGGAATTATTTCAAATATAGTTTTAAAGCCGTACCTATGGTGTTTATGATTCTGACATTATCGAGCAGCCATCTTGAATTTTTTTAAAATGGCTCCTAAAGGGTCATTTTAAAAATAAATATCGACTTGTGACCCCTCGTAGAAAAGGAAATTTAACGGATAATTCGAATATACAGCATAAAATAAAAAGCATATAACTTTCGGTCTGACCGAAAGTGATGTCGACATTATTTTATATAGCACCCCGTATATTTTATGTGTATATTCGGATTCTCCTTCAAATTTCCTTTTCTACGAGGGGTCACAACTTAATATTTATCTTCGAAGTGGTATCTCTGGAGCCATTTCAAAAATCATCAACATGGCTGCTATGGGAAAATAAATGAAGCATAATTTTGCACACATTTTGCACAATTTTGCACACCGCAAATAAAATTTTACACACCCACACAAGGAAAACTAGAGCTGTTTTTATACGGGGGCCAAACTTGACCGTTCCCATTCGTCTGTTGCAAAATTGAAAAGTTTTGATGCCACTCGATTCGGCAAATTTTGCACAATTTTGCACACCTATTTTCAAATTTTGCACACTTTTCTGGGGAAAGTTATGAGGTGTTACAAATTTGTATTTTCCTCCCCGTTTGTCATGATGTGGAAAAATTTTGATGCTGCTAGGTTCTACTAATTTTGCACACCTATTTTCAATTTTTGCACACGTTTCTGGGGAAAGTTATGAGATGCTAAAGATTTGCATTTTCTCCCCCGTTTGTCAAAAAGTTTAAAAATTT
>MU183408.1:0-15112 GCA_016904865.1 Pissodes strobi | reverse complement strand
GTAAACCGAGTTTTGGGAACCTTCGAAAAATCATTTATATGCTTTTCGTAGTATGAATAATTGTTTTATTATTATTATTATTATTATTATTATTATTATTATTATTATTATTATTATTATTATTATCATTATTTGAAACACACTTTGTTGAAGCAAAAATTGTACTGCACAAACGTAAAGCGTAATTTTTTTTACGGGGTAAATGTCAGGTGAATTGGCCGGCCGATCGAAAGACCTGAGGGCGGCGTTGCCACGTTCGTCGCTAAATCCTTGAAGTTCTTATGCATACGGGACCATTGAGTTTATGAATAATATATAGCTGAATCATTATAGGGAGTAGATTTGAATAAAGTACGGATTAGTAAAAAAATGGCGTAATATTATGTAGTTTTTAAGGTTTCTAGCATCTAATTTTACTTTTATTTTTCATTTTCTAATAAATTAGAGGAGGACATAGTTCAGAAAGTGACGGTGGGAGGAGGTGGAAGGAAGGGGGAATTAAAAAAATGGAATGAAAATGTGATGGGATATGTCGTTTTTAGGGTTTTTGGGATCGAGGAATCTGATTTTACTGTTAATTTGAGGATCAGGTTAAAAAGTGAGTGTGTGTAAGAGGGAAGTTAAAATTGTAAAGCCATGCGTGAGGGTGTGAGTTACATTAAAAATGTATTCTGATGTGTGCCTTTTTTAAGGTGTTTGGAGGGGTCAAAGACTCTAATTAATTTAATATAAAGCAGAGAAGGACATAATTAAGAAAGCAGGGATGGAAAGAGGAGGAGGAGGAGCGAGGCAATTAAATTGAAATCTGTTATGATATATCGTTTTTAGGGCTTTTGAGATCGCAGAATCTGATATGACTATTAGTTTACATTTCATGATAAAATAGAGAACCTAGTTTGAAAAAATGAGTGAGTGTGTGTGAGGGATAAGATAAAATTGTAAAAGATATTGTGATACATCTTTTTCGTAGTATTTGGGATCGATGAACCCATTTTTCACTTTTTAAGCACAAAACGTAGTCGAAAAAGTGAGTGTTTGTAAAGGGAGGAGTTAAGTTGAGAAACTGTTAGATGTCGTTTTTAAGATATTTCAGATCGTAGAATCTAAATTTTGTACTAAATTTAACATTTTTGATAAAATAGAGGACGACACTGAAAAAAGTGAGTATGTGAGGGTGTAAGTTACATTTAAAATGTATTCTAATATGTATTTTGTCTAAGGTGTTTGGGGGGGGAGGTCAAAGAATCAAACTAATTTTTATTTTTTTTATATAAAGCAGAGGAGGACATAGTTAAGAAAGTAAGCATGGGAGGAGGAGGAGCGGGACAACTAAATTGAAATGTACTGTGATATATCTATTTTTAGGGTTTTTTTGGATCGAGAAATTTGATTTTATTCTTAGTTTGCATTTCAATCATTTCGTGATAAAATAGAGGACAGGGTTGAAAAAGTAAGTAAGTGTATGTGAGGGTGAAGTTCAAATTGTAAAAGATATTGTGATGCATCTTTTTCGAGTATGTGGGGTCGATGAACCCATTGTTATTTTTTTAGCACAGGACATAGTCAAAAAAGTGAGTGTTCGTAAATTTTAACTTTTTGACAAAATAGAGGACACTGTTAAAAAGTGTGGGTGGGAATTACATTCAAAAAATGTATTCTGACCAGTGTTTTTAAAAGCGTTTGGGGGTAAGATAGTCCTCTTGAACTATTCATTTTTATTTTTATATAAACAGAGGAGGACATAGTTAATAAAGCAAGGATGAAAGGAGGAGGAGAAGCGAGGCAATTAAATTGAAATGTGTTGTGATATATCGATTTTAGGGTTTTTGGGATCGAGGAATCTTAATTTACTTTTAGTTTGCATTTCATGATAAAATAGAGGACAGTGGTGAAAAAGTAAGTGAGTGCGTGTGAGGGGAATTTCAAATTTTAAAAGATATTGTGATACATCTTTTTCGTAGTATTTGGGGCGGACGAACCCATTTTTATTTTTTTAGAAGCACAGGACGAAGTCGCAACATTAACAACTATTTGTGAGGGGAGGAGTTAAATTAAAAAAACCGCTATTAGTCGTTTTTAAGATATTTCAGATCGTGGATTCTAAGTTTAGTATTAAATTTGTGTTTTTTGATAAAATAGAGGACGGCACTAAAAAAAGTGAGTGTGTGAGTTGCATTCAAAATGTATTCTAACGGGTGTCCTTTTTATACTGTTTGCGAGTCACTGTACCCTTAATTTTTATATTTTTATATAAAGCAGAGGAGGACATAGTTAAGAAAGCGAGGATGGAAGGAGGAGGAGCGGGGCAATTAAGTTATGATATATAGTTTTTTGGGATTGACGAATTTGATTTTACTATTAGTTTGCATTTCATGATAAAATAGAGGACAGTAAGTGCGTGTGAGGGGAAATGCAAATTGAAAAAGGAGTTGTGATATGTCGTTTTTAGGTTTTGTTGGGGTCGAAGAATCTGATTTTATTATTAGTTTACATTTCATGATAAAATAAAGGACATGGTCGAAAAGTGAGTGTGTGAGGGAGAAGTTAAAATTATAAAAGATATTGTCATACGTCTTTTTCGAAGTATTTGAGGTCGACGAACATAGTCGAAAAAGTGAGTGTAAAGGAAGGCGTTAAGTTTAATTCTTATTTTCAATATATAGCATGGGAGAGAACATAGTTGAGAAAGTAAGGATGAGAACTTCCTCTTCCGGGCAACTAAATTGAAATGTGTTGTGATATGTCGTTTTTGAGTTTTTTGGGATCGAAGAATCTGATTTTACTATTAATTTGCATTTCATGATAAAATAGAGGACATTGTTGAAAAAGTCAGTGATTGTGTGTGAGAGGGAAGTTAAAATTGTAAAAGGTATTGTGATACATCTTTTTTCTAATATTTGGGGTCGACCAATCCACTTTTATTTTTTTTAAGAACAAGCCATAGACGACAAAGTGAGTGTTTGTAAAGGGAGGAATTAAGTTGAGAAATTGTTATATGTCGTTCTTAAGTTCTTAAATTTATCTTTTTTGATAAAATAGAGGACTGCACTAAGAAAAGTGGGTATGCAATGGCGTGAGTTACACACTAGTGTTTGTTGGTCAGATAATCCAACTGTACTATTAATTTAATTTTTTTTATATAAAAGAGAGGACATAGTTAAGAAAGTAAAGAGGAGGAGGAGCGAGGCAATTAATGTGTTGGGATATATCGTTTTTACGGCTTTAGGTATCGAGGATTATTATTAGTTTACAGTTCATGATAAAATAGAGGACATGGTTGAAAAAGTGTGTGTGAGTGAAGGGCCTTAAAGTTCAAATTGTAAAAGATATTGGGATACATCTTTTTCATAGTATTTGGAATCGACGAGCCCACTTTAAGTTTTTTAAAACACAGGACATAGTAGAAAAAGTGAGTGTTTGTGAGGGGAGGAGTTAAGTTGAGAAACTGTTATATGTCGTTTTTAAAATATTTCAAATCGGGAAAATTTAAGTTTACAATTTAATTTAAACATTTTGATAAAATAGAGGACATATTGGTAAAAAAAGTGAGTGTGTCAGGGTGGGAATTAAATTTAATAGGATGTGTGTAATTTTCATACTGCTTCGGGATAAAAGAATCTAATTATTGTACTATTATTTTATTTTGTTTTTATATATAAAGCAGATAATTACGTAGTTGAAAAAGTGAGGGTGGAGGAGAATAATGAAAATTAAATTGAGAAAGTAGTTATGATGATATGTCATTTTCAACATATTTCTGATTGTGGAATCTAAGTTTACTAGTTTACTATTAATGTATTATTATTTTTTGTATAAAATATAGGACAGAGTTGAGAAAGTGAGGGTAAGAAGAGGAAGAGTAGAAGGAAGGGCAGAATTAAATTGAAAACGTGTTGTGAAATGTCGATTTCAGATAATCTAGTAAAATTTTATTATTATTTACAATTCATGATAAAATAGAGGACAAGATTGAAAAAGGGAATGTATGCGCGAAGGGGGAGTTAAAATTATCAAAAGTATTGCGATTCCTCTTTTTCGTAATATTTCTGGTCGAAGAATCCAATTTTACCATTCATTTGTAATTTTTTTATAAAGCGAAGAACATAGTCGAGAAAGTGAGTATTTGTGCGGGAAGGAGTTAAATTGAGAAATTGTTATCTGACGTTTTTAAAATATTTCGGATGGAGTGGAATGGAATCATAGTTTACAATTTAATTTAATTTTTTTGATAAAATAGAGGTCGATAATGTTAAAAAAAGTGAGCGCGTGAAGGTGGGAGCTCAAAATGCATTCTAATATGTGCCAAGAGAGGTCAAAGAACCCAATAAGTGTATGATTAATTTTTATTGTTATTTATAAAGTGAAGGAGGACATAGTTAATAGTGAGCGGACGCTTGTGAGAAGAGGGAGTTAAATTGATTGATATGTCGTTTTGGAAGATATTTCGGATTGTGGAGTGTAAATTTGTAATTAATTTACATTACATGATAAAATAGAGGACGTAGTTGAAGAAGTGAGTGTGTGAGGGAGAAATTAAATTGAAAAATTTTTGTAATACATTTTTTCGTATTATTTGAATTGAAGAATACAATTTACTGATTTAAAAAAAATTGTAAAGCAGAGAAGAACGTAGTCGACAAAGTGAGTGTTTGTACGGGGAGGCGTTAAATTATTCTTAAACGGTTATATGTATCTCGTTTCTAAGATATTTCGAATTTTGTAATCCAACTTTATTACCTAATTTAATATTTTTGATAAAATGGAGGACACAGTTAAAAATGAGTGTGTGAAGGTGGAAGTTACAATCAAAATGTATTCTGATTCTGATATGACTTTTTTATAGTGCTGGGATCAAAGACTCCATCCATTTGGTAAAGCAGAGGAGGTCATAGGTGAGAAAGTGAGCGGACATATGTGAGAAGAGGGAGTTAAATTGATTGATATGTCGGTTTGAAAATATTTCGGATTGTGGAGTCAAATGTACTATTAATTTACATTTAATGATAAAATAGTTGAGAAAATGAGTGTGTGAAGGGGAAGTTAAATTGTTTGTAAAGCATAGAAGAACATAATCGAGAAAGTGAATGTTTGTGCGAGGAGGTGTTAAATTATTCTTAACCGGTTATATGTATCTCGTTTCCGAAATATTTCGGATTTTAGAATCTAACTTTACTGCATAATTTCATATTTTTGATAAAATGGAGGACACTGTTAAAATTGAGTAGAAGTTACATTCAAAATGTATTCAGATATGACTTTTTTATAGGGTTGGGATCAAAGATTCCATCCAATTGCATTTTTAATTTGTATTTTCTTTTGTAAAGCAGAGGAGGATATAGGTGAGAAAGTGAGTAGGCGTTTGTCTGATGAAAGAGTTAAATTGAAAAACTGGATTTTCAAGATATTTTGAATCATGGTATTAATTTGCAGATTTATTAATAATTATTTGCATACAAAAATATGGATTACTGATTTCTAGGCAAATTTTATTCTTTATAAAAATAGGCACATTAAGAAATGCTGATTGGTGAATTTTAGAGATGTCGCCTACAGAGAGTGCAAAAAAATATTACAAAATAAATACTTGAAGTCAATATTTATTAGACAGCAGAGTGTCGGTTACAGGGTACTTGAAAGCCAAAAATGCAAAATGTACTGTTTTATCCAGTTTTCGCGCTAAAAGACGTAGCCACTTAAGTGATGATGACTGGCAGAGAAAAAAGGTCAAATAAAAGTGAGAGGATAGAAACGTGCGAGTCGAGCCGCGGGCAAGCGATGCTGCTAATCGCCTTGATAAAACGCAAAGTAACTTCGAAATCGCGGTGGGCTCTTATACACGCGGATGTGCCTCGAGCGAGAAAGAAAAACAAAAGAAACGAGATAAAACGGCGTCAGCCACGTAACAAAATTGAATAAAACAAGTGAACAACTAATAATTGTTGCGGCGTACTTCGTCCGGCCCGATAAAAACGAAAAAATTCCACACGAGCAGAGATCGGCCCTCACTCAAACCACTATATTGGCTTACGTCACGAGGCGCACCGTCATATTTGTTTTCGCATTATCGCCTTTTCTAACGATGATGGGGGGGAGTTGTCGCAAGCGACGTGACGGCCCGTTTAACGTTACGATAAATCCGGCAAGTTGGCGTTGAAATCGTCAATATTGCAAAAACAATTGAATCGTCTAGTTAGTAATTATTATTACCAAATATGATGTTGTTATTATACATGCACATTTTGGTCCTAAACAAATCATACAATTCTTACCCCAAACTAAAAATCCTTTTTATTTTACTACGGTCATTTTACAGAAAAAAAAATAGATGTTTCCTACACAGTGGTTCGATACCCTGAAATTACTGGTCATGCAGTGGGATGTAACGCTAATGCACAAGCTTAGAATTCTCCCTAAGATTTAAAAACTCTCTAATGTAAAGGTATCCCAATTGAAAATATCTATTATCGTAATATAATAATAATAAGTTATATTTTCTCTGAATTCTGGGTACAGGGTTATTCATTATATTTTCACACCCACCTGCAGTCGTAATTACAGGTAATACAAAAAAAAACTTAAATTCAAAAGTTGGGTGCTTTTTTTATTTATTATCTTTTAGAAATGTCAAAAGAAAAAAATTGCCTGTCAAATGTCAAAAAACCGCATAACCTTAATTTTTTTTATGGAACACGCTGTATATTATTGCATATTTGGATTGTGCGAAAAAGTCTAGACATATTTCATGAATAATGTCCTATACCTATCTCTAACGGTTTTTGAAATATTGACAGTTGAAAATCGACCATTTACCAAGTTTGACAGCTTGTAAAATATAAACGGCTCAAGATAGAACAAAACAGTTTGAACTTTCCTAAATTGGTTTTTCATAAGCTATCGTATGACACTAACTTTAGATTTAACCAGAGATTAAAAAATCCCGGATGATCCGTTGAGTGGTTCGCCAGAAACGTCTAAGGGTCTAAGGTATCATCCACAGTGGGCCACCCTCTATAATAGGGATGGGTTTTTCGATGCATCGATAACTTGTCGATATATCGAATAAAAGTCGGTAAATAAATCGATCAATATCCGCCGCTATCGATATATAAATTATTGATACTATTAACAACACTGATTTAAATATTCAAATGAGCATAATTCGGTAGAAAGCTATATACCGGATTAGTAAAAAGTATTAAAATGATTAATTATCCTTAAAAATAAAAAATAACAAAAAAATATATCATATGGGAATAGGGAATTATTGCGGATTCAAAACTGATACAGACAATGTTGCCACATCTTTACTTTTGTCATTGATTAATATATTTTTGTATTTTGGTAGGAAACATATTTTTTTTTGGAGTCCCTTAATAATATCTTTACAGTGTTGTCAAATGTGTTGCTTACATTCTGAAACAATGATGCCAAATTGCTTATTTTAGACCCTGACACTGGTGATTTTATAAAATCGGCCCAAAACTAGTTTTTTAAAGTTTTTATATGAAAATTGTATATTTGTTTATTTACTTTAATAGGGGATTCCGACATTTTGTTATGAAAATTTTATCAACAGATTTTTTGTACAGTCCTTACTGATGTCCTTACAGTGTTGCCAAATTTTGTTTAAATTCTGACATTTATTAAATAATAGTTTTGTCTTCACTTTGATATGGTTACAGACGATAAAAAAAATCATCAGTGTTTTGAAAGCTGCTAATGGCACATTTACAGTGTTGATAAATTGAGTTTACATTCTCACACAATGACAGTGTTGCCAAAGTCTTGTTTAAATTCTGAGACTTTAAATATTTTTAAAATCGGGTCAAAACTTTTGTAATTTTTTTCTGCGATATATTTTCCGCCGTTTCAGTGTGAAAAATCAATCACAAGAATACTTAAAGGCTGCTAATGACTCGCTTATTGCGTTGTTGCCAAATTGTGTTTAGATTATGATACGGGCAAATTGTTTCTATGTAAAATTTGTCATTTTACCTTCACTTAAATATGGTTGTTGACGTGTCGGCAAAAAAACATTAATTTTTTTACAGTCCCTTAATATTACCTTTACAGTGTTGTCAAAACTAGTTTTTATATGAAAATTGTATATTTGTTTATTTACTTTTATATGGGATTCCGATATTTTTTATGAATAATTTATCATCAGATTTTTTTGTACAGTTCCTTATTGATGTTAAGGACAATGTTGCCAAATTTTGTTTAGATTATGAGACATTGAACAATTTGTAAAGTAGTTCATAACGAATTTTTGAAACGAAATAAACATACTTTTATCTTCACTATGATATGGTTTGTGACGTTCCGATAAGAAAAATCTGAAATGTATCAAAGCGGTTAATGGTACATTTACAGTGTTGCCAAATTGAGTTTACATTCTAATACATTCATATAGTGATAGTGTTTTAAAATTTTTGTTTTTATATTTTTATTTATATTCGAAAAAATGTGATAAAATTGAAAGAAACGTAAAAAATTGTTCGGAATAACTTTCACTTCAGTTGTGTGCTTATAAAGGTGAGGCACATATTTTTCTTAGAATTTTGGATCGATTGGCAACATATACAGGGTGTCTCAAGGTGACATTAGAATATTTCGGAAAGTAAAGTCAATTGGTACCACAGGGTTTCTAAAAGCGCTCTATTGGAATAAAATAACAGTAACGTTGTGCGACTTCCGGTTATATCGGAACTAGATGTCAACTTGCTTATTTTAAATAGAACCCCATGTATATTATTTCATATTTAAATTTTTAGCAAAATTCTAGATACACCTTATGTATAATGTCCTATACCTGAGCCTAACCGTTTTTGACATATTCTAAATTTTATGTCAAAAATGACGTTTGCGAGTCAATACTTAATTGTCATTTTTTTCCCGTATGGAAGCTCTAATAATTTAATTTGAATTGATTTTCTTGCGGAGGGCGCTCTACTTTAGTACATTTATTTGATATTCTGATAATAAACCATTACAGGGTGATCAAAAACGAAAATTCAAAATTGAGCGGAAAAACTACCAAAAGTCAATTTTTTAAAATGGAAACTCCCTATTTTTATAATTTTATCTTATTTGGCATTAAAAATAACTAACTTTGTACAGGGTTATCTAACGAGGACTACACATGGCGATTTTTTTACTTTCCCTGTATTTTTATAAAAAAACTGAAATAGCAATCTTATGTAATTTTCTCCGGCGAATTCGGATATTTCAGCAAAAAACAATTGAACATCAAATAAAAGTGCTAGGGGTCACTTTGATATTTTTTTAAATGAAACACCCTGTATATTACTGCATTTTTGGAATCTAGAAAAATCTAAACACATTTTGTGTATAATATGCTATACCTATCTTTAGCTGTTTACCAAATATTGACAGTTCAAAGTCGGGCATTTTGACACTTTGACAGGCTCTAAAATCTAAACCGCACGAGATCAAAGAAAACGGTTTGCACATTCCTATCTTGGGTTTTCACAAGCTATCGAATGATAGTAACTTTGAATTTAACCGGAGGTTTAAAAGTTCCGGTTAATTTTATCCGCAGGTTAAATTCGAAGATACTGTCATTCGATAGTTTATGACAACTTAAGATAGGAATGTGCAAACCGATTGCTTTGATCTCGTGCGGTTTAGATTTTAGAGCCTGCCAAAGTGTCAAAATGCCCGACTTTCAACTGTCAATATTTGGTAAACAGCTAAAGATAGGTATAGGATATGATACACAAAATGTGTTTAGATTTTTCTAGAGAGTCCAAAAATGTAGTAATATACAGGGTGTTTCATTTAAAAAAAATATCAAAGTGATCCCTAGCACTTTTATTTGATGTTCAATTGTTTTTTGCTGAACATAATCTCGAGAGAAAATTACATAAGATGGCTATTTCAGTTTTTTTTTTATAAAAGTACAGGAAAAGTCAAAAAATCGCCTTGTCTAGTCCTCGTTGGATAACCCTGTACATTTACAGTGTTGCCAAATTGAGTTTACATTGTTATAGTGACAGTGTTTTAAAATTTTTGTTTTTATTCTGAGACTCGAATATCCAAACATTTTCGAAAAAATGGGGAAAATATTGAAAAAAAACGTAAAGAATTGTTCGGAAAGTTAATAAAAGTATGTATTATAAAACAAAATAAGAAAAAAATATATAAAAAAGAAGTTAACGGGGTTTTCGGCGAAAAAAGGCAAAGGAGTTGAGCTGCAAGGGAAAAAAATTGCTTTATAAAAAAAAGTTGAAAAAAAAATGTCTGGCTTCACGGGGTCATCAGTGGAGTGGAAATTATGCCCCCCCCCCTGGGATACCCAAAAAAAGATGGAAAAAAAATTCAAAAAAAAACCTAAAAAATCGTTAGGAAAGTTAATAAAACTACTATAAAGAAAATAAGAAAAAAAATATATAAAAAAGAAAAGTTAGAGAAACGGCGAAAAAAGGCGAAGGAGTTGAGCTACGAGGTCGAGGATGCCAAAAACGGAAGGAAAAAAAATGCTTTATAAAAAAAAGTTGAAAGAAAAGCAAAAAAAGTGTCGAGCTTCACGGGGTCATCAGTGAGGGGTATTATAACCCCCCCCCCCCCCGGATACTCAAAAATTTTCGAAAAAATGGGAAAAATTGAAAAAAACGTAAAAAATTGTTCGGAAACTGCACCAAAGTATTATAAAACAAAATAAAAAAAAAATAAAAATAAAATAAAAACAATTCTCAGTATTTCAGAAGTTTCACTTCAGTTGTGTGCTTATAACGGTGACGCACGTAATTTTTTTTTTAGAATTTTGAGCGAATGGCAACATATACAGGGTGTCTCACGCGACCGCCCATTTGATTATTTCGGAAAGTAAAGCCATTTGAATTCTGAAAATTGGAACCGGAGGGTTTTTAAAGACGCTCTACTCGAATAAAATAACCGCAACGATGTGCGACTTCCGGTTATACCGGAAGTAGATGTCAACTTGGTTATTTTAAATAGAACCCGATGTATATTATTTCATATTTGAATTTTTAGCAAAATTCTAGATACACCTTATGTATAATGTCCTATACATGAGCCTAACCGTTTTTGACATATTCTAAATTTTATGTCAAAAATGAAGTTTGCGAGTCAATACTTAATTGCCATTTTTTTTCCCCGTATGGAAGCTCTAATAATTTAATTGGAATTGATTTTCTTGCAGAGGGCGCTCTACTTTAATACATTTATTTGATATTCTGATAATGAACCATTACAGGGTGATCAAAAACGAAGATTCAAAATTGAGCGGAAAAACTGTATAATATCCTATACCTATCTTTAGCTGTTTACCAAATATTGACAGTTGAAAGTCGGGCATTTTGACACTTTGACAGGCTCTAAAATCTAAACCGCACGAGATCAAAGAAAACGGTTTGCACATTCCTATCTTGGGTTTTCATAAGCAATCGAATGATAGTAACTTTGAATTTAACCGGAGGTTTAAAAGTTCCGCTTAATTTTATCCGCAGGTTAAATTCGAAGATACTGTCATTCGATAGTTTATGACAACTTAAGATAGGAATGTGCAAACCGCTTTCTTTGATCTCGTGCAGTTTAGAATTTAGAGCCTGTCAAAATGTCAAAATGCCGGACTTTCAACTATCAATATTTGGTAAACAGCTAAAGATAGGTATAGGATATTATACACAAAATGTGTTTAGATTTTTCTAGAGAGTCCAAAAATGTAGTAATATACAGAGTGTTGTTTTCTTTGATCTCGTGCGCTTTAGATTTTAGAGCCTGTCAAAGTGTCAAAATGCCCGACTTTCAACTGTCAATATTTGATAAACAGTGTTTAGATTTTTCTAGAGAGCCCAAAAATTTAGTAATATACAGGGTGTTCCATTTAAAAAGATATCAAAGTGGCCCACTAGCACTTTTATTTGATGTTCAATTGTTTTTTGCTGAACATATCCGAATTCGCGGGAGAAAATTACATGAGATGGCTATTTCAGTTTTTTTGTAAAAGTACAGGGAAAGTCAAAAAATCGCCTTATCTAGTCCTCGTTGGATAACCCTGTACAGTTCCTTATGATGTCTTTACAACGTTGCCAAATTTTGTTCAGATTCTGAGACATTGAACAATTTGTAAAGTAGTTCATAACGAATTTTTGAAGCGAAATACATGTTTTTATCTTCACTATGATATGGTTTGTGATGTTCCGATAAGAAAAATCTGAAATGCATCAAAGCGGTTAAATATACATTTACAGTGTTGCCAAATTGAGTTTTCATTCTAATACATTGATATAGTGACAGTGTTTTAAAATTTTTGTTTTTATTCTGAGACTCGGATACCCAAAAAATTTCGAAAAAATGGAGGAAAAAATTGAAAAAAAAAACGTAAAAAATTGTTCGGAAAGTTAACAAAAGTATGTATTATAAAACAAAATAAGAAAAATATATATAAAAAAAAGTTAGAGAAACGCGGTTTTCGGCGAAAAAAGGCGAAGGAGTTGAGCTACAAGGTCGAGCATGTCAAAAATGGAAAGAAAAAAAAATTGCGTTATAAAAAAAAAGTTGGAAAAAAAGCGAAAAAATTAAAAAAAAGTGTCTGGCTTCACGGGGTCATCAGTGGAGTGGAAATTATACCTTCCCCCCCCTCCCCCCGGATACCCAAAAAAATTCGAAAAATTGAGAAAAACATAAAAAATTGTTCGGAAAGTTAATAAAAGTACTATAAAACGAGATAAGAAAAAAATATATATAAAAAAGAAATGTTAGAGAAACGCGGTTTTCGGCGAAAACAGGCGAAGGAGTTGAACTACGAGGTCGAGGATGCCAAAAATGGAAAGGAAAAAAAATGCTTTATAAAAAAAAAGTTGAAAAAAAGCAGAAAAATGAAAAAGAGTGTCTGGCTTCACAAAGCATCAGTGGGGTAGAAATTATACACCCCCCCCCCCCCCCAGGATACTGAAAAAATGTCGAAAAAATCTAAAAAAACGTAAAAAAAATTTTCGGGAAGTTATTAAAAGTACTATAATAATACGAAATAAGAAAAAATTTATATAAAAAAGAGAAGTTATAGAAACGCGGTTTTCCGCGAAAAAAGGCGAAGGAGTTGAACTACGAGGTTGAGGATGCCAAAAATGGAAAGAAAAACATGCTTTAGAAAAAAAAGTTGAGAGGGCGCTCTACTTTAATACATTTATTTGATATTCTGATAATGTACCATTACAGGGTGATCAAAAACAAAGATTCAAAATTGAGTGGAAAAAAACTGTCGCAATTTTTTTTCAAATGGAAACTCCCTATTTTTATAATTTTATCTTATTTGGCATTAAAAATAACTAACTTTGTACAGGGTTATACAACGAGGACTAGACAATGCGATTTTTTGACTTTTCCTGTACTTTTATAAAAAAAAACTGAAATTGCCATCTTATGTAATTTTCTCCCGCGAATTCGGATATTTCAGCAAAAAACAATTGAACATCAAATAAAAGTGCTAGGGGCCACTTTGATATTTTTTAAATGGACTATTTCAGTTTTTTTTTTATAAAAGTACAGAGAAAGTAAAAAAATTCGTCTTGTCTAGTCCTCGTTGGATAACCCTAGACAAGGTTTTCTATTTCAAAATATTAGCAGTTTAACATTTTTATTGTTAAAATATTAGCTAGCTATGGTCAGTTGGCCACGACCGCCATGATAAAACAAGTGATGCTACGTTTCTATGGGACCGCATGATCGCAATTGATTTGACATTGACATGCGGTACCATGGAAACGTAGTTTTGTAATGGCGATCATGGCCAACTGAGCTAACATTTTAACAATAAAAATGTAAACTGGCAATATTTTGAAAACTACAAAATTTCGAAATGGAAATCCTTATCCAAAGTTAGAGTTATTTTTAATGCTTAATAAGATAAAATTATAAAAATGGGTAGTTTCCATCGTCGTTTTTGTTCACCCTGTATTGGTTTGCCATCAGCATATCAAATATGTTTATTAAAGTAGACCTCCCTCTGCAAGAAAATCAGTTCCAATTAAATTATTAAAGCTTCCATACGGGAAAAAATTATAATTAAGTAGCATACAATTTAGAATATTTTAAAAACTGTTTGATTTAGGTATAGGACATTATACATAAAGTATTTCAAGAATGTTGCCAAGAATCGAAATATGAAATAATAAATAGGATGTCCTATTTAAAATAAGCAAGTTGACATGCAGAATGTTGCTGTTATCTTATCAAAACCTTATGGTACCAATTTTCAGAATTCAAATGACTTTACTTTCCGAAAGACACCCTGTATTTTATATCTTGAAGGCTTTGTGCCCTATAAAATCATTAATTCGTTTTAATAAACCTGTAAGTTGTTGTGTTAAAGTGGTGTATTATTTCCAGTATTATGGAGAACCAAAAATAGCGGACAATGCCCTAGCATAAACAAAAGGCAAAATAATCTCAATTTATTTAGTACATAGACGTAACGATGATTGGCATATTTGTATATCCTTTTCATAATGAAATAACTGCATAGTCCCGCTCGTCATCCTAGGGCATGAAGTTCTTGAAGCCAGGCCAGATACGCTTTTTTATATATGAAAAAATTTATTCGCATGATTTTTAAAACATTTTTTGAGCCACTAAAATAATTTTAGGCCCTCGCTTGATAAGCAGAGTAAACAACGCCATACTCTAGCGTTTTTAGTAAACGAGAGATTACGGCCCGAAATAAAAACCGATTGCATTTGAAAGTTGGGCAATAATGGTGATGTAAGAACCGATTCGGTTATCGGATCTCGTGCGAAAACGGCCTTTACAACAAGTAATAACAACCAACAAGTTAAGTGCGTCGCTAGTTAAAACGATTTCGAAACATCTCCTTGAGCCGTCGTGGCCGATTTTGCGCCGTCGTCGTCGTCGTCGTTGTTGTCGAGGAGTCGCCTTTGGCCCCATCACCACAAACACACACAAAAAAAAAACAAACTAGAATCGACGGAGGAGAGAAACAATCGGGCCGCCCGAACGAGAAATAGCAGCAGTCATCACCGATTTCAAGAAGGCCTTGATTTTTCGGCTTTCATATTTTTGTGTAATGTTCTCTCCTCTCTCGAGATTGTTGCCGCCTTATCAACGTCGT
>MU183407.1:163702-203617 GCA_016904865.1 Pissodes strobi | reverse complement strand
GTCTGGGCCAGGGGTGATTTTGTTTTAAAGTTATTTGCTTGCTACAACTATATCATCAGTAGTTATTGGCGGAACGTCGATGCTATCGGAATACTGAATTAACGGATCAATCTTTGCAGGCTGGTGGGAATCTTTGTACACACTTTGAAAATAGTTGGAAAACGCCGACACATTGGGGTCCGTGGCAAGAGTGATTAGTGTCTTTCATAGTGGCTGGAATGCGGGATTGAGCTATCTTGCTTTGAATAAAAGACCAGAAGTTTGATGGATCAGAAGTTATGATTGTTTCGGCATGCCGGATATATTCCCTGTATCTTGTCGGGGCTCGATTTAATTAAGCTGCGCAAAGATTTGTGTCTGGCGAGGTAAAATGGACATTTATGGGTTTTAAAGTCTTTTTTGAATACATTGTCAATGAGTTCCTCCTCCTCATAAAGACTCTGACATGAGTTACCGACATCTGTGCCATTGAGAACAGACGACCAGTCAGTGTTCGACATTAGCTCATAATAGCTATGAAATTGACTTTTCTGAAATTGTTAAGGATCATTGTTTACAGGAAAGTTGCCTATGTGAGGGAGGACCGCTTGAAAATTGATCAGTAAGGATGGATGATACAGATCTTCATTAACAAGTGGTACGTCGTCTTTTTGCAGGAAAGTTTTAAAGTTGGCAAAAACTAGATCCCAACAGCGGTGGCTAATGTTAGATGTATTATTATATTGGCGAAGGTTAAGTATTTCACTGAATCCAGTCAAAAGTCTGTGTTTAGCATTGGGAGGAAGGTTTGTAGTGTAAGAAGGAATATTGAAGTCTCCCAGAATTATTACATTTTTGCTCAACATTATATCTATTGACGAAAGAGCCTCCAGGAAAATTTCTACCTGAATATCGTTAGTAGAAGGAGGTATGTAAACAATAAATATATATAATATAAAATAATTAATAGTTAGCTTACAACCTAAAATGTCAATGAGTCGCGCTCCTTCGCAAACATTCGAAGGATACAGCTGTTCAGAAGCAAATTTGTCGGAAAACAGTAGACCGCATATGATTCGGGGAAGAGATCAGTGTTCAAAATATCGGGTTGGAGCTCTGATTCTGTAACAGCAACGATATCGTAGGTACAAGCAGCAACGGCACTATAAAAATCGTTTGCTTTGCTAGGGAGGCCGCGTACATTCTGGTAACAGCATGTGACGTCATTGGGAGAAGTACAGAAGGAATTACTACCAAAGGTCAATATTTTATAAAGGTAGGTAGCAGCTAAAAGAATTAGGGATTAATAGTTTAGGTATCTCTCGTAGCATCTGTTTAGGAAATCTAATAATAACTAACGTGTACGTATTTGTTTATATTAATGTTTACATGTTTTGTTTAGAATATTAGTATAATTTTTAACCAAAAAATACCGTTATGAAAATAACAGGATAATAAACAATAAAAATGTTATCCACTTTCGATTATTAAGCTGAATTTCTAATTTTTTTTATGATAGTGACTCACACACACTAAAGGGAGATCCTATGGCGCTCGACGAGCGGTGTGTGTGCGAAGATGTTGATTGACACGGTTCTTGTAGGTTGTAAATATTTAAAGGTCATCGATTCTAATTCGTTTAAAATGGCATTATTCAGCAACGCAAATTTTATTTCCCATCGAGTCGGACCAAACAACTTCAAGCGACGCAGTGCACTACGAGGGCATTTCACAAATTTATATACCCAATCGTACTCGAAACGCTGAAAGGCGGCAGCGATTTTTTGTATCTTATCTTTATCTCCAGAATCCACCAATTAATTTGTTACCATCAGTCCTGGGACACCCTGTATGTATATGACAAAGGAATAAAACCTCTTTTTCTAAATTGTGCTACGTTTTGACATTTATTTATCTACCCTATAAATAATAATATCTAATTAAGCTAATTTAACGTTTCAACTGGAAAAACTGGATAGCTTTTTGATTGACTCAAAAGGTCGGTAAGTTGAAAAATAAAGAAGTTTGATTCATTAGTCCAACACCCGCTAAATTATTTTATAGTTATTTTATAGGTATACGTTACACATACATACATGTTGCGTTTTACGCTATTTTTATAAATAAATATTGTCTGGCAAATGTATTTGTTTTAACCTCGGATTTGCTTTTCACCAGATATTATTTGTTAATGGAAATCATCATATAAATAATGAAAAAGTGGAAATAAAGTGGAAATGTATGGAAATATGTGGAAATTATATGGAAATATGAGGAATTTAAATGGAAATACGTGGAAATGTGTGGAATTCATGTGGAAATATGTGGAATTCATGTGGAAGTATGTGGAATTCATGTGGAAATATGTGGAAATATATGGAATTCATGTGGAAATATGTGGAATTCATGTGGAAATATTATGAAAAATGGAAATATGGTGTACAAATTTTCAGATGCGGTTTACCCCTCGATTACAGAGCACATGGCAGCCTGATTAAAATCGTACCAAAACACATGGTTTCCAACAAATGATTTTTTAATATGAAGAACCCAGGACGACTCTTTGATTCATACATTATTATCATGAAAGCCGGGCTCCCATTCTCGTGTATTTGGCAAGTACGCAAATATTTGCGTACTTTGTCATACTTGGCAAGTACACCAAGTTCCGAAGCCAATTTGACAAGTGCAGCGCTCCCACTACTCCTGTATTTGACAAGAACGCCAATACTTGTGTACTTGGCAATTAAGCATTTTCTCGATAATTCAGTGTTTATTTTCTTTCGACCATGGGATAGTCGCACCGCTGCAGCTGCAGCGTTTGTAGTAGTAGCTGGCAGCTATATTGTGATAAGGAGGAAAAAAGCGCAGAAAGCAAAAAGGAGAAGAAGGTGGTGGATGACCTCTATGAACAAAAGTCGAAACAGGTAAGTTATTACCACTATCCTGATCGACCAAAAGCAGAAACCATACTTCTGTAGGTATTCTGAAAATTGGTATACTAGGCAAAATTTTTGCTTCAGGTACAATGTCTCCATTATGATAGAGGACCTTATTCGAGAACCATCAGGCTGAATGGAGACTTTCCTGCGAATGTCCTATACCGACTTCGAATTTCTTCTGAATAAAGTGGGACATATGATAGAGAAGAAATACTCAGCTCATAAAGGCAATTCCATTTAAGGAAAAGTTCTGTGTTGCCCTCAGATTCTTCGCTAGTGGTGAGTTTGTCATACCTTTTCAAATTTTCATCACAAGTTGTATCCCGGTGCGTTTTCGACGTTTGTGATGCATAGATTACCGTTCCTCTTGAGACCACTCCATTTTGAAAAAACTCACACCACGTGCACACGCGACCGAAGTCAAAAACAGAATAACAATATTAACTGCCGAACTATTTGCGGGACAAGCAGGCAAGTAGTGAGAGTGCATCAACAAGTATGCACTTGTCAAATACGCAAATAATTGTAATCACTTTGACTCGCATAATTTTTACCGACAACCGCCGGGACTTCGCCAGTGGCCAATAATTCTACAAATATTGGCCGAGTATACCACTTCCACTACTTGGCAAATATGGGCAATTGACAAATATTTTGCCAAATACACGAGAATGGGAGCTCGGCTTAAGGATAATATTGTCCTCTGAAAGGCATACTGAGTAAAATCGTGTCCCAAAATCTGTCACTATCCCCCGGTCTATTGGGGGTTTACAAAGAGCTACACTCCAATTGAAAAACTGACTATATTGTACCATCAGTGGCGCACTTACAGATTTAAATTGTTCAATTGTTTTTAATTAATAACTCGTCATTTTAATAAAGATTGAGTAGTTTTAGGCGACAAATACAAGAATCCTATTTGAAAATAATAATTTAAAAAATGTAAAACTGTGAAAAAATAATATAAAGAATTACGGCAAGAACCTCCAATTATAGCCGCTGGATATATCCGGCGTGCCGAGAAAAGCATAACTTCTAATCCCTCAAACTTCTTGTCTTTTATTTATTCGCATTCCAGCTACTATGAAAGACACTAATCACTCTTACCACGGACCCCAATGTGTCGTTTTGGCTTTTTCCAACTATTTCCAAAGTGTTTACAAACACTCTCAACAACACTCCCACCGGCCTGCAAATATTGATCTGTTGATGCAGTATTCCGACAGCATCGACATTCCGCCAATAACTACTGATCATATAGTTGTAGCAAGCAAAAAGCAAAAAAAAACTTAAAAATAAGATCACCTCTGGCCTAGACGCCATCCGAAGCTTCATTGTAGAGACTGTTCCATCGTTTTGTGCTAGCCACTGTGTCATCAATCAATCAATCCTGGAACTCGGCATGTTTCCCGAAACCTGGAAGGTGGCAAGGGTCTGTCCCATTCATAAGAAGGGCGATCCAACAGTTATTGAGAATTCTCATCCTATCTCCATCCTTCTCCAAAATTTTCGAGATAATCCTGCACAAATTTATCTTCTCCAAGTTCAAAAACAGTAGCAACGGATTTTTCTCAATAAGGTCGTGTATCTCTAATCTGTGTTCTCTATCGCGCTGTGTCTGCCAGGCTCTCAATGATACGAGCCAAGTCGACGTAATCTACATGGACTTCAACAAAGCGTTTGATCGGATTGGTCATTATTAAAGAGCGGAGAAAATGCAAAATGCATTTTTTGTCTGCTTTGTACAAAACATGCATTTTTTCCATTAATAGACTATTTATTGCATTTTATGGCCAAATAAAGACCCTGTCCGTCCCTTCTAGATTGCTTGTTTTTTGCACGGCACGTGTTTAGTTTATTTTATTACATTACAATGGGGGCGACTGAGGTACTCTACTACTTCATAGAATTACCCAGGATAAACCCACACTATAGGGTATTCCCAGTAAAAGCAATTAATATTGCAAACAGAATCCGATAGTTCAAAGAGGTGGCAATTTTTAATATCTTTGATGTCGTCTACTTGAAACGTTCTTGTGTGCCTCGTTTTGTAAAGTGAATTGTGCCTGTCTGTCCAGTGTTTGTTAAAATGCCGAACACTAACTTCCACATGTCGTAGATAAAGAGCTATCGGGAGTTCACTTGGGATGGCACCAATTTGTTTTGTACAGCCTGTTCGAAAATTGTGAGTATAAACCATATTTTCACATTTATTTTTTTTCCAGTCTATAGTAAATAAAGAAAGATATATGTTTTTTGGTATAATAGTAAATTTTGGCTTTTATAAATTACGTATTCAAGCACATTATTGGTAGTTAATGTTCACAATTTTAAAGTATTTATAAAAATTTTGTACTCAATTATTTTATAGTAAAAAAAGAAAGATATATTATGTTTTTTGGTATAAGGAGATTGCTGCTTTTATAAATTACGTATTGAAACAAATTATTGGTAGCTAAAGTTAACAATTTTAATGTATTTACAAAAGTTTTCTACTCAAATATTTTATTTGGTAGAAGTAGGAAAGATTTTTTAAAATTCGATTTTTTAACGAATGTAAACCCAAATTAATTATTGCTTTTTTGGATTTTACAGATTCATGCAGATAAAAAATTTATTGTGGATCAGCATGTCAAATCAGCAAAACACCAGCTCAACGTGCGAAAATTGCAACGAGGGGAACCCTCCCAGCAAACAATACAACATTGTCTTGAAGAAAAACCAAAAAACAGCGAACAAGCCCAGTTCAATGAGGACTTATGTAAGGCATTCATTGGAGTCAATATACCACTTAAAAAACTGAGCAACTTCAATTTACGTTCATTTTTGACAAAATATTGTAAATTTAACATACCAGACGAGTCAACTGTACGTAAAGGTAGTGTTGATGTCATTTACAAACAAACTGTAAATGACATTATAAAAAATGTGGGTGAAAATTATTTTTATCTTGTGGTTGATGAAACAACTGACTCATGTGGGAGATATATTGCACACGCATTGATTGGAGTCTTAGGGGAAAGCAATGATTATGGTAGATCCTATTTAATTGCATCCAAACAATTGGAAAAACCCAACAATTTAAGTGTAACCAGATTTGTTCAAGAAACATTAACCAACTTCTTTTTGCCCGACAGTGTTCCGTCAGAAAAATTCATACTCCTTGTATCGGATGCTTAAGGCAGCACAAAATTTAAAAATATTTTATTCTAACCTATTTCATGTTACTTGTTTGGCTCATGGTATCAATAGAGTGGCAGAATGTATAAGAGACCAGTTTCCATTGGTAAATGATTTAATTAATCAAGTAAAAAGGTATTTCTAAAAGCACCTTCGCGTGTTCAATTTTATAAGGAAAATTGTCCAAATACTCAATTACCACCACAACCAGTAATAACTCGCTGGGAAACTTGGTTAGCCGCTGCTATATTTTATGCCGAGAACTTTGAATTAGTTAAAAAAAATTATCGAAGATCTAAATAAATGCAAAAACTCTTTTTTCTTCAACCCAACAGTGAAAGAAAATTTAATATTTATAAAAACAAATTATTCTTTTGTACCTATAGCACTCACGAAATTGGAGGCTACCTCTGTTTCTTTGACAGATTTAGTGGCTTTAATAAATCAATTTGGGGCTGCGGTTATAAAAAAATTTATGTCAGTAATTGAAAATAACACAGGCTTCAAAATCCTAAAAAATATTTCAGAAGCTTTTATAGGCAATTTCACTAATTTCGAAAGAGAACTGGATTTGTATAAATTAGAAACACACTTAATTCCAAAACTAAAATACTCCGATAACTTCTGTAGATGTTGAGCGAAGTTTTTCCATTTTTAAACTTATGTTTACAGATAAATGGCACAATTTTCTTTTGGAAAATTTTGAAAAACATTTAGTTATAAATTGTTTTTATAACTGCAAAGAATAGTTTGTTAATTTACGAATTGTATGTTGTGCAAGTTGCTATTATGAATGTATCAGTGGTATTGTTGAATTACTAATTATATTATTAATTTTTTTTTTATAATCGCAAATAATATTTTGTCACTGTAAGATTTTTATGTTTTAGATTTTATGTTTTGTAATTTGCTATGTAAGTATCAACGTGTGTATCTATGAATAAAAAACTTTTATTACGATTTTTTTTTTGTTTCATTTATATTTATTTAAATAAGTCTGTGGTATAGGTAAAAATTATAGGATTTCTGAAGAACGGGTTTTATTATAAAGAAATTGTTCTGGCTTTATAAATAATAACATTAATGTTCATAATTTTTCATATAATAAAAATGCATATTTGCATTTTTTGTTCATTTCGATGCATATATTCTGAAAATTTTATGCATTTAAATGCGCATATATTGGGGTTTTTCGCTTGCATTTTTTCCGCTCTTTAGTCATTATGTATTATTACAAAAGACCTACAGTCTATTTGGTTCAGTCATCGCACTCCTAAAATCATATCTTTTGGATCGAAGGAAGTTTGTCGAGATTGAGGGCCTTAGATCTGATACATTTATCCAAACCTCAAGAGTACCTCAGGGCTCCAACCGTGGATTCAATATATCTGTTGATAATCTAATTAGCAGGATTGACTATTTCAAGCTGGCCTACGCTGACGATCTTAAAGTTTTCAACCACATTGACACGTTTGCAGACTGTCTTCTCTTCCAGGCTAATGTTGAGGCTGTTAGCGAGTGGTGCGCAGCCAGCAGACTTCATCTGAACATCCCAAAATATAGTGTCATTATCTATCATAGAATAAAACGTCCCATCGTCTTCAACTATTCCATTAGCGGCACTGTCTTGGATAGATCGTCAACTGTCAGGGATCTTGGCATAGTATTTGACGAGAAATTTTAATTTATTCCTCATATAGAGTAGATGGTGGCTGGTGCGTCACGAATATTGAACTTTCTGATTAGAAATTGTAAACAGTATACCAACATCTTTGTCATCAAACTGCTTTATTACTCCTTCGTTAGATCAAGGCTGGATTATGGGTCATTTGTATGGTGTCCGTTGTATGATTGCCAAATTGATGCGGTGGAGGCTGTGCAGAGGCGATGTCTCAAGTATATAATGTTCAGAGAGGACGGTATCTACCCAGACAGGGGGTTTGATCATAACCTTTTGTTGTCCACATTCGGGGAACTATCATTGTTTGCGCGCGGAAACTCACAATCGGTGACATTCCTTTATAAGCTTCTCTATGAAATGGTCTATTGTCCCTTTCTTTTGGAAAGTATACTATTTCATGTACCGCATTTAGGAGCTAGACAGCAACCCACGTTCACTCTGAGATTGGCGAGATCTAATATTCAGTACCAGAGTCCCATTCACAACATGTGCAAAATTTTCAATTTTGTATCAAACGCCTGTGATATACATACCAGCAGCTTGTCTAACGTCCTGAAACACCTGCTTGAGGCGTCTGGTTTCCCACCTTAACTGGCCACATTCTCCATCTTCATTTTTCATCTGTATTTCTCTTGTTTTCATTCTTTTCTCCTTTGTCACTTCTTATTTTGGCTTATTTTATTTTTCGTCAACAAATTTTCTCGACACCATTAAGGCTTTTGCGGTATTGCTGGGTACTTCCATTTCGTGCTTGTTGCAGAAGAGTTTTTATCTAGTATACATTTCAGATATTTGGCCTCTGACTTCCAATCAATAACATCCCATCTAATTGAATGGCTTTGAGGTAAAGTTTAATTTCCCTTGTAAAAGCAACTAGGGTAATCTTGGTGGGGTTAACGTTAAGTTCCTTCGATTGGCACCATTCTTTAGTATATTCAAGATCTTTTTGTCACAGAGAACATTTTCGAATTTCCCCGTCGCGACTATGACTATATCGTCAGGATAAGCCGAGGTCCGTCAAACCGCAGAGGAGTCGTTCCACAGTGAGGCTCCACATGAGTGGAGAGGTGTTACTTCCCCTTGTGTGCATTTCCTGGTAGAGCAGGTGGAAATAGTTTCTCGTCCTATTTCTCTTTCTGCTATTTTGGTAGACAGAAGTTGCAACATCCACTTGGTTGCCGTGCTGTCTTTTTTTTTTTGCTTATGGTAGTAGCACACACACTAAATAGAGATCCTTGAAAATACTAGGGGTGTCCAGAGACTAGCCCGCGTATGCATAACAGGTGCAATGAAAACGTGCTAAACAGCCCCTATGGAAGTAATCCTAAACCTTACAACACTCTGTATTGTAATGGAGAGTATGGGGTCAAGAGCAATATACAGAATGACCGGAGAGGAAATTACCAAACACAAACCCTTCTCTGGATATCAGCCTATTTAGGAGAAAAGTATAGCTTTGTGAAGGCATGCAACACAAAACTAGGTTGTAAACGTGAATGAGACATAGAGAAATGCCATCAAGTGGTACACTGATGGTTCCAAAACAACAGAAGGAACTGGAATAGGAGTATATGGGTCAGAAACGGAATACTCTGAATGCCTGGGCAAATTCCCGAAATTTTCGGGAACAAGAAATTATCAGGTCAGACAGTGAAGCATGCATCAACGCGCTGAGCTCCTACGTAATCAGCTCCAAGATGGGCTAAGCATGCTTAGAGAAATTAAATGAACTAAGCTAGAATAATGCGGTTACCCTCCTACTGGTTCCAGGACACATCGTAGTGGAGAGCAATGAATGTAAGAAAAGATTTTCGGTAGATTTAGGCAAAATGTCGCATCATCGAAAAATAGAATAGTATTACAAAACAAATTGATTTCGGTTTATGTTTTCCATGATTGTATCGCAAAACTGCATTCGGCGGCCTAAATCGTCCTCAGAAAGGTCTTGCATAAGCTGTAGTTTATATTCAAATTCAAATTCAAATAATCTTTATTGCACAATACTTCAAAGTTACAAATTTAAACTTATAACTAATTAATGCAAAGTGAAAAGTACCGCCAGGCGTATTTTAATAATCACCCGTATGAACTAAATAATAACAATCACAGATAAATCTGAAAATACAATTATTAAAATCATTAAAACAATAATCACATAAAATAGCTTAAAAGAGGACATACAAAGTTTTATTTTCATCTGTCAAAAAAATATGAGAAATCACAGTTTAAAATATAAAATACAGAATCACAGAGACAGAGATTGATCCAAAGCAAAGTCCTTTAGATGCCTCCTAAATGCACCCAAACTTAGGTCCCTGAAGGCATGAGGAAGACGATTATATACATGAGCCACCAGATATGTAAAGCAGCATTTAAAAAATTCTGTTCTATGGTGTGGGATTGATATGTTATCCAGAAAACGAACATTCACCTGGTGCATGTCGCCTCTCTGAACAATCAGTTCAGCCAAGTACATAGGTTGTCTTAACTTTAAAACTTTATGAATCTGACACCCCATATGAATGTATCGCCTCTGAGCCATATTATGCCCAAAAACGTCAAGCACATGCCCACTCACATGCTCCCTCCTCGGCAGACACCTGACATACCTCACACAAACATTCTGTAACTTTTGTAATCTATATTTATTATAATTTGTTAGAAATGGTCCATAGACTATATCAAGATATCCAGGGATAGACAGAACCAAACTTTCTGTAAGAAGTTTTTTGATATCCGAAGAAACGGTATTTTTAAACTCATAAATGAGTTTTAATTTGTAGTAGGATCTCTGGCATATGTTATTAACATGTGAGTTAAATGTAAGTTTTCTGTCCATGTACAGCCCAACATTCTTGACCTCATCTACCCACTCAAGTACTGTACCATCAAGAATTAACTGATGAGAAGACACATCAATGTCGGACCTTGAAAACATAATAGCCTGCGTCTTGCTTGGATTTATCAGAAGCGAGTTTTCATTTGCCCAGTCTAGTATACTTTGCAGATCCTGATTAATCAAATCGACAGTGTTAGGAAGATCAGCAAGGGCTGACGGCAAATAAACCTGAAGATCGTCAGCATATTTGTGAAATTTACAGTACACTATCCGATATATAAGGTCACATATAAAAAGTATAAATAGAAGGGGGCCGAGGATAGATCCCTGTGGGACTCCCCTCACCACGTTCTTCCAATCAGAGATCACCACCCCACCAGTCTTAGATAATTTCACAGATTGGCGTCTTCCAAACAAGTAACTCCTAAACCAGTTTATCTCCCTTATGTTATAATGTTGTAGTTTTGCTAGCAGGAGATTTAGGTCCAGACTATCAAAAGCCTTGGTCATGTCGATTAAAACAGATGGGCAACAAAAGGACTTATCAAAAACAGCAGATATATCGCTAGTAATCTTTAGTAGAGCTGTTACACAGCTATGATGTGGCCTGAAACCTGACTGCAATTTTGGGAGTATGTTTCTCACAGAGAGGAATTGCACGACTTGAAATTTGACTACCTTTTCCAGGATTTTCGAGGCAGCAGGTAATATGCTTATAGGCCTCAGCTCACTAAGGTTCGATGGATTATCAACCTTGGGCAAAGGTGTAACAAGAGCTATCTTCCAGATAGCTGGAACAGTGCCAGACTGCAAAGAGAAATTTATTATATTAGCTAAAGGCTTTAAAATGCATGGTAAGCACGATTTCAACATTCTCACCGAGATCTGATCCACACCAATTGCATTGCTCTTAATACCCTTAAGACATGCCAATATATTCTCCTCAGCCACTAAGGTAAAATTAAAAGGCTCCCACTCTGCGACAGAACCGAGAAAATAATTCAAAACCTCTGGATCAACACTGGTTTGAGGAACACTGTCTAAAAAATAATCATTGACCTCATTAGGGTTTATAAAATCACTCAAAAATTCCTTAGCTTCTTTAGGTTTTATGTTTAATTTTGACATTTTATCCCAAACAGCTTCTTTAGGTTTTATGTTTAATTTTGACATTTTATCCCAAACATGCTTACTCTTATTGTCACTAGTGCACCTATTAAATTCAATTGAGAAGAATGCGCTTTTTTCAGCTTTCACTGCTTGTGCCACATAGTTTTTTAACTGAAGGTAATATTGTTTACTTTCAAATGATTTTAAAGTTTTAAATTTAACAAATGCCTTACGCTTCAGTTCAATCATCTTTTTTAGGTTATAAGTAAGCCAATGAGGTTTTGATTTTCTTAGCTCAACTCTTTTGGTGGGGCAATAAACATCAAACAAGTACAGCAAATATTTATTAAAAATATGGACCTTTGCGTCAATATTACCAGAAACATAGAGGTTATGCCAGTCTATAGCCCGTAACCCGGCCTGAAATTGCTCTGTGTTTGTTATTTCTAAGTTTCTATATTCTATAACTTTATTAACAAGTTTTGGCTTTTTAAAATTTATAGAGCAATAAACAGCCTCATGATCAGAGTGTATAGGCTCGCATGATAAAACTCCACTAGCAAGTATCAATGCGGGCCTATTTACATAAATCAGATCTATAAGAGAAACATTATTAGGCGTGAGTCGAGTTGGATCTGTAATTAATTGACTAAAATTAAAAGAATTAAAAATATCAGTAATAAATCCACAATCTGGACTAGTCTGACACAAGTAATTTATATTAAAATCGCCTGTACATATAGAAATGTCACAATTAAAAGTCAATTCAGGCAGCATATCAGAAAGAAAATGCAAAGTTACATATGGGACAGATGGAGGACGATAAACAACACCAACACTGGCACGTATTTTATTGTGTTTAAAAGTCACCCATAGAAGATCAATTCCATTGTCCGTGTCTGGAGAAGTCACCAAACCGACATTAAGTCTCTTGGTAACATACATTGCTACACCTCCCCCTCTCCCAGATCTATCCTTCCTATATAAATTATAGTTCTCTATGGTATAGGACGCTGAAATCATATCTTTATTCAGCCATGTTTCGGAGATGGTAATGATGTCAAAATTTGATTGAGTAATGTAATCCCTTACATCGGAAAACTTATTACAGATTGACCAAGGGTTAAGGTATGCAATCCTCAGGCCATTGACATCGATGTTGAGATTTGATGTCCCTTCTGAGGAATGCTTGATGGAATGAGCATGTGTATCAGATGACAGCTCTATTTCTGGCGCCTGCGCTGCCCAGAGTGTGGAAAATTTTTTCGGTTACCATCGACAGACCTGAACCGGTCACTGTTGCCTACATTGACACTTCGATACTTATCAACAATACATCCGTCAGGCCAAAAATCTGTTGACAGGTACTGCTTTTGCAGTTCCTCAGGTACTCCCAGTTTGAACGCTGAACTATTTGGGTTCTGAAATCTCGATGGTAGCCTATGACACTGGTAGACATCAGCAAACTTGGGGTCCAGTACTGCCAGAACATCATCTGGTTTTGTTTGAACATCCAGATTTGACAAATAGATCCATGCCAGTTTCACTATCCTCTCACCAATATTTTTATTTGCCACCTTTAGCATAGCACGCTGTGGGCCAGAGCATATTCTACCATTAGCTCCAGGATCAGACTTACTTTCGGCTGATATTTTTGGTCTGGCTGCAGGCTGCAATGTACTCTCCGTTGTGGAATTAATTCCTACACTTTTATCTGGGGGTTGATGGCATACTCGATGGGTTGGTAAATTTTTCCTAGGTTGTTCTTCTTTAAGTGGTGATTTTGATGATGAGGTTGTCAAAAAGCTTACAAGATCTTTATTGGCACTCTTTATAGCTCCAACGACAGACTCCAATTTGTTCGACATATGTTCAGACTGTCCATTCAAGTATTTCTTTATAACAGTCGTGATATCCTCAGTTCTGTTTGATGCAGTGTCTGCGTAAGCAGTATTCTCAGCATTTTCCTTGGTCATTTTGTCAAGTTGAGCCACCTGTTCACTCGCATCCAGCTGTTCAGTTGCAACTACTTTCCTGTCTAATGATGCCACTTTGCTTTTGAGGTTATTCACCTCATTTTTAAGTGAATTTACCAGTTTAGGTAACGTTTTGAAATCCTCCAGGCAGTCAGGGCATAAATGGACTAATGTTCGGGTTTGGCTCGGTATCACCATCACCTCTTGCGCCTGAGTCTTGTTGCAAGTCTGGCATATCACCCTATTGCACACATCGCATGGAAAGCCAAAAAGAGATGAATTAGTCTTATCTTCCTTAAATACGCAACACATATTGCATTTAAAACACTTGTTTGCCATGCTGCTGTAGGTTAGAGGTTAGGATAAATGTTGTTATAATTTTTCATAAAAGACAGATATCTTTCAGCGTTCCCTTTATTTCCTTCACCACACAACAAACCAGCAGTCACATAGCACCACAATGCGTTAATTAAAAGGGCCCATAGACACCACAACCAACTAAAAACTTTTCAGAAAAATAATGTAAACAATAACATGACATAACCCTGTATCTGTATCAATTTGTATTTAATATTTTGACCACAGGTGTCTAATATAGCCTGAGTAGTCGAAATATGATAACTTTCTTCAAATGAAAGTAGCATTTAAATATATGTATTGGTTGCAGTCTTGGTTGACCAGATTTTAGTGCATATTTAACTTGCCCCGCTCTTCTAAATTGTAGGTTCACTTAATTTCACCAGGGTAGCTATGCTTTCAAGCGAACCTTTTTATTTTAGAACTGTCACTGTCAATCAGACTTCAGACATATCTATCATTAATAACAATAAGTTTTTGTTTGTTGCCAATAAAATCCACAAAAGATAAATGCAAAAGAACTGATAGCATCTGCATGTGCAAAAGAATGCTGTGCAGCAGGATACTTTACGGCATTTTCGACCCTTGCGTCATTTTAAGTTAGTTATTGGTTTGTAATAATTATGTTGTAATAATTACCCGACAATAAATCCGAAACATAAATAATTGCAATAATAGGCGATAGCACATTTTATCCTATTTTACAGCATTTTTACTACTCTTTGCGAATAAAATATAATATGCTGGGTCTTACATTTAAACTAATAAATCTTGTTTGACACCGGTACTTCGTTACGCTTGCATACTAAATTCCATTAAAATCTGACTAGCAGTTGACCATTTTCATACATATGATTAACCCTGTATAGGTATGTAGCGTGTCACATAGGGACTTGAAAACACTTATATTTGCATCTAAAAATGCAATTTTTTATTTCCTTTTATTTGCTCACTCCCTTGATTAACATTTGATACTTTTTCACCAACTATAACATGTAAGTGAACAAAATTTTAAGGTAGTGTCAGAAGCTAATAATTGTCAAGCAGAATACATTTTGTTGAACCACCAAATTTTATCTGTATGAATGCGATAAAATAAATGCTTGAAATTTAATTTTTTAAACCCATTAGGATATTTTTCTTCGAACTTACGCACACTGAATGTATACTTTTCATTATTTCAGTGCTGATGGAAATTACGAAGTCAGGTATAAATCAAACGTACTTATATATCCCAACGGGGAGGTATTATGGGTACCACCTGCTATTTACCAAGTAAGTGAACTATAAATAATAAAGTGTGTCATTATTTGTTGTTTGAATACAGTAAAATCGAAAACAATGTTTATGCTTATACAGTGTGATTCATTCGATAAGCGTTTAAGTCCTGCAGGATATAAAAACTTATTTTGAGACGAACAAGTTAAATGATTTAAAGATTTGGTTTGCAAATAGTTTAGTTAGTCTTATACTTATAAACTTCCTAAAAGGGACAAATATTTTCCTTAATAAAACGGAAACCCCCATGTAGGCTTAAAAATACAGTATAGGTTTCTATATTCATTCAACAATCATCACATTTTAGAAATATTAAGGAAATATTTATTTATTTATTTACTTATTTATAACATTACGCGTTACCCCCATTTTTACAAATAATACAATCCAATAATATTAAATCCGATAACAAATCTTGATAACAATAATTAAATTCATACATACATTTTCCAGGCCAGATAATGTGAGTTTAACCGTCTCACAATACTTACCACCAGTATATACATACATGTATATACATGTCTTCTAAAGCCAGATAGTGTGCCACCAAAAACGTCTACATCCAGTTCATTAAGCAATCGAAGCGTTCTGTCAACAGGGGAGTGGCGTCCATAATTAGTTGCGTGAAAAGGAACGGAGAATAGACTGAAGTTACGCAAAGGACGATTTGGAACATTCAGACTCACCTTAGAGAGGAGACGTGGACAATCCTTTAGCCCATTAAGCAGTTTATAGACAAAGCACAAATCAAACTGCAGGCGTCTCCTCTCAAGAGTTTCCAAATTCAATCTGATGAGCATCTCAGACCTGTGCTAGTTGTCAAAGTTCACCCCCATTTTAAAAGCAGCATGTGGCAGGAATTTATTCTGCACCCCTTCCAATGAGTCAATATATGTCCGATACTCAGGTGATCAAACAATTGTTGAATATTCGAGGTTGGATCTCACGACCGAGACATAAAGAGTCTTAGTCGTGTTTGCAGAAAGTTCACCACAGTTTCTCATCACAAACCCCAGATTATTCATACACATGCTCTGCAAAAGACAGCTTTTCACCCACACTTCTAAGATTCTCGTTATTGATTTTATATTCGGAATTGAACTTTTTATAGCCCCTGAAAAAGCTTATATAACAACACTTCTTGACGTTCAACGTCAGGTTATTGGCCTGTGACCAATCCCAAAGAGCATTCAAATCACTCTGGAGCTTCACTGAGTCCTCCCACTGCTCAATCGTCCTGTACATCTTGAGATCATCCGCAAACATACTGACCGTTGAATGTTGGATCATACTTGCTATATCGTTGACAAAGAGATTGAACAGTAAAGGGTCACAGTGTGAGCCCTGAGGCACTCCCGATACCACCCTAATTGGCGTGGAAACAAAGCTTTTAATTTTAACCCTCTGCAACCTACCCTCAAACAAACTCTTCAACCATGTAATGAGTGATGGATCAAACCCCATAGCCCGTAATTTTGCCAATAACAACTCAAAATTCACCCTGTCAAAAGCCTTCGAGAAGTCAGTATAGACGGAGTCAATCTGAAGCTTTTTCTCGAAGGCCTCGATCAGGTCTACCTTATACATCACCAAATTATCAGTAGTTGATCTTCCAGCTGCGAAGCCAAACTGGCTCTCACTAATCAATCCTCCTCACCTCCAAGCAGGTTGATCATAAACTATACTATCCAACAGCTTTGCCACTGTGTTCTGTTTACTCCACGATAGTTACTAATATCATTGGCATTCCCGGACTTAAATATTGGGGTAATGAAGCTATGCTTCCAAATATCAGGAAAGATATGCTTTTTCAGAGATGAGTTAAATAATGTTTGCAATGGTTTACTTAGGGTAGAGACACATTGCTTCAGGAAATTATTTGAAACAGAATCAGGACCACTTAAGAATTGATTTGGGAGCTCTGAAAGCTTTGCAAACACTTCCGAGGAGGAGAATTCACTAACAGAAATGTCAAACTGGTTCGGAAACCGGTAATCAGGGATTGTGCAGACTGAGTCCTCATAGACACTTGAAAAAACTTCCCAAACAGGTCAACAATCTCCTGCCCAGTGTTCCCAGACTCAGACTCCAGAAAAATTGAATCCGGATAGCCATTAGATTTGCGGTTTTCTCATATATTTCCAGAAGTACTTTGTATCAAGCAAAAGTGTGTCATCTACTTCCTGCATGTGAAGTGAGTAGCACCTATCATATTCAGTGCGACACAGTGCTCTATAACCAGAAAAGAGTTGATAATCATGGTCACATCCAGTCAACACATAATGCTTATGATAATTTTTTTTTTTACAAATGAGATCTTTCAAAGCAGGACTGAACCATCTAGGAAAAGATGAGGTTTTAATACGCTTTATGGGTACAAACAATGCTAAGCAGTGCTGATAACTGAATGAAACGTCTCAGCCGCGAGAGATACACTCCCAACTGCCAAACACTCAACCCAGTTGACAGAGGCCAAAATATTATTTATGGCGGTATAATCCGCATACATGAAATCATAATAGTATTCATCAAAAGATAAAGACTTACGGACAAGTCCTACATCAAAACAGTAAGTTATGTGGTGCACACTATTTGGCAAAATATTATCTACAGCAGGAATCACGGAAACACCTAACATATCAGAAAAAAGCAGTCCAAGAATACGTGTCTGTTATTTGGAACCGTGCTAATTTGAAACATATTCATGTATGAATACACCTCAGCCAAGGTACGAGTAGGAGAACCATCGGCACACTCCACTGCGATACCACCTTCCTCGAATGACCAACGAGCTCCCGGTAGATTAGCGTCTCCAAACACAAAGAAATGAGAATTAGGATATCATTCTCTAATGTCAATCACCGCCAAAGTGCGTTGTCCGTACTTCTTATTAACTGAGTTCGGGGGAATGTATACTCCACCAATAATGAATGACTTCTTTTCCGCTTTAACCTCAACAAAGGTCTGCTCAATGGCATCCGTACAAACTGTCACCCTCCTTGATTTCAGAACAGATGAGACAACATTTTTCATAAATGTTTATTTCCCTATAAAAATGTGCTGATATTGCTGCCTCGGATCTTATATTTAGTTCTAGTAAACAAATTCTATCATATTTTAGAATCGAAACACTCTCACTCTATATACAGTGTGTCCCGCTTTTCATAAATCCACCCTAATATCTCAGTTATTAATAATGCGATTTTCTTCAAATTTGGGTGGTAATTGTATGTTGGAAAAATGAAATTTTTGTAATAGTAAAAAATTTTATTTTTTATTGGCGTGCGGAGTTAGGGGGCAAAAAGTGGTCGATTTTTCGGCAAAAGGATATTAGGGCTTATTTTAGATAATTTTTTCTATCATATTTAGATTTGGCATCTCCGAAAACCTCTTAATCCATATTTTTAAAATCTATAAAAACTGATTATGGCAGAAATGAAAAATTAATTAATTTGTTGAAACACTTTTTAATTTTTCAGAACTTCTTTATTTAATTGCGATGACAAACCTAAAAATTACTATTTGTTTTTTATAATTTTTAGGTTTGTCATCACAATTAAATAAAGAATTTTTGAAAAATTAAAAACTGTTTCAATAAATTAATTAATTTTTCATTTCTGCCAAAATCAATTTTTATAGATTTTGAAAATATGGATTAAGAGGTTTTTGGAGATGCTGAACAGAGGCGGATCCAGTGAAAGTTCTTTAGCGAGGGTAACGTCAAAAAAAATTAAACGCTTATCAAAGTGAAACGCTTATCAAAGTTGAAAAGGTTATCAATGTGAAACCCCCCTTTAATTAAACATGTTCCAGAATAGCTAGAGGGTTAAAATTTTCAGGACATGTAGCCGGGGTAAAATGTGGATCCTGGACGAAAACCACCCCTGAAAAAATTGGAAAAAACTTAAAGTTTTTTCCAATTTAATAAAAGTATTATAAAACTAAATAAGAAAAAAAAGTTAGAGAAACGCAGTTTTCGGCGAAAAAAAGGCGAAGGAGATCAGCTACGAGATCGGGAGATGGCAAAAATGGAAAGAAAAAATACTTTATGAAAAGGAAATGTTTTAAAAATGGGAAAAAAATAAAAATCGTGAAAAAATATTCGGAAAGTTAATAAAAGTATTATAAAAGCAAATAAGGAAAAAAAATAGAAAAAACAAATGATTATTTGGAAAGTTAATAAGAGTATTATAAAACCAAATAAGAAAAAAAAATAATACAAAAAAAATTGTTCGGAAAGTTAATAAAAGTATTATAAAACGAAATAAAGAAAAAAAATATTAAGAAAAAAGTTAGAGAAACACGCTTTTCAACAAAAAAATAAAAACTCAATTTCTAATATCTCTTTCAGAAGTTTCAATTCAGTTGTGTGCTTATAAAGGTGAGGCACATAATTTTCTTTTATATACACCTATATACTATACATATGGATGTTAGGTAGCTTTAAAAAACATTTCAAATAAATTTGAAATCAAACGTCTTAATAATCTGCAACATATAGGTACTGCAAAACATATTTTAATCGTTTTAAGTTCTTTTATTGAATAAAAAAAACGGATTTAAATATAAAAAATAAAATTAATTCTCAGAATGCTATTATTATGTAGGTGTGTACCTATAGAAATAATTAGACTGTAACATAAACTAACAAAAACTTTAATAAAACGAAAACATAAGTACTTTTAAGCAAAAAAACTATAGTAGGTAATAAAATGAACACAGTCCTATAAAACAAAATCTAATTGTCTGTTTTTTTTTACTTGCAAATTTATCTATTATTCTTTCTTCATCTACTTCAACATCTTTATGGATATTGAGTAATGCTAAGGCAGAAAGTCTTAGTTGAGACATCTTTGTCCGTAAGTAAGATTTAATCAGTCTTAAATAAGAAGAACTTATTTCTGGAGTAGCATGACTTAAGCCCTAATATCATTTTGCCGAAAAATCGGCCACCCTTTGCCCCCTAACTCCGCATGTCATCGCAATTAAATAAAGAAGTTCTGAAAAATTAAAAAGTGTTTCAACAAATTAATTAATTTTTCATTTCTGCCATAATCAGTTTTTATAGATTTTAAAAATATGGATTAAGAGGTTTTCGGAGATGCTAAATCTAAATATGATAGAAAAAATTATCTAAAATAAGCCCTAATATCCTTTTGCCGAAAAATCGACCACTTTTTGCCCCCTAACTCCGCACGCCAATGAAAAATACATTTTTTTACTATGCCAAATATTTCATTTTTCCATCATACAATTACCACCCAAATTTGAAGAAAATCGCATTATTAATACCTAACTGATACTTAATAATTTCAAAACTTGAAAAAAAATTTTTTTCAAATATGCGCTCTAATATAAGAATTAAAGAACAGCTTCGTGATTTAAAGAGATTTCTAAAAGTTTTATTAAATTGTAAATATTGAGTGAGAAAAGTGAGCCTAAACTATAGCGAGAATGGTATCAGCATCAGCATGAATAGTGTTATCTAGTTCCAAAAAACAATGTCCAACATTTCTGACGAATTTCTGGAATAAACCTTGTCCTATACGAGGCTGTCGGATATTTTATTAGGAAATATAAGATCCCATACTTATTTATTTTATAAACCTTTGGGCGGAAAGGGCCATTGAAATCAAGACTAATGGTCTTTGGCCTTTCCAGCATTAATAGCATGAGAGATGATGCTAGACAAATAATGCCCTTTGTCTTTTAAATTATAAAGAAACTGTTTTTGTGTATAGTAACCTCTTTTCTTTAATTTTATAGATTGTGTTAAACGTTTTTTGAAATAAGTCTACTTAAACTGTATATGCTTTTTTAATATATTTACTAATTAAATATATTTGTTTCAGAGTTCATGTACGATAGATGTAACATATTTTCCATTTGATCAGCAAAAGTGTATAATGAAATTCGGTTCCTGGACTTTTAACGGTGACCAAGTGTCTTTAGCTCTCTATAACAATAAAGAATTTGTAGATTTATCCGATTATTGGAAATCGGGTACCTGGGACATTATTGAAGTACCCGCCTACCTCAACATTTACGAAGGAGACCATCCGACCGAAACTGATATCACATTTTATATAATCATCAGAAGAAAGACTTTATTTTACACAGTGAATTTAATTCTTCCTACTGTCCTCATTTCATTTTTATGTGTTCTAGTTTTTTACTTGCCAGCTGAGGCAGGCGAAAAGGTTAGTAAGTGCATGAATGTATTGCTGGTTGTGCTAGTTTGTGAATTATTAGTCTACTTTTTGTCGTGCTCTCTATATAAGTAAATTATTTAGATACGTTACTTTTTTAAATATGTCGTTCCAAGCGGAATGCCAGATTTGCTGTTAAACTTTAAAGGACATTGTCTGCGGAACAAATACGTTAAAATATTCATTAAATAACTTTGCTGCCTCAGAATTTCAAGAACTGGATGTAAAGCGACCTGAGAACAGATGTGCATTCATTATTTAGTTGGTGCTGTTTGTGAATGATTCATTCACATTTAAATTTTAGATTATTTCTAATTTCATTCAAGTATTTAATAGTAGAGTGCTACTTAAAACTTATTTTGCCTTGTGTGGGCACCTCGGGGTTATAAGCTGAAATTTTCACAGAATGAAAGATTTATTATATTAATTCAAAATCCGAAGGTAATAAAAAATCATAACGGGCAAAAGGGCAGTATACCTAAAAAATCGAGATTATTATATGAGCGTGTAGAATATTAATTTATGAATGTTTTCATATAAAATTCATCTACATTTTTGTAAAAATTATATGTTTTATCATTGTTTGATATATGCAGATTACATTAGCCCGTACGGTAAAATAAATTAAAAAAAAATGAGATAGCTCCCTTCGAACCTGGGCAAAATCTGATTGAAATATACTCATTTTTTGTATTCACCTCGCATTCTCTCCGAAATGATGGCTCAAATCAAAAATTTTTATTCTTGAAAAAAGTTTGTCTTAAGTATTTAGAATACATAGGTGCATGAATAATTTTTTTTTCAAGTGGTAATGGGAAAATAGAATTAAATTTAAAAAAAGTAATTTTCTTCTAGCCGCGACCGTCCGATCTCGCGTTGCCCGAGTACTCTCGCATCTCACTTTTCTCCAGAGCTCCCTCTCTGTCTCGCCTATTGTACAATACAATAAGTGATTTTACATCATTACGGGTTAGAATACTAATAATAATAATAATAGCTATTATTATTTGAATAAAGTCAATGAAGACATTTTCGATTATACTGAAATTTGTTTTTCCTATACGCTGCTAGGTAATAAAGAAGTGGAAAAAAATTCATATACTTAATGCAACTGCTATTAAAAAAAGACTAGCTTTTATTTAGAATAGAAGAACTCGAAATGTAAAAAAATCTTTATAATAACAAAATCTATTTATGTTCATTGTCTATCTTCCTCAGGAATAGACACAATGACTTCAATATTATAATTTTTTGCATGATCCTATGCAAACTATTTAATTTCTTCTACGTGTACAGCTTTGCTTCCATACAATTTATAAAAAATTATTTGATTATTATTATTATTTGAGTTTTATTATGTACCTATTTAATCTAATAATAATTTACCTTTTTTACATCCACATGCAATAAATACTTTTACATCCGAAGGAAATGCTGGAAGTGTTGTTAAAATTGGGGTTAATACTTGGATATCACCTGCCTCCTCAAATTTCCATCCGCATTCTGTCACCTCTGATAATGGGGGAAGCACACCTTAGTTTGATAATGTGCTCTCAGACTGTCAAATTTTAAATTATTTTTTGTAGGGGCTAGTTTTTTCAATTAGCGATGAAGAGGCCAATAATGTCCTTAAAATATTAATAGACGAAATGTTTGAATTTGTTGAAAATAATTTTATGATAAATTTCTCAATGTTATTGAACATGCCATCTGAAAATTCCTGGACCCAATACCGTCTAAATAATCGGAATAATTTAGATAAATTTTCCAACATTTTATTTTTCCTAATCCTGAAAACTGTCTGGTTGTATGCCCGTTAGAGCATGAAATGCAGGTAAATTTTTTGCAAGTTTTTCCTCTAGATTGATGTCATGAACGGCCACATATCGCACCGAATTTTCTCTTCCACATTTTACCCAAATTATTTTGAAATATATATTTTTAAAATGTACCAGAAGTACAAGTACATAAGTGTCATTGGAGTCCACTATGCATGTCAAATAATACATATAATGTTTAGCAGAGAGTATATGCAACAAAATCCTAGTATCAGCTTCTTCGTGACTATATAGAGGATAGTAATTTGTTGTCAGTTGGTTCGCAATTTGTTTTCTTATCAAAAATATTGGTAAATCCCCCACTATAGTGAAATTCGTTTTATGAGAGTGCTCGTTCAGATAAAAAGTTCGTTAACTGTTTTTTTTTTATTATTAAAAATAGAGTGGATAATTTTAATTCGACTGTTGTGGATTTAAAAAAGGTAAGTTATTATTAGATTAAATAGGTACATAATAAAACTTAATTAAATAATTTTTGATTAGATTGTATGGAAGCAAAGCTTGTACACGTAGAAGAAATTAAATAGGTTGCATAGGATCATGCCAAAAATTACTGGAAAGAAATATTAAAGTCATTGTGTCTATTCCTGAAGAAGATACAGACACTGAAGATAAATAGATTTTGATATTATAAAGATTTTTTTACATTTTGACTTTTTCTATTCTAAATAAATGCTAGCCTTTTTTAATAGCAGTTGCATTAAGTATGTGTGTATTTTTTTTACTTCTTTATTACCTAGCAGCATATAGGAAAAATATATTTCAGTATAATCGAAAATGTCTTCATTGACTTTATTCAAATAATAATAGCTGTTATTATTATTAGTATTCTAACCCGTAATGGTGTAAAAGCACTTATTGTATTGTGCAATAGGCGAGAGAGAGAGAGGGAGCTATGGAGAAAAGTGAAATGCGAAAGTACTCGGGCAGCGCGGATCGGACGGTCGCGGCTAGAAGAAAATAACTTTTTTTACATTTAATTCTATTTTTCCATTACCATTTGAGAAAAAAAATATTCTTGCACCTGTGTATTCTAGATACTTAAGGCAAACTTTTTGCAAGAATAAACATTTTTGATTTGAGCCTTCATTTCGGAGAGAATGTGAGGTGAATTAAAAAATGAGTGTATTTCAATCAGATTTTGCCCATGTTCGAAGGAAGATATATCAGTTTTTCGATTAATTTTGCCGTAAGGGCCAATATAATCTACATATTTCAAGCAATGATAAAAAATATAATTCGTACAAAAATGTAGATGAATTTTATATGAAAACATTCATAATTTAATATACTACACGTTCATATAATAATCTCGATTTTTAGGTATACTGCCCTTTTGCCCGTTCTGATTTTTTTGTACCTTCGGATTTTGAATTAATATAATAAAGTCTTCATTCTGTGAAAATTTCAGCTTGTAACCCCGAGGTGCCCACAAAAATCATTTATAGAAGGCTTTTACTGTGTTGGGCACTCTACTATAAGTTGATTTCAATTATCCGAATTTCTTGCTTTAAATGAACCGTATCTAAAAAGCTACGAAAGCCAATGTGACAAATACATAGCATCATTACTTTTACGAAAAACATATTATGTAAAACTTATAGCGAAGTCTTGCAGGGACAAATAATCTTCGATTATACAGAGTGGGCCAAAAAAAACTCAGGGCGATATATCGCAAAGGGATACTTTCCCGCACACAAAAACAGTTAGACGAATGACGCGACGCAAAGCAGAGTTAGGTTGAATGCGGGAAAGACACTTTGCGCACGTGTTAGAAATAATATTTTTCCAAATATGTATATTTTTACGCAAACCAGAAAAACCACTACTTACACTGTGGGCAAAATTAAATTAGTACCTTCTTTAAGGCTTAATAACTTTTTTGTTTTCAAAGGATTCTTTATCATTTTTGGATATGTTATGGCCTAAGGTATTGGGATTAAAAAGAACTTTGCAAGTAGAGTGGCGGTATTTTTCAAGACCAATGTATTTTCAGGTCCTTGAAAAAATCGGCCATAAGATGAAATAAAGATATAAAAATGGGCACAAAAGATTTGAACGGTTCGGAATATTGAGCAAAAACCGGGTCAATACAAACAAAATGAAAATTTATACTTTCGTTTTGGTAAAACCATGTCTTGTGGGCCAAATTAAATTGGATCCTTTTTAATGCTTAATGACTTTTTTTTCAAGGGATTTTTTTATCATTTTTGGATATGGTATGGCCTCAGATATTAGCATCAAAAAGAACTTTGCAAAGCGGGTCTACTTCAGTGGCGTACAGAAATTTTGAATTTACTAAAAAAATTTATAATAAAATATATAATTTTAAATTTTAATGTACGCCACTAAAGTAGACAAAGTTTTTTTTGAATCTAATATCTTAGGCCATAACATATCCAAAATTGATAAAACATCCTTTGAAAATGAAAAGTTATTAAGCATTAAAAAGGATCCAATTTAACTTAGCTCACAACACATGGTTTTACCAAAATTAAAGTGTCAATTTTAATTTTGTTTGTTTTAATTTCAATTTCAATTTTGTTTTCAAAATAATAATTCTGATCTAAATTTAGAAGAAAATATTCAAATCACAGCTTTAGATAATAATGATTTTGATTTAAATTTAGGAGAAAATGTTGAAACGATAGCTTTGGAAAATAATAATTTTGATCTAAATTTAGAAGAAAATATTGAAATCACAGCTTTGTATAAAAATAATTTTGATTTAAATTCATTTGAATATAATAATATTGTGGTGGAAAATAATTTAAACTGGGGAGAAAATAGTGAGCGTGAAATTCCGTCACAAGTTTTAGATGATTTGCCAAATTTAAAGATTTATTAGGAATTCCATCTGATAATGATTGCTCAGTGATGAGCTGCAATAGTGAGCTGCCACTAAAAAGATCCTTTGATTCAACTTTAGAAGAACCTTTTTGTTCGCGAATGGACGAGCAATCAAATAACATTGAAAATACTAATTTAAACATATCAAACAATAGATTTAGTGATGATGATATAATACCTTGTAGTCAAGAAAGTCCCGCTGTAAAAAGTTCTACCATTCTCAAATCTCTCTTATTAAATATCCAATCAAACTATTTCTCTTCAGATTCTACCGTTAGTAATTTAATAGTTTCCTGCGGGCAAAATAGTCCTAATCGCTCTAACGATAGCGATTTTGTAGGTTATGACCAACAGAAAAGTCCACTTCAAGCTTCTACTTCTTCACTAACAAATATTGTAGTAAATAATTTTAAAATTTCTATTAATAACTCTGAAAATACTGATGAATTTATTCCAGTTCAAAATTTAATGTTACGAAATGATCAGTTTAGTGACATTTCATGGAATAGTATGAATTCTCCACCTCTTTCTATTCAAAATTGTTATAATTGTAAACAAACCCAAACAGAACAATTTAACAATACAAAAGAAACGCAGACGGAACAAGATACGCAGACTATAGTTTTTCAAACAGACGATACATTTTTTTTAAATTCAAAATAACACCATGTGGCTTCGAAACACAGATGCAACAAACGAAACAAACACAGACAAATAATACATTTTCTAAAACAGACAAAACAATGGTCAAATTCCGACCCTTTCAAATCTCTTTTGCCCATTTTTACATCTTTATTTCATCTGGCCGATTTTTCCAACGACCTGAAATACATTGGTTTTGAAAAATACCCCCTTTTGTGTACACCAATCTCTTTGCAAAGTTCTTTTTAATCCCAATACCTTAGGCGATAGCATATACAAAAATGATAAAAACCCTTTGAAAATAAAACAGTTGTTAAGCATTAAAGGTTTCAATTTAATTTTGCCACAGCATATTGTTAACTACATTAATATTAAAGGTGCAATTTCTGGTATGTTCCAAATTTAGCGCAGACTGCAATTATTGATATCTTGAAGGAACAAGTGATAGTTCATCATTCATTAGTGAGAAGGAATGGAATGGCTAGGATACAGACTGAACTTAACATATTGTTGTTGTTTATTTTTTGAACCCTAATATTAGTTTTCTAAAGGCCACTTTTCTTTATCTCTGTGAACACATTTCTATGGTGAATCTCAATTTTGTCAAATACAAAACGTATAGATTCCGTACATTAGTACCATTATTTTGAAAATTTAGATAAAAATTTGAATTATTAACCCATTGTAAGTTTCAAACGATTTTACAAAATGATTTGCACTCTGCTCTCCTATTTAACTTGTGATAGTCCATAAATTTATGTCAGCCTGATAAATATAGTCATATGCTACCAAAAGTTAAGGAAATTGCAAATCATTTTCTTCTAGTACTGCAACTAGATATCGTGAGTCAAAACTCAGAATTCCAAGTTTCTAGATTAAAATCGAAGTTTCAAGTTTGAAATACAAATTCTGAGTTAAAACTCAGATTTTTCTAGTATAAACTCGAAATTTCTAGATTGGTTTATTCCCATTTCATTCCAAAATTATCAGTGAAAACACGAAATTTCGAGTGTAATTTTAAAATTACAGCTTTATGCTCGAAATAGTAAGTTTACAGTCAGAATTTCAACTTGAATCAGAAAATGTTGACAGTAAATTCCAAGTTTTAAGTCGAAATTTCTAGTTTTTAGCTAGGTTGAGTTACTATTTCAATTTCAAACTCACTAATCTGAATGTTAATTTGAAATTCGACCTGAAACTGAACACTTCGAGATTTTCACAAGGAATTTCGACTAGAAACTCCAAATTTTGTGGTAAATTCGATATTCTAAGCGTAATTTCGGAATTGCGATTATATGCTTGAAATTCTACTTAAATCGAAATCTCGAGTTTGAAGTCTGAATTACCAACTACTAACCCAAACTCTGCACTCTGAGCTTTAAGCTTAACTTCTTTTTTTATTAGTTTAAGTTGTTTCAATTTCAAACTCAGATCTTTGAGTTTGGTGTCGAAAAACGAAAACGACCACCTTCCGTGGAGTTAAAACTGGGCAGTTATAAATTGGGTTATTCCGACCTCCACTCCTATATTTCGAATTTGAAATTTATAAAAAAAATTCTAAGTTTTAATTTGAACTTCTAACCTGAAATTAAAAAGCCTGAGTTAAACTCGAAAACCGAGTTATAGATCAAAGTGTCAAAAATGTTAAACAAACAGTGCCACGTAATTTAATTTTATTCATTTTCTAGTCATTCAGTTTAAAACGCACCCTGTATAATTAAAAATAATTGAAGTAAATGGACTTAGTTACTACATAATTTTTACTTGAAGCTTGGTTTCAAAAAGTTCTTATTATAATGCAGATGTGGTACTTTATCTCACAATATTTTTGTCTTAAATTTACCGGATGTAGGAGAGGGATTTTACTAAATATACTTCACGCTAGCATATGACACGCCCACCGTAATACGTCAGCTTCAAAAATCTTCGATATACCCATATCGCGCTAAATATATTGCGCTCCATCAGAGCAGCCGTATTATAAGGTATATTATGGTCTTTTTCATCTGTTTTCGAAATGCAAAGAATTTTTGCACTTTCACTTCATGCAATGATCTCCGCTCGCTGTAGGGCGCAATCAACGGGAACTAACCCAAACTAACCCAAGGCATGCCACAAAACTAACTAACCAAAAAAATTTTAATAAAACTTGCAAGGGCCAGGCGTCGAACCCATTGCCTCGCATTCTAAACAAGCGCCTTACCACTTGATCCAAGTGATCTAACTGGATCTGGCAGTATGGGGGGCCGCAACGGGACCTGCCCAATATTTTTTCTGCGGGGGAGCACAACGGGCCCAGCCTTGTAAGTTAAAGATTCTGAAGTCTCTACTGCTACAAATGTGTGTTCGGTTTTCGGTACGTGGACGATAACTGATATCTAAGCAGGAAATGCAGTCATTCTATTCTGCGACAAGGGGAGCACAACGTGCCCAGCCTTTTAATGTATATATCTTTTTTTTTTCTTTTTACCTGAGATGCATCAAACTCATACAAATGCGTGCGAAGTTGCTAGCCGAGATGACACGAAGCCCTGTGTTGGAGCGCAGTAATGCGATGTGCTGACGCCGAGTATATCGGAGTTTTTTAAAGATGATGTATTAAGATGGGGGTGTCTTGCGCTAGCGTGAATTATGTTTAGTAAAATCACGTACGGGAGTGTTTGAGGATGTGAAAATCAACGAACCGTAACCATACTTGCAAATATTTGATTTGGTGACGTTGCATATCCTTCTTCTTTGAAATTACAAGGCTTTTTCAAAAATTATGATACTTTTTATTCTCAAAAATAAATAGACCATTTTTATACCTTTAACTATTTGTATGAAATTGTTCACTTATATCCTGGGTTCTGGTCTTGTGGAAGAAAAAGTACCATCGTGGATTTGTCGAATGAATCAAGATACGACAATGGGCCAATAATAAACTTCTAGACTTCAGGCTATAAATCATTATTTTCACACTTCCACCAGTCTTCATGAAAAAATATCAATATATGTTTCTTCCTTTATATACTAAAATATTGAACTTGAGACTATTTCATGACTATAAAATTATTCATAAATCGGCTGACTACCTTGAGACCCACGAAGAACTATCAAATGCTTAAATATCTGCTACACAAATCAATATTTTCAAACAGATAACGTACACCATATTCTATTTTCCAGGTTACCTTAGGCATTAGTATTTTACTATCACTGGTTGTGTTTCTGTTACTGGTCTCGAAGATCCTGCCACCCACATCGTTGGTATTGCCGCTCATTGCCAAATACCTCCTTTTTACGTTCATCATGAACACTGTTAGTATACTTGTTACCGTAGTTATTATCAATTGGAACTTCAGGGGTCCTAGAACACATAGGTAAGTTATAGTATACGCCACTAGCATTCCTATAACACTAATATATACCAGTGTTATTTGTAGTAAATTATTATTTATATTCAGTTACGCGATTGTAGCTTGGCATGCAACAAACGGGTCAAGATGCTACGTGCTCTAAAATGATCTGGCAGTGTGGGGGACCACAACGGGACCTGCCCAATATTTTTTCTGCGACAAGGGGAGCACAACAGGCCCAGTCTTGTAATTTAAAGATCCTGGAGTCTCTACTGCTACAGATGTTGTTTTCGGTTTTCAGTACGTGGATGATTACTGATATAAGCAGGAAATGCAGTCATTCTGTTCTGCGACAAGGGGAGCACAACATGCCCAGCCTCTTAATGTATACATATTGGTTTCTTTTTACCTGAGATCTGAGATGTATCATTATCGTACGTTTGCCATATAAAGCCAATCGGAATAATTTAAATATTATCGAGACACAAAATAAAACACACATCAACAATAGGTAACAATATTGCCTGAATTCGTGCAAATGGGCCGTCGTCTACTACTTATTCGGATTCAGTCCCGCATTTTATACCCGTATTGAAGACTATGCTGTGATCACGCTTATCCTATATTTATAAAAGTATATATTATTATTATAAAAGTGTATTATGTTTTGAAGGCTGCATTTAATTTTAATCTATTTTGCTTGGTTGTGATTTTAACCTGTTATAATGTTTCAAATGTAGTGCTTCTGGTGTTTCTTTTATTTACACTAAAATAGTGTGTATTTTATTGTATTTTATATATTTTTTATTCTTGCATTTTTTATGTAGTTTAATTTGACTTGCGCCAATATTGTATTTTTTGTGGTACCAAAAACTTATGCTTATTCTGACTATTGTCGCACCAATAAATTGAGATTATTATGATTATCTTAGATATACGGTATCACCAGGAGCTGCGCTCGCTTCCTTTGTATTATATGCCAAGTTTTACTTAGTCTTACATATGATTCTGTCTCACCTTAATCCGATCAATTTGAGATCAACTATAAAAACATTTTAGGGTAAATCCCTGCTCAATTCTAAATTAGATAACTCTACACTTGCTTTAAATCAGCTGTGCTGTTCTTTTCATAAGAGCCCTAATTGTCGCCACTCTGTCTACAACTTATTGCATCTAACGGTATTTATCGTGCCAGTGCCAGATGGTCCTTCGCAAAGAGATTTACAACTTTAGTCTATTAGCTCGTCCTCGAGGTAATAGAAGGAAAAGTCTGTTTTATTTTTGTCAGTAATCCGTTGGTTTCATGAGTTAATTAAATTCCCTACTGCGTGAATTTTGATTTCATTTAAACTTGAAATTTTTACTTATTGATTATATCACACAAATCAGAGCCATGCCTTATTTGAAGAGATTTTACCGATTTACGGTCATCTCTGAGTCTAGCCGAATTTTTACCTGCCCTTTGCAGCAAGAAAATAGGATCGAGCCCTTATGTACATGCCCCTCAGAATATAGAGTTACGTAAAATTAAAATAATGAAAGTATAAATTGCGCATAATAGAATCGGTTCTCACCTGGAATAGTACACACAGGAACGTTGTCTTTTTCCATTTCTTCTTCGGATGGTATCTTCGGATTACGAGTGGATCGCGGCATGTTTTTGCTTACTAATTCTAGACAGACACCTCCTGTGTCGCCTGTATCAGCTGATTAACGTGGTCCTGGCGATACAGCACAAGGCCATATTTGAAGTTAGGAGAATATCCGCAGAGTCATGGCCAATTAAGCCACGGTAGGTGAAATTAATGGGCCCTGTATCATCCGATTAACGTCGACCGCTGATCATAATTTCACCGTGACCAAACTCTCCAGCACCTCGCGGACATTAGTCCTAACTGTATTTTGAAGTACATGTACCCATACGACGGCCTCTGTGTCACCCGATAAACGTCCGAGGGAAGCCATATAAAGACACGTATAAGGTCAGAGAGATACTGGGGGAATCGCGGATCGTTGGGTTATTTCAGAAGACTGCCTAGAACGTCTTTGCCCTCATGATTACCTCAAGAAAGTTATCACTGACCTACAAATAAGTGTGTATTATTTCTACTGTATTCAAGAAGATTTATTCTAATTCGTCTTTAGATAGAGCTGCTACTCCAAAATTTTTCATAGAAGTTAATGCGAGATTACTTCTATTTTATGGAATTTGGACAGGGCATGATTTCCGCTTTTCTAGAATTGCAATGCTTCACCCTTTCAATTTAGTCTCATCCAGCTCGCATCGGGTTACATTATTACTGGTTTCCTGATTCTTCTATGCATGTCGATTTAACTTTCGCTTACCTTATAAGATACGCTAAATTAAGATATGTGTTAGGTCACTTCTGCCTAGCCGTTGACCAGATTTATACATATTCGTCATAAAATGTACTAATTTTAGTTTCAGACTTTGCTACCTTATCTGATCGCAATACAGAAACTACATTCTCCTAAAGCTAAACACGTAGATCTGATAATATCACATTTGATTACTCCAAATAGAAATTTAATTTGGAAGATTTGAATGGATGAATGTTCATAGTGGCATGCACAATCAAGAATGCTTAGGCCTCACTGAACCTGATGCATCTCATCATTGTCAAGAGGCTCATTGCAGATCAATCTCAATTTTGTATTTTAACAGTCTTCTTGAATAAGCCAGCCATATATATTTAAAGGTCAGAGACGGGAATTCAAAATAAGTAAGTGCTGGCATAGTCTAATTGTCCAGTTAGCGACCTGTAACCAGTGCTACGCTCGAAAAAGTATTTATGGTTCTTCTAGGTATATCAATTTATCTCTTTGAATTGAATGTCTCAAATTTTCAATTCCAGCCATGTCGTCCTGTCCTTTTCAAATACTATCAAAATGATTAAATATCATCGTGAGCATACCATATCTAAACAGTTATTGGAACATACACATCCCTCTTTTATAATGTGTGACGTGCATTTAAGGAGTCATTGTAAGACCTATACCGTTTCAGGTGATTATGCCGAACTAGTTGGCTTATAAGCTACCTGTGATACGTTCCGCGTCATCATGGCAGTTTATAATGTAAGATATTAGCACCAGCTAAAATAAGCAAGAGAGGAATTCCTATTTTTAAACATTCACCTCATACTTTCTTCAAACCGTCATAATATGTTAGTGTATGATATCCAGATATTTTTTAAAATATATTCAAAGGGCTAGTGAGAACATCGCATCATTTGCTTACTCCAAATAGAAATTTGGTTTTGGAAGATTGAAATGGATGAATGTTCATAGTGGCATGCACAATCTCACCATTGTCAGGAGGCTCATTGCAGATCAATCTCAAGTCTTCTTGAATGAGCCAGTCATATATATTTAAAGGTTAGAGATGGGACTCCAAATTAATTAGGTGCTGGCACAGTATAATTTTACAGTTGGCGACCTGCAATCAGTGCTACGTTCGAAGAAGCGCTTATGGTTATAACTCTTTGAATTGAGCGTCTGAAGTAATTTTTAAGTCCAGTCATGTTGTCCTCATTTTCAAATACTGTCAAAATTATTAAATATCAAGGAGTCATTGTAAGAACTATGTCGTTTCAAGTGATTATGTCGAACTGGTTAGATTATAAGCTACCTGTGATACGTTCCTCGTCATCTTTTAATTGAGGTGCAGTTTATAATGTTGTAAATTCAAATTCAATTTTATTGCATGCTTTACAAATATCATTATATGGATAAATTCAGTGCATACCTATCATCCTAAAAAGTACTCTGTATGGACATACAGAAAAAGCAACATTTTTACATAAATAGCACATTTAAAATCACAATACAAAGAAAAGAAAAAACAGGATACAAGTTAATTTAGAAACTCCATTTATCTCAGTCACATTCACATAAAATACTAGTATTTAAAAATCCAGTGTAGGTGTAAAATGCATGCCTGTATAAATGATTTTTATGGGTTTTAAGAAGGTTTTGTCATCTATGACTTGCGCACGTCTAGGATGTGCATTATAAAATAAGGGTCCATAGTAGTTCACCCCAAACAGGCTATAGCTCAGTCGAAATTTTTGCATGTTTATATGGAAACTGCATGGTGAGGTGATTATGGATTTCGTGGTTAAGTGTATAAGTGCCAAGGTTTTCCCTGACATACCTAAGACATGCGTAGATGTTTAAAGAAGGCAAAGTAAACAGTCTAATACTCACAAACACCTCCGCAACATCATCTCTATAGCCCATGTATATAACACGCAGAGCGCTCCGCTGCAATCCAAAAATCCTGTCAGCAAGGGTTCCATATCCGCAGTGGGAAAGAACAATTTAATGATAAGCTGTTAAAACCTATTGTCTAGGCAATTCATCCCTCAAAGATCTTAAAACAAAAATGTTTCTTGACAGTTTTGCAGCCAGCCCCTATTATGCATCCATGACAGAATGGGGACAACACAAAATCCTAGAAACTTTGTATTTTCCTGTCCTTAGCAGAATCCTTTGTGACCAAAGCATATCGTACTGTTTTTTTTTGGTATTGGCAGAACTCTAGCCACTTTTAAACTATCAGGAAAGATACCCTCCGCCATGCAAATGTTCATGAGGTCTGTCTAGAGCATAGAGAATTTCTTCTCTTACAGTTTTGAGTAATTTAGCATTTATGCCACAGTAATCTAGGTGTGGCTTATTTTTTATATTCGAGCTTCATTATCACTGACAGGTTTAAAGCCAAATGGAGCTGATGGCAGCAATGTTTTTTCAGTATCAGAGCACAACTTTTCACTAAAAAGGTCTTTGTTTTTCAGCTCGCTTTTAATTCTATTACCCACATCAACAAAAAAGCTATTTACCTGATTTAAACTCAGATCACATGGCAATTCATTTGTTTTTAGAGGACGTTTTGTATTAATTAGATCTCAACATGTTTTTATTGGGTTTGCACTATTTTCAATAGCTCTCTTGTTTTGCTCCATTTTTGCCTCTCTTACTGCATTTTTATATTTACATTTATATTTAGCATTAATATAGATTTTGTTTGAAAAATTAAGGCAAAGTTCGTTAAGAAGTCTAAGGTGGTTATGCATTTTCCAAATATTATTATAAAACCATGATTTTCTTGGTTTATTTTTAAAAATGTTTAATGAAAAATTAGTTTTAGAACACTGAGAAAATGGTTACTAAGTGTTTGAATAAATGATAAGATATTAGCATCAGCTAAAATAAGCATTTTCTGAGAATAAAGAAGAAAAATTGATCGCGAGAGATATTCCTATATTTAAACATTCACTTCATACTTTCTTCAAACCGTCATAATATGTTAGTGTATGATATCCACATATTTTTTAAAACATATTAAAAGGACTAGTGATATCACATCATTTTATTACTCCAAATAGAAATTTGGTTTTGGGATATTTAAGTGACTGAATGTTCATAGTGGAAAGCACAATTAAGACTGCTTAGGCTTCACTGAACCTGATACATCTTACCATTGTCAAGAGGCTCATTGCAGCTCCATCTCAATTTTATATTTTAACAGTTTTCCTGAATGAGCCAGCTTTATGTGTTTAAAGGTCAGAGATCGGAATTCATAGTAAATAAGTGCTAAACACTCATAGCTTATTTTCCCATTGGCAACCTATAATCACTGCTACGTTCAAAAGACACTAATACTGGTATAGCTCTATCAATAACTCTTTAAATTGAGCATCTGAAGTCATTTTCAATTCCAGTCGTTTCATCCTGTCATTTTCAAATACTTTTAAAATGAATAAATGGCATCATGATTGTACTAAATAAAACAGTTATTAGAACATTGACATGCCTCTATTACAATGTGTGGCATGCATTTAAGAAATTATTGTAAGAACTACACCACTTCAGGTGATTATGCCGAGACTAGCTCGTCTTATAAACTACCTGTAAACTTGGCCCATTGAAACGGTCCTCATGTTTCAATTGAGGAGCCAGTTATAATGTAATAAGACATTAATTAGCGCCAGCTAAAATGGGACAACTTCGAAGAATAAAGGAGAAAATTTGAGGGCGATAATTTCTTCAAAACGTCACAATATGTTAATGTATGATATCCATGTATTTTTTAAATTGATTCAAAGGGTTGCAATGCGTACCAATATCATAGAGTATTATTTAGATTTAGAGAATATGAAGAGAATGATACCTAAAGGAAGTATGTAAAACCGGTTAGTTTCGTCCTACAGGACGAATATCAAAAGTTGGTCAGTTGGGGGATGCTATCTAGATATAGCAAATAAATTAGATGAGGAATATTCCAAAGATGTAGTTTGAATAAGATTCATATACAGCCGTTACTTTCTTCACCTTGTCATAATATATTAGTGTATGATTTACCGATATTTTTTTAAGAAGAATTCAAAGGTGGTAATGCTTGCTCCAGGAATGAGTCAGGCTGAGTTATTCTTGGGAGATACAGCGCCTTGTAGTATGAGGACCTTCCTAGCTTTGATGAGGGAGGACTCGTGACAGGGCTCCTCACAGAGGCACTGTTGTTTCAACCGGCATTTGCACCTGCTACGGATCATAGAAATCCAGAATGCAGGTGATACCTGGCGATCGAGGAATCCTCCACTCATGTTCTTGCCGACTGCCCGGTTTTGGCTCAGAAAAAAGTTATGCATCTCGAAGACATAAGATCCAGCCGAGACGGCTATGTACCTCCGCTAGGGAGGGCGGGCTGAATTGATATGGAAGTAAAAGCACAATGGGCTTTGACAGGTGGCCTAAGCTGCAAGGGATCTCTGGCCTGAATTTTAAAAATTCATTCATGCATTCAAGGTAGTAACCAAATATGAAATAAGTTTTACCCCATGGAAGTGTGTAGAGCCGTATGGCGTTCAGAACTTCGCTTAGAAAAATGTACAACCATCTGCTGTTCATTCTAAAGCGTGCTATCGAAAGTGGACAACAAATTTTATCTAGAGAGATTATTTTAGCAGTAGTATATACCTAAGTAGTGTGATGTTAGAATAAGAATATTAGTTTCTAAATGTATTTTTTCGGATTCCAGAATGCCGTCATGGATTCGATTTGTGTTTTTAAACTACCTGCCAGCAATGATGTTAATGAAACGCCCACGAAAAACGCGATTACGATGGATGATGGAAATGCCCGGAATGGGAGTTCCTCCTCACCCATATGGGGTACCAGGAGATATTCCTAAACATATTAGGTAAGCCTTATTTTCCTTACTTCAATCCTGTTCAATAAAATTGCTTCATACACTTCATAAAATGAACTGAGATTATATTTTTTAAGCTTGTTGAAGTTGCTAAACACTTTTGAAAATATTTCAGCGACTTCTACAATTCTTTGAAGCTCCTAAGAGCTTTGGGAAAAGTAGCAAAATTAGTTTAGTACTTGAATTTTCTGATCAATATACTACTTGAGGCACTATTCGAATATCCGAAATGTTTAGAACTTGGATTCTGGAAAAATTCTACTAATGAGCATTTAAAAATTGAGCTATAGAAAACAACACAAAATATACGAGTTTGACGAGTTTTCGTCTACGTCTGGTATTTATCCGGTTTATCATTTTCAGAAAAAAATATATATAAATAATTAATTTTCCCATGCACACAATTAAGAACCTCAAGTTTTAAAGACATATCTCTAAAAATTACACACGAAAAGAAAAAGAATATTCTACTTTGAAATTTACCACTAATCGCCTCTACCAATCTGTACTGGATTTTTTCGTATATTTTGGAGCACTCCTGGACAGATTATTTTAAGAAATATTGAAAAACTTTTAATACAAAAGTTCTAAAACAGAGCTTTATCCACTATACGGAAACAGAATTTTTGCACTCGACGCGCGTTTCGCTAACCATGATTAAGACTGGTCTTAATCATCTCCTGATGATGCTAACATGGTTAGCGAAACGCGCGTCGAGTGCAAAAATTCTGTTTCGGTATAGTGGATAAAGCTCTGTTTTAGTGCATGTTGCCGAAGGTTCCAAACCCCAACATAATACAAAAGTTGTAAGGTTTTTCATGAACCGCCAGGGATTTTTATTAGAATAAATAAGCGAACATCGCAAAGCTGTCAAAAATATCAACTATTGTTTTTTAAATAGGACCTGTATCTAGCAGTTCTCGAAAAGTTTTCCAAAATACGTGGTCTGGTACCTCTATTTTTAAGATAAATTTTAAAAAGATATCAAAACCTGTTCCATGATATTAATGTACTAGAAAGAGAACGAAATAAAGAGTAGTTGTTATTTTCACAGTTAATTTTAAAGATAGATGTATCAAACTTGGTATATTCGGAATCAGTGATGACGCATTATTCTCTAAATGAATCATATACATGACGATCCATAAAAAAGTGTGCTTGTAGACCACACACCAGAAATGAAACTTCATTGCTTGCACGTAGCATAATTCTGTCCCCTTCTGTCTTTACTTTTTCATGCAGCCTGACATATACACAAAAAATACAAACTACTTTGCTTTATCAAATTAAAATTTGGAAATCGATATAATGTTACGTTACAAACTAGATTGGGTTAGTTTTGGCTAGTTTGGATTAGTTTCGGTTAGTATGGGTTTGAGATAGCTTAGCTTCAGGTAAATTTACTTCGTGTTAATTTTCGAAACTTTTGGGGGGGCCCGTTATAGATACAAAATCGCTGTGTGAATGTTTAGAATGTTTTCCATTATAGAAATGCTTTCGAAAATCGCTTTTTTGTAAATTATTAGCGTATTTCAATTTTAAGTTAAAAGTTAGAAAATGTGATCGACCCTGTATAGATATCTAATTACCATCCTCATTTATTTTTGAAAAAATTACTACTTATACTCACCGCCGCTTTTCGTCCATATTCAAACCGCTTTCAATGAGATTTTACGCAATTAAATGTATAAATGTTCATAATTCACTTAAACGACATGGCAAAGCATTGAAAGACGTATTTGATTAAAATTTTCCGTGGTGCATCAGAAGCAAAGGAATCTATCCAAAGTTGGAAAAATATTGTATAGGATAAAGCACGAAGTCGAGTACCATCCATATTGTAGAGGATGGCCCGTTTATTATGGGATGACACCTTATCTCAAAATCTACGGGGTGTACCAAAAAAAGTTTAATACAAAAGTTGTTTGGATTTACTCAATCTTTTAAAATATTATATTATATATATATATACAGGGTGTTCGTATTTTCATGGACAAGTATCAACTTCGTGAATTTAAATAAAATATTCTGTATATTAAGGCATTTTTGAATTCCTCGGAAAATTCTAGATATATTTTATATATAATATCCTATACATAGGTCTAACCGTTTTTGACATATTTTCAATTTTATGTCTAAAATGACGTTTGTAGGTCCAAATATAACTCAATTTCTCCTATTGAAATCCTTTATTATTTAATTGAAGTTGATTACCTTGTAGAAGGAGATCTGCTTTAGTGGTCTGTTGACATTTTTTTTTTCAAATAGAAACCACCTATTTTTATGATTTTAACTTAATAATTTTAACTTATTTAGCATTAAAAATATAATATCCGAAAAACTTGTGGTGTTTGAAATATTGGCAATTTAATTTTTTTCTATTGTAAAAATGCTATACGGCTTTTAAGTTTTGTTATTAGTTGGCCATGACGGCGAGGGGTGGCGATAAAAAAACAATCGAG
>MU183407.1:126480-153702 GCA_016904865.1 Pissodes strobi | reverse complement strand
AAAAATCGATTTTACATAATATTAAAAACTCTGGCTTCGCAAAACATTGTATAGTAAAATAACCATTTTATAGATACGAATAATGTCAAACTTCTACACACCGAAACAAAAAGCAAAAGGCTTAACCTTTTGGAGTACCTAGAAATCCAAAAGTCACAAAAAAACAGACGTTTTAAATACGAACGACCAACTGACCTGCTCTTTCAACACCTGCATAATAATTGACAGTGCAATAAAAACAAACTACGGTTAAGCGGTTTAGTAGGGTATAAAGATTTAGATATTAGTATTCATGTACTCTTGATAACGGCCTCATCAAGCCGAAACATATGTAGAGTAAAATATCTCATTAAATTATTTTGAAGCTCTAAAAGCAGTGTACTAATTAGAATATTATTTAAATTTTTTATTCTTTTTTAGGTAAGGGTTGTTCTGTTTCGATTTTCTTTCGCCGAATAGTTTTGAAAACGGCTCGGAGTTAGAAGACCGAATACAAAATGCGGCGTCTGATGGGGAAAATTTTACATTTTATTTAAAAACTGGACAAATATTTGAATTTTTAATTTACATTAAATACCATTCACTTTAAATTATCTCAAAAAATTTACAATTATCCTAAATTCAACTAGGTAATTAATGATCAAAAAAATTAGTACAAGAAATATAGTCTATTAAAAGAAAAGGGCTCAAACTGAAAAATAAACGATGACACTTGAGGAGCAAACATGCAAAAACCGATAAATCCATTTTCTGTAATGGTAAATACTTCTAGAGGAAAATCCCATTTTTATTACAGCATCTTACGTGATAGATTTTGATAACAAATTGTTGTTGGAAAAAAATCACTAGTTTTTGTTTTTAATACATAATATGCTTTGGATTTATCGGTTTTTGCGTGAAAGTTGGATTTTTTTTGTTTTTCTATGAAATGACGCTGTGAATCTACTTTAAAACATTTTTTTTAACAATACAAAAAATTATATATATAATATATTTTTTAAAATCATTTTGATATTAAAATTTAAATTTATAAAAGCGTATTCATATCAAACTCCTTTTAGACGTGTAATTGAAAAAATATTAATATAAGTAAAAGTAATATCAAAACCCAAAGAAAGTAAAATGTTGGATTTATCTGGTTTTGCATGAATGGATTGAGTTTGCCTCTATTTCTCATCGGGATTTAGTGGCTTTTCTTCGCATCTCTGTTCAAAAATCGACAGAGCATGTCGAAATTAGTGAAATCCAGACCGATGTCGAAAAACACAAAAACTGGATTTGTCGGTTTTCGCACTTTCAAGTCACTATGCAATATGAGATTCGATTATGTTTCATGTTATACAATTTACAGAAAGTCCAAATGGGATTTAGTGTTCACATGACAAAATGAAAAATGTTAGTATAAGAGAAAAAGTATTTCTTCACGTCTAAACATGATACTCAGAAAAATCTTATTTATTTATTTATTCCTTCAACCCATCAGGTACAATGCGTTACATAGGATGTGTCACTTACATAGGTAAAAATACAATAACAAAACTGTCAAAACGAAGAAAAATCAGGCAAAAAAAGAAAGACAATTTTATAATGCATTATTCTACCAATCAGCAGAGGATTTTGTAGCAGCAACCCACTCTAGAGCCAAGATATCTTTAAAGAAAATCACCATGACTATAAAGCACTGCTCCTGAAGCAGAGGTACACGTTGAAACTTTCAGTGACTTATTGCTCTGTCGCCGCTGGGTTGATTCGTGGTATGGCTTGTGCGGTGGATCACCTTTGTTATCTGGAGGATCTGCATGTGGATGATTACTGTCATTTGTGTCTTACTGATCTACTTGAAATTAAGGAAGTTATTTGTGAGATCTTAGGCAGGAACAGATATGCTGCGGGCCATGATGGCGTATCTGCTAAAATTTTTGCGAATCTACCTGATAATGTCTTGATGAGTCTTTCTGTGTGTATCAATGAGAGTTTTGAAAAAGGTAACTTTCCTGAATGCTTGAAGTTGTCACATATATGGGTGGAGAAAAAGTACCTACAATTTCCAACATAATTGAAAAAATTATATGAAACAACGTATAACAGAACATTTGAATAAGCATAGCCTGGCTCCCTCTCAATTTGGATTTCAAACATATAAAAGTACTGGCGATGCTATGTATGCTTTATTGGAAAACATATACGGTACCTAAAATTCAGGCAACTGTAGCGGCAGTGTTCTGTGACTTTTCAAAGACTTTGGATTGTGTGGATCACGGACAGTGGCGTAACTACCATAAGACAAGTAAGCGCAATGCGTTGGGGCCCCCCAGGCTCGGGGGCCCACTCGTCCAGTGCCTAATATTGAAGGTTTCTGTCAACTGAACCTAGGAATACCTTTCTGTCAAGCAAGGATTATTTTTTTATTAAGTTCGGCATAATTTAATACCTAATGAAAAGTTTGGTAACATCAGCGTCGCGATACTCGTCAGTCGCCGATCAGGATTAGTATTAGTCCTGATTTGATTCGCAGTGAGCACCATCGTCTTTTGGTTTGACATCCTGGGAATCCCGTTTTGTTTGCATATTTTAACCTGTTGCCAAGAACATTACCTTACCATTATCTTATAGTTTTAGTATTTGATACGCTAATTTTTCCTACGGTTTAAAAATGAGTGACCACAGAAAAATATATATAAGCGCCCGCAATTAAAAGAAAACTAAAAAAAGAAATTGAATTAGAGAAAAATTGCGAAAATGTTTTTTGTTCGACGAAATCGCAGTCTGAGCCAAATTTGCAACCATTTACGTTCAAACGCGATGACATTGGGGGCAATAATTATATTTCTTAAGACGAAGATCACTCAGAATATTTGATCGGTATAACACAACTTCAGGTGGCTAACCCGCAGGCATCAGCACAAGCGACCTAATTTTTCTGTGTGCTAAAACTAAAAAGTTCTATGAAGCTGAAATATCGTCAGACACCGTAATATCAAGTAAAGACACAATACTCGAAAGTGATTAAGGTCATTTTGTTAATAAATAATCATTAAGATGTAAATGTGAAAAAAAAACTTAAAAAAATTGAGCTTTCAGGGATGAAAGAATAGAAGCTGGGCGTATAAAGAAAAATATGCTAGATTTTGAGTTGAGTTGGTATTCTTATCTATTAGGTTTCATTATGTGTTATCAGAAGTGAATTTTACTTCCAAACCTTTACAAAAAGAAACAATTACTTTGGACGAAGCTAGTTCTGTTCTACTAAGGACAAAAAGCAATGTGGGAAAACTAGCGTCAACGCTATAATGAGGTTCTAAAAGAAGCATGAACAACTTCTCTGAAATGGTGCATTACAACTAATTTTAGGAGTAAACGACAAGTTATTAAAAAAAGTATCTGATGATCTAACTTTAGATCATCCTTTTGATTCCAGTGAAAACTGCTTTAGACGCGCTCTGCACTTTTTTTGTGGGGGTTGAATGAGACCGAGTCGTCACGTAACGCCGTCACGTAACGTAACGTAACGCTGCATGTTCCCGTATAGGTAGAGGGCTGAAATTTTCAGGGGAAGTAGCCGGGGTAAAAAGAAGATCCTGGACGAAAACAGGACCCCGTACCCCACCCCGTTTGGCCAAGGGAGGGGGGAGAAGTAAAAACTGAAATAATTAATTTCGTGAGAACGGGAAGAGGTACGGGTACGAAATTTTTATGGTAAGTGCACCACAATGGGGGCCACCTTAGACCATACAGGGGGACCGGGGCTCTAATTTAAGGGGGGGTTTTGGGGTATCTCTACAACGAAGGCTCGGATCGAAATTCTGACAAACGATGACACCGCTTGTTGACGTTTTCACTTAGATCGTGTGGTTTAAGCACACACAAAATTTTTATTTTTTTAAGTTGGTGTTTTTTATCAGCTATTGACATTATATAAGTCTCAGTTAACAACTAGATTTACAGGTTTAAATAAGATAAGTGGCATCTTTTTGTTTTTGCAACCAACAAAATCTAAAATCCTTAAGAGCTACAATCAACAAAAATATTTTCAAATCATATTGCAAAATTTCTCTTACAATTTTTAAAAACAGAGTTAAATCAAGAAATGACTGCAAAAAAAATGTTGATTTAAACAAATTTACATTTACCTATTATTATTTTTTACCATGCCGATTATATATGTGTCACCTGAAGAATCTTTTAGTAAACTAAATATTTAAGGAATCAAATAGGGCATGCAAGATCGATTTCAATATTTATCTTTAATTTCCGTCGAAAGTGAAGCTCCCAACAAATTAGATCTTCAATACGCATATGAATTTGCAGTGTGTAAAACGAGAAAAAATCGTTTTAGATTTTAATAAGTTTAAGTCGAGTGTTGCTTTAAACTAGGGAAATTTCATTAATATATCCAACTTCGTTAATAACTACTACTTCGTTAAAATTTAAAGTTATTTTAGAGTTTTGCATTTTTTGATAAATAGAAATATTTTGATGTTAATGTAAAATAAATAAAAAAATTAAAGCTGGTTGTTTAATTTTTATTTAGTATTTGTGACTGAAAGGGGGGCCTCCTTATGTATTTTGCGTTGGGGCCAAAAAATTTTAGTTACGCCACTGATCACGGAATACTGCTGCGCAAATTAATGAAAAAAATATATCATTGGTTTTCCTCTTACTTGAGTGATAGCTCTCAGAGCTTTGCTTGGTCGGGAAGATCGTCTACCTATAAACGAATAATTTTTTCTTATGGCGCGTATTTCCACGCGGTGACATGAAACGTCGCTTCGGACAAAACGGCATATTCCGAACTTATGTCTAAATCGGGTGTGTAAGTCGTAACCAGGGTATGGGTAGTTCACTGTTGTTGTAGAACATACTTGTGTTTCTGTAAGGGCTTGTATGTGTGGTCTATTTGCTTGTAGATGTTAGTGTACTGAATTTATGTTTGTATTTAGGCCTCTTATGTAGCAGAAACCTATTCTAAATTGGTTTGGTACCTTTGCTGTTTGTGAAATGCGGAATGAAGGGCTCCAAGGGTCACGCCCGGAGATGCGAATGGCCATGGAGTTTGTCTCCGGAATATTTTTATCCTGAAAGCACCATCATGTCCATATATTCCTATTGTGGAACCCGGTAGGATTTTTCCGTTTCCTATGTGGTTACCGCCACATGGAGCGCTAATCCTATAGAATTTGTTAAGCTATATCCGGCATCGCGTTTCCTATTAGGCCAGCGCACATATTATGCAAATTAAATATCTGAGATCACTGTGCACACCATGCGGTTACAATTCGTACACTTTAGGTATTATTATGAAAACTGCGTGACTTTTGACACTGGGTTGGTTTGTAATAATTAATAAAACGCCTTGCAGAGTTAATAACTTTTATTAAATTAATAAGATAATGACCTTTACATTTTATAATAGGTTAATGATTATTTTAATGACTTTTGGCATTCGGTTGATTTGCCAAAATACTCGAAATGAGAGATCGTTTCCTCTTTGTTACTTTTTTACGTAATTTTTCAGCATTAGATGGTCTGCCTGAGTGCCTGCTTGTATTGCTCTAGAGCCTGCATGTAGCTCTCTCTCTGCACGACGTGTAATTGAAGTTGGTTGTACTTTGATTCGGCGTCCTTGTTTTTTGGTTGCCACAGCGGAACAAATATCATAAAATCCCTGTTCATTTTCAATACTATTAATTTTAACATTCAGTTCTTTCATCTTTTTTAGCATATGTTTGGATGGGTGAGCTTGCGCAAATTGGTGTAGTTTTTTGAAGTTTTCTCCCAATAACTTTAGATCTTCAGTATATTCTGCGGTGATATTATCATTTGCACAATATTCCTCTAATAATTTTGTATGTTCCTGAGATGACTGGACATTGGAGTTAATAGGCTCACAATTAATGATTGCATTAGGTACAGACTGCATAGGCTTATTAAAATCCTTCTGAGCTTCTGGCAAAGAATCAGAATTCAAATTCATACTCATAAAAAAGAAACTATTGGCATTATTCCCCATTGCTCGAGTAGCAAGTTCAACGCGGTCTTGAAAAACAAATGGGGTGTGGTTATCAAATTGACACCTGAATTATAAACTACCCAAAGGTGGTTGCAAAATTTACTTCTTATCCCTGCCGGACAATCACACTGCTCTAGTGTAACGTCGACTGTGGACATACACTTATTGTCTTGTGAAGATGAGACCATAAACAGTGTATCGGTTTTTTTTAATACAAACAATAGATCAGATTTATGACAAAACTTTTTAAAATAGTGTGGAAGCTTCATATCTCTGCCATTTGCAAATGAAATTATTTTTTGCTTGTAAAACTCTTCTAAAGAAAAGTATACAAAATCTTCCAATGAGGTTGCATTAAATGTTTGCATCTCTGTAAAACCTGGTCTTTAAATATCCGTATAGATACCTCAACAATATTGTTGGTATTGTGACCTCTAGTTATATACTTGTTTCGAAAATGATGACACCACTCATGTCTTCTCTTCCACATATCGCTAAAATAATCCAGAAATAGTTGTTTTTTTTTTCTAAACTATCTTCGCATAGTGACATCTTGTTTAGTTCACAATCAATTTCATTTTGTGCATATAGCACGTCTCGGAAAAGAAGTATTAAGGTACTTCTATGGTCTTTATCAATATTATGTAAACTCTCCCATAACCAGCGCCACACTGCTTGTAGAACATGAAATGTGCAAAGCAATGATTTAGATTGTGGAAAAATTTTATTCAAGGCGTCTCTCTTGGCTGGACTATCATCCATCATAAATACGGCTGGAAAGCCTTTGCCGTAAAATCCATCGGTCCCAATTAAATCACGAAATTGCTGGAAACATAATTCATAAACTTCCTCTGTTTGAAAGTTATGAATGATGCAGCCCAGAGGCACACCTCCAATTTTACTAGCGCCAAAAAAGAAGGTGACTGAAAAACCACTTTGGTCACAGGAACCGCTGGAATCTACAAATACAACTTCACTTGAAAATTGCATATTATGGGCTCTTTGCATGAGTGGAGTCAAGGGTATACAGCAAAAAGGGTCTTGGATACTCTTATTTTGACACCATTTTTTTCAAAATAATCCCTTTTTTCCAAAAATTTTTCTATCATACTGTGTACATTACGAGTTCCATGATTTTCTTTTCTAAAAAAAATATTCAGGGTGATTCATTAATATTGCCCAAAAATGTAAAGATGGATTTCTTGGGAGAAAATATGAACAAAAGTCCGAAAATTCTTCGTTTCCGTGATACAGGACGTCGAATTTTTTATTTCGTTATCGATTTCCTTCAATAATCCGTCAGCAAATGGATAAAACCACACAAAATTAAGTATTGGTGGGTTTTTTGAGATAAGAAATTTAAATTATTTCATAGTTTTGGTGTCACTACGATGGATCGCGCCTTTTTAAAATAGCACAACTTTTTTACGTTTTTTTTTTTTTTAATTTTGTTTTATTATCGCAAACAATATCTTAGTCATCCTAGTGGGTACATTATAGCTGAAAATACCAAAAACTATCTTTGTTTAAAATTTTACTATTGAATTTTTAGTGTAGAGACTGACATAAAGTTAAATTTTAACAAGTATAATCCAATGGTCAATTGTAACTGAAACGCACTGTAGATATTATATATGTTCATAATTTGATATATTATTCATGAAGTTTTTTTAGTATTTTCACCCAAGGAATCCGGCCTTAAACTTTCGTGCAATATTAATGAACCACCCTATATTAACAGTAGGTACAGGGTGTTAACGGATATATATGTTTTTTTAAATGGAACACCCAATGTTTATTACTACTTTTGAATACTTGATCAAAAATAATCCCAAGTTTCAATAAATATCCCTATACCTAATCCCCCCTTTTTCAAATATTTACACAATTCTAAAATTTGAGAGCTTCAGGAATTATAAACAGGTATACAGGGTGGATAGCAACTGTAAAATTTTATATAGAACACCCTATATATTATTGCATATTTGGATTTAACATAGAATTATAAACATATTTCATGAATAATGTCCTATCTATCTCCAACTGTTTTTGAAATATTGACAGTTGAAAATCGACCATTTACCAAGTTTGTTAGCCTGTAAAATCTAAACGGCTAAAGATAGAACAAAATGGTTTGCACTTTCCTATCTTGGTTTTTCATAAGCTATCGTTTGACACTAACTTTAGATTTAACCAGAGGTTAAATTTAACCGGAATTTCTTAACCTCTAGTTAAATAAAAAATTCGTGTCAAACGATAGCTTATGAAAAACCAAGATAGAAAGTGCAAATCATTTTGCTCTATCTTTAGCCGTTTAGATTTCACAGGCTGTCAAACTTGGTAAATGGTCGGTTTTCAACTGTCAATATTCAAAAACAGTTGGAGATAGGGATAGGACATTATTTATGAAATATGTTTAGAATTTTTCGCAAAATCCAAATATGCAATAATATACAGGGTGTTCCATTTAAAATTTTACAGTTGCTTCTACTTTTTAATAGAAGCGGCAACACTGCATTGTCGAAAATATTTTAGCAAGGTAGAGCATATCCGTTTATGTAAACGGCCAAATTTTCAGAATGATCCGTTGAGTGGTTCTCCAGAAACGTATAAGGTACCATCCACCATGAGACACCCTGTATATAAACAAAAATGTAGAAAAATAGTTCCATAGATTTGTTACATTTAAACCGTATCCAAGAAATGAACGGTTTTTTACTTATTGCAAAAACAAAATTTTTTCATCCCTTAAAAAAATTCTCATCCTTCTAGAATAACGAAAACTTAGATTTAGTCTTCTCATCACTAGAGTAATCAAATGTAATAATATCATTTCAGCCTGTTAATAATTTTTTCCTTTCAACTTAAAGATTGACTGTACCTATTATAAGTGAAAAAAAAATGAAATAATTGAAAACACATGGAGGTAAGTTTCGTACAAATGATAAATGGAACGATCAATAGGATTAATATGACCATTAGCCAGTACTTCACATACTTCTTCTAAAGGTGTAGTTGCCACCAGCGAAGATCTGTGAAATAATTTTGCTTCGCTAGACGACAGTCCGTCCTCAAAATACTTGTAAAACTTTTCTTTCGGTAACGCATTCATGTGTAAAAAGCTGTACGCTGCCGCAACATGAATTCGGTGAGTGTGTTTGTAGTAAATCTGTTTCAATAAAATAGAAATAAATTCAATGAAAACATTTTTTTTATAACAATCGGTACCTACCTCAATTACTGCATTCAAGTTTTCTTTCAAAAGAGGGTCTTTGTATTTACTAAATCTATTTGTTTTTTTAACTTTGTATATAATCCTTGCAGGACAATCTTTGCTTCGCTCCCTTGTGCTTTCGTTTTTGCGGCTTTTATTTTTTTGCTGTGATGACAAAGAAACTCTTTTCTATAATGAAGCCTCTGCAAATTTGCATAATTTTGTAAAACAATCCATTGCGTGTTTGTAGCAGCAAAAAACTCGTTTATCCACTGCATACACTGTTCATCGTAGTCTGGAGAATTTACTTTGGTACGCAAAACTATTTCGTATTCACTCTCCTTCTTACTCACACATCTTATAAATTTACACGTAGTATCAAACTTTTTAATTATCTCTTCCATTACGCGAGAGTCAACAGAAATAATAATACGAGAAATAACGAGACACAACGAGAAATATTACAAAATTACTATTGCACCACGTGTAGTTACCTATAATTATTAACGTCAAAATTAATCCATATGACAACGGATAATACTATTTGCAGAATGGAATAGAGCGCGTCGTAGCGTCGCATGCACTGTGCGCTGGCCTAATAGGAAACGCGACGTCAGATATAGCTTAACAAATCCTATAGGATATGCGCTCCATGTAGCGGTAACCACATAGGAAACGGAAAAATGCAACCCGCATCTACCAGCGCGGAAGCGAAACGTGATTCGGAGAAACCACTTCGCAGTTCTCAGTTATGATGGGGTGGTCATTCACCGAACGATGCGAGTAGGCCTATGCATCTACCACCTAGGGCCGCTTCCACTGGAAGCATCGGCCTCAGACTCATTCCTTTGCCGGCCCTTAGTCTGACAGAGGTAAGAATATGGTTTGTTGGGTCACTATCCAGTGGTCAGCTCCAGACTTTGTGCTTTGGTATTCTCCAGCCGGGAGGAGGACGATGGGATGTGATGGGCCACATCCCGTGGCAAACACGGAATGGCGAGGGCATCACTTCCCGTATTCAAACTGTCATTGATCAATTCCAGACTTTGTACTTCGGTGTTGTCCAGCCTGGGGTAGGACGATGGGATTTGATGGGCCACATCCCGTGACAACTCGGAATGGCGGGGGCGTTACTCCCCGTAATCAAACTGCTCTCACCAGTTTGACGTTCCTGCCTGCTAATACAATGCAGCCGCTCTTGTCACAAACTGTCATTGATCAGCTTCAGACTTTGTGCTTCGGTGTTCTCCAGCCTGGGGGATGACGATGGGATTTGATGGGCCACTTCCTGTGGCAACTCGGAATGACGGGGGCGTTACTCTCCGTAATTAAACTGTTCTCACCAGTTTGACGCTCCTGCCGAAGTTGTGGAGTGCCGCAAGGTTGAGTGCTTGGGTCAATTCTGTTTCTGTTATATTAACGACCTCGCTAAAGTAAAAATGGGTGGACGATTTACCCTATTCGCTAATGACACCACTCTGACCTGGCATAGTGCAGAGGAGGTCCGATTGGCACAGTCAATTAGGTCAGATTGAATGGTGGTAAAAGAATGGTGTGAATCTAATATGTTGTGTTTTAATATGTCAAAAACCAGCGTTGTTTCTTTTAACTGTAAACTGCAATGTTGATAATGTAAATATATTTAATAGCACCATAGAAACCAAAAGCATTGCATATTGATTATAATTTAAAATATTTTACACATGTCGAGTTGCTGACTAAAAAAATATCGAGATGTTGTTATGCAATTATCGGCTAACAAAATATGCATTTATAATATTTTCCGTGGGAAAACAGTAGATCAGCTACCTCCCTCAGAATAAAACAAGGAATGCCATCAGGCCCAGAGGAAGATATTTTTGTTGCATAACAGTCAGTGGATTTAAAAAAAAAAGTTTACGTCAGTCTTCTGTGCGGAACTAAAACTGACATATAATTGTAGGTTATCGCTTATATCATTTACAGAATTAGAAAAATTATTATTAAATATATTACAAAATAATTGGGGCTCCTCTATCACATTACCAACATCAACCAATGGCGGAATATCATACCGAACCTTCAAATTTCTCATGTTCGAATTAAATACTTTCCAGGCCCTTTGCTCTTATTGAAGGAATTGATCATCATATGTCAATAAATTCGCTTTTAGCTCGCTTAATTTCACTTTTGTATATTTTATTTAAATCGATATATTTTTGCCTAACATCGTTATCTTTTGTTTTTTGGTAAAGCCAATAAAGAATTTTGACTTTAGTGGATAATACGATAATATAGGGTGCTACCCAGTTTTTGTCATTTAACTTCAAGTTGCACTTTCTTTCTAGGAATGCAGCAACAAATGCGGCTAGTATAGTTTAATAAACTGCAAAAACCCCTTGTTGGCAGACATATTCATGTAAATGCCCGACATCTATTAGGGCCCAAAGCAAACGATTATCGGTCATAATTTAGTTAACTTTACACATCAAAAGCCACCGATTTTACCACACCGAATTCAAAAGGGCCTTCAGATCGTAGATTAGCATAACCAAAATTGTATAATATACGAGGCGAGAGTTGAAGATGTACAGGGGGACATCTTTCGACGCAATAATTGTTCGAGTAGAACAATAAGCAAGCATCGAAGCATATATAGGCAATTTATGAATTCTAAATGTTCGTGTTTAAAACAGATAAGATAATAGCAAGATTTTGATTATTTTATGTATTATGTATATAAATGATGTTTAAATGACTTTACTGTCAGTACGTTTACTTTAACAAAAATCACAGTGTTAGCCATTCTTAATGTGGGCATAGCAATTAATATCTGTTTAATGGTATTTAATTTCTGACTTGTATTGTAAAGGAAATTCAAATATGATATCTTTATATTACAGTTCTGTCGAATCACAAAGTAAAGTGGAGGTGATGGAGCTTTCTGACCTACATCATCATCCAAACTGCAAAGTGAACAGAAAAACGAACGCCGATATTGGCGTGGCCGTGGGTGCTGACAGTTGTAGACGAGAAAGTGAAAGTTCGGATTCTATTCTTCTTTCCCCAGAAGTTTCGAAAGCAACGGAGGCCGTAGAATTTATTGCAGAACATTTACGCAACGAAGATTTGTATATACAGGTATATATATTTCTTAAATATATATCATTTAATGCCTTATTTAGTATGTGAATTTCCCAAAATCTTGAATCACGCTACAGCGCTCTAGGCTACAGAATATTAACAGTTTCAAATTTCATTATCTTTTCGTTTTTCATATTCTATAGATTGGGTATCCAGAAAATTATCCGAAAGCGATTTAACGAAAGAAGCAATTTACTGAAAAGAAGATTGCGCTAATTGAAAATTTCTCGAAAAGACGTTTTCCCAAATAACAAGTTCGGTGAATATTACTCGATATTGCTCAAGAAAAAAAATATTTTCTGTGATCAGCTATACATTGCCCGTGAAAACTGAAAAAACACCTAAAATTTTCGATTGAAGGTTTACTTCACACATGTCAAATGTCATTTGAAAACATCAAACAGAGAAAAGTAGCATTTTTATAAAAAATACGAACAAATTTTACGGGAATATATTAGTAGGTGTAAAGGTTATGTTCTGGACCAAAATATAGGGATACTATAACATTATCCTCCCACCTAACTTCATGTCTTTAACTCCGCCCACTTCCCACTCTTATCCCCACCATTGACCTACTTTCAACCTATTTTCAAACCATTATCCTCTTACCTAACTTCATGTCTTTAACTCCGCCCACTTCCCACTCTTAGCTCCACCATTGACCTACTTTCGAACGACTAAAAACAGAGACGATCTCAACGATTAGATTAGCCTGTCTCTGGTCAGAATAACTCCTAAAGATGATTCAAAGCAGTGATTGTAATAAGAGTTTTACTGAAAAGAGAAATATGTATAGGCATAAAAGAGAATCATATCATTTCCAATAAGACAAAATTGAAAGATTTGCAAAATTGAGGGCTGAAGAAGAAGAATCTACTAACATCCAGATTCCAACTGATGAATCAGAGCTGAAACGAAATTGTTGTTTAAAAATGAACTGCTGACCTTCATCAAATCTTATGCTATCTCATATGCACGGGGAAAAGTTGTTATCTGAATTTACGATGGAAGAACTAAAAATAATTCCGTTGGAATATTCTAATAAAACATGCAACTTCCTTTGAACACTTAGATGCCTGGAAGAACATTCCCAATTATATTAAAAAAAAAATCAGTTGCAAATAAAACTACCTTGCTTCATTCATTATAACCGGCCTGACTGCAGAACGCACTTTGATGGGCCACCTGACTGTCAAAAAAATTGCTATTTTTGCAATAAAATAGTTGCTGTCTAAAATGAAGGAATTGTATTGCATATTTTTGTAAATATTAAGTCATAGAATTAAAATTTACAAAAACTGTTTTACATAATTTTAATTTTTTCAACAAGACGGTAGTAGTGAAGAACAGTTCCATCCATAGCATTACCATTCAACTTTAAACCCTATATACATCCTCTCCACTGTTTCATGTAGACACCAAAACAGACAGACATACAACAAAAACAGCAAAACAGACAACAAAAACAGCAAAACAGACAGTAAAAACTGCAAAACAGACAGTAAAAACAGCAAAACAGACAGTAACAACAGCAAAATAGACAACAAAAACAGTAAAAATGGACCGCAAAAACAGGAAAAACAACAAAAACATTCTTCGTTGTATAATTCCAGTTTTCTATTCTAAACAAACTTTAAAATATTCTTTGCTCTTCTTCTTCATCTTCTTTTACTACAGGAATACGAATATCGCCATGTTTCAGTTTTACTGAAGAATAAAATTGTCTGCAAAGTGAACAATATGCATTATTTATGTCCAACGCATTAAACTAGGAAACAAAATCCATGACAACAAAAATTTAGTATAACAATATATTCTTTATTGATATTTTCTAAGCAAATGGAGCAGGTTTCTTCCAGCTTAACCTTTTTAGATGTTACTCAGCTTTCGCTTTTGCGCAATTTTAGTAGAAGTTTCTTGATTCGTTTTTGGTTGAATATTGCAAGCGTAATACTGATAAATACGAAGTTACCATTCATTCAAATAACAGTGGGGTAAAATGGGATATAAAACAATTAAATTAATATGAATTTTTATATTTGTGCAGTAATTTTACATTAGATAATGCACAATGCCTTGGATTATTATTCTTATGAAAGTAGCACTCTGGAATACTTTTAAATTTGCTTAATTTGGGTTCAGAACCGACAGGATTTTCATAGGGTTGAACCACTTTGTGTAAAATATTTTCCATTTCATTCAAGTCTATATTTCTACTATCCCATTCAATTCCATGATAATCTTCAGACCAAGTTTCAATCTTCAGCAGATAACATGCTTCTTTTAAAAGGTTTTCCTGTCGTAAAATAAGATGAAGAAGAACAACAAAGAATATTTTGAAGTTAGTTTAGAATAGAAAACTGGTATTGTAATAAATACAACGAAGAATGTTCTTGTTGTTTTTCCTGTTTTTGCTGTTTTTCTTGTATATTTTGCTGTTTTTACTAGGTATCTGTTTTGCTGTTTTTACTGTCTGTTTTGCTGATTTTACTGTCTGTTTTGCCGTTTTTGTTGTATGTCTGTCTGTTTTGCTGTTCTACATGAAACAGTGGAGAGGATGTATATAGGGCTTAAAGTTGAATGGTAATGCTATGGATGGAACTGTCCTTCACTACTACCGTCTTGTTGAAAAAAATAAAATTCCGTAAAACGGTTTTTGTAAATTTTAATTCTATGACTTAATATATAGAAAAATCATAAATAGCATTTTTTTGACTATCAGGTGGCCCATCAAAGTGCGTTCTGCAATCAGGCCGGTTATAATAAATGAAGCAAGGTAGTTTTATTTGCAATTGAAAATTTGTTTTATATAATGGAGGAATGTTCTTCCAGGCTTCTAAGAGTTCAAAGGAAGTTGTATGTTTTATTAAATATTCCAAGGGAATTATTTTTAGTTCTTCCATCGTAAATTCAGATATAAACTTTTCCCCATGCATATGAGATAGCATAAGATTTGATGAAGGACAGCAGTTCATTTTTAAACAACAATTTCGTTTGGAATCTGGATGTTAGTAGATTCTTCTCGTTCAGCTCTCAATTTTGCACAATTTTGTCTTGTTGAAAAGGACATGATTATCTTTTATGTCTATACATATTTCTCTTTTCAGTAAAACTCTTATTACAATCACTGCATTGAATCATCTTTAGTAATTATTCTGACCAGAGACAGCTTAATACTAATCGTTGAGATCGTGACTGTTTTTAGTCGTTCGAAAGTAGGTCAATGGTGAGGATAAGAGTGGGAAGTGGGCGGAGTTAAAGACATGAAGTTAGGTGGGAGGATAATGGTTTGAAAATAGGTCGTAAGTAGGTCAATGGTCGAATGGTAGGTCAATAAGAGTGGGAAGTGGGCGGAGTTAAAGACATGGAGTCAGGTGTGAGGATAATGTTATAGTAACCCTATTTTTTGGTCCAGAACATAACCTTTATACCTACTTATATTGTTCCAAATAACATTTAAAGCCTAATTTGATTTTTTATTATTATTTACTAAAAACTAAAATTTTAGGAATTTTTTTCGCGGATATTCCTTAAAATAATTACTTTGAATCTGACTAATGGTATTTCAAAATTTAATTCTCCAATAAAGAGTATTCCCATCAAAAGGAAATATTTGTATTAAAATTGTAAGATGCCTATCACATGTCAATATTAGCAGTACAAAAATCAAATTATGTTATTTTTATTTAGTATTGGCTTGTTTATAGTTTAGAATGAAAATAACTACTAAAAAAGAAATTTGAGCATCTATGTATTAAAGAGGGTGTAAGAAAGTGCATGTCAAAGCACCTAGATATTTTTTAAATATTATCTTATTATTTTTAAATTTTGTATTGAAATTAATTTTAATTAAATACACTCAGTTCCAAAAAAAGTGACGCACCTAATTTTGGTTGCAACTTCCAAGCTTTGTCATTTCTGAATGAATGGATGGATTTTTCATTTCTTTGTATTTGCTGGTAGGTAATTCCTTTGTCTTTCAAAAAAAAATTAAAGAGGTGAAATTTTTTTCAAAGCCTCCTGAATGGTAGTGGAAAAATTTAGACCATGTTTTTTTTTTCAAAGACATTTAACCTAAATTGATTGTTTTTGTTTTTTTCTTAATTTTTGACTCACCCTGTGTCTTAATCATTTAATGGTATGGAAAGTGCTTACACTCTATATGAAAGTTGCTTCTTTTACGAGCATTTTGTTCTCTTATTCATTGATTTATCTCTAAAATTGTCCGAATTACAGCTTTTTTGTTGAAACCGATATCGTGTATTGCCTCCCCTGGCAATATCTATTAGCTGGTAATCTATGTGGCATACTGAAAATTAGGTTTCTTATCATTTCCATTGATATCCGATCCCATTCTTCCACTAATGCATCTGCCATTTCTGCGAGACTTTCTGGAGGCCTCTCGCGAGAACGTACCTTTTTCTCTAATTCATCCCACAAATTAATGTTCTATAGGGTTCATATCGGGGCTTCTCACAGGCCACTGTAATGTGGTGATACCCGTAGCTTCTAGGAAGTTTCGCACTATTGGTGCGGTGTGTGGTCGGCCATTATCCTGCATCAATATAAAATTATTGCCCACTAGCTCTGCATGAGGTAAAACATATTGCGGTAAAATGTCAATGTAGACTTGGGCTGTCTTTTGTTATAATTTGTGGGGGGTTCTTGTAGCCTCTTTCTTTTACATGGGTGTTCAAAATGTTATAGCTGGTAAGGAAACTTAATAACCTTTAGTCGTTTAAAGTTTTAACGGGAATGATGGGTACTATTTGTTATCTTTAGATAACCGAGTTGGGTATATAAATCAGCAAAGCTGGAGGGGGGGAGCAATTACAATACCCTTGCAACCCTTAATCTACTTCAATATGAAGGTCATTCTGAATCAGTGGAACAATAAAAAATTATAGCAATAAATAATTAATATGTTTTTCTCTTTAGACTCGTGAAGACTGGAAGTACGTAGCAATGGTGATAGATAGACTACAACTATACATGTTTTTTATCGTGACAACTGCTGGTACTGTGGGCATCCTGATGGACGCACCTCACATCTTCGAGTATGTTGATCAGGACAAGATAATAGAAATATATCGTGGTAAATAGAAGAGGAAATTGAAGAAAATCAGACGCTTCCTCTGATCCAGGCTCTCAAATCATGTGGCTTCCATAAGCGAAACTCACAACCAATGGCCTATAGTTCGGTAAAATAGTGTACTGCGACTGACGGCAAAAATCCAATGATAATAGGTTTTTAATCATTACCGAAGAGTATTAATTTAAAATAAAAATTACTCGTTTCGTCCGCGCGTGTGAATTCGAAAACAATTTTATTTATTATATCGCCGATTGACAATCGATGAATGAAACTACGTGTGTGTAAATGATAAAACGATGTCTTCTATCGCTCCCAATAATTTTTATAGTCTAATAAAATGTTTGCCGAAATAGAACAAATTGCAAAAGCCATTTTTATACTTTTATATTATGTCGCAGAATAAGAGCTCCATCAAACTTTGATCCGTATCACAGAGATGGTTATTTTTAACAATTTTAACTGCGATAAATAGTCTACTATATTAAAATACGATGATAAACCTAGCTTTACAGATTTGTTACAAACGCCTTACTAAAGAAATCTCAGAGCATACACTTAGAGTGAAAGGGATGTGGTTTATTAGTTTAATTTGTTCAAATGGTGTAGTAACTCTAGAGTGTCTCCGTTTGCCTGTTTGCCAAATAATATATATGCTGGTGTCAATTGAGGCTTTTGGATTTCAATAATTTTATTAATTTGAAGAATTCTTAAAACTATCTTTTTTTTATATTCTTGCTTGAATAGGTATGGTTTGTTTTAATTACAAAGATTGTGGGAAAGTTTACCCTTTGTTCTAGATTAAGTAGGTATATTTGCAGGCCCCCCTATCGCACCATCTAGCGCCCCCCTCGTCTTCGCCCATTTCCCCTCAATTATTTGTTCAAAAAGTTACTGTTACCTACATTTTTAATAAATTTTATGTATCACGTGATCTATGCACAGGGTGGCCCGTTTATTATGGGATGACACCTTATCTAAGAATCTACGGGGTGTACCAAAAAAAATTTAATGCAAAAGTTGTTTGGATTTACTTAAATTTTTAATATATAATATTTTTATATATACAGGGTGTTCGTATTTTCGTGGACAAGTATCAACTTCCTTATTTTAAATAAAGTACCCTGTATATTAAGGCATTTTTGAATTCCTCAGATAGATTCTAGATATATTTTATATATAATATCCTATACCTAAGTCTAACCGTTTTTGACATATTTTGAATATTATGTCAAAAATGACGTTTGCAGGTCTAAATATAACTAACAATTTCTCCTATTGAAAGCCTTTATTATTTAATTGTAGTTGGTTTCATTGTAGAAGGGGATCTACTTTATTAGTCTCTGTTGGCATTTTAATAATAAATAAATACAGGGTGATCAAAAACTAACATTAAAAATTTAGATGATAAAATCGTTGCCATTTTTTTCAAATGAAAGCCCTTTATTTTTATAATCTTATTTTATTTTGCATTAAAAATAAGGACGTCTTTGTATAAGGTTGTCTATTCGAAAAACTTGTAGTTTTTGAAATATTGGCATTTTAACATTTTTCTATTAAAAAATGCTATACGGCTTTTAAGTTTTGTTTTTAGTTGGACATGACGGCAAGGCGTGGCGAAAAAAACAATCGAGCACTAGAAAAATAACACTATTTCTTGTCGTCTGACAATACACTAGAGACCTACCGATTTTCGGTTTTCGGCCATTTTCGGCCAAAATATCCTTTTCGGCTGAATTTCGTTTTCGGCCCAAAAGAAAAAGACTTTTCGTCCGCGAAGCAGAGAAAAATTATTTCCGGTCTCGTCACTCTTGCTGGCTGACCAAGTTTACATAACACCGGCTCTCTTGTCGCCATTTTGGGTAACACGTGGCAATTGTGCAGGGAACCCGTGGTCTCCCCGAGGAATAGGACGCCCTGGCCAGGGTCGTCTGTGTCGTTCAGAGTTTTAGTAGTGAAAGTACCCATTCAAGCCGGTACCCAGGACGGGGGAACCGGATGTTTCCGTGGGACCATTTTTTATCTATGCCTACAATAGCTTATAGTTTTGCGAAAAAGTCCGAAATTACCAGGAGCACAGGCCCGTTTTACTGGAGGTTCCTACCAAATAGTCCCCTCAAACTCGAATCTCGTGTAACGCAAGCAGAAGGGTAGCTCTGCCTCTGCCTAAACGCCGGAAGAGTGTGTTGGCTGATTGCCTTGCAGCAAAGCCAACCGCTTCCCGAAAGGGGGGCACTAGAAACAAACAAACAACCTTTAGGTGGTAGGTGACTGTGACATAGTAGAGTGCTACTTATAACTTATTTTGACTTGTGTGGGCACCTCGGGGTTACAAGCTGAAATTTTCACAGAATGAAGGTTTTATTATATTAATTCAAAATCTGAAGGTAATAAAAAATCATAACGGGCAAAAGGGCAGTATACCTAAAAATCGAGATTATTATATGAACGTGTAGGATATTAAATTATGAATGTTTTCATATAAAATTCATCTACATTTTTGTACAAATTATATTTTTTATCATTGCTTGAAATATGCAGATTACATTGGCCCTTACGGCAAAATAAATCAAAAAATTGAAATATCTCCCTTCGAACCTGGGCAAAATCTGATTGAAATATGCTAATTTTTGTATTCACCTCGCATTCTCTCCGAAATGAAGACTCAAATCAAAAAGTTGTATTCTTGCAAAAAGTTTGCTTAAGTATTTAGAATACATAGGTGCATGAATAATTTTTTTTCTCAATTGGTAATGGAAAAATAGAATTATATGTAAAAAAGTAATTCTCTTCTAGCCGCGACCGTCCGATCTCGCGCTTCCCGAGTACTCTCGTATCTCACTTTTCTCCATGGCTTCCTCTCTCTCGCGCCTATTGTACAATACAGTGCTTTTACACCATTACGGGTTAGAATACTAATAATAATAATAGCTATTATTAATTGAATAAAGTCAATGAAGACATTTTCGATTATACTGAAATTTATTTTTCCTATACGCTGCTAGGTAATAAAGAAGTAGAAAAAAAATCATATACTTAATGCAACTGCTATTAAAAAAAGGACTAGTTTTTATTCAGAATAGAATAACCCAAAATGTAAAAATTCTTTATAATATCAAAATATATTTATCTTCAGTGTCTGTATCTTCTTCAGGAATAGACATAATGACTTCAATATTGCCTTTCAGTAATTTTTTTTCATGGTCCTATGGAACCTATTTAATTTCTCCTACATGTACAAGCTTGCTTCCATGCAATCTAATAAAAAATTATTTGATTAAGTTTTATTATGTACCTATTTAATCTAATAATAATAGTACCTTTTTTTACATCCACATGCAATAAATACTTTTACATCCGAACGAATTGCTGGTGTAGTTAAAATTGGGGATAATTTGGATATCACCTCCCTCCTCAAATTTCCATCCGCATTCTGTCACCTCTGGTAATAGGGGATTTGGTTCTAAAGAACTGAAGCACACCTTAGTTTGATAATGTGCTCTCATACTGCGAAATTTTAAACTATTTTTTGTAGGGGCAAGTTTTTTCAATCAGCGATGAAGGGGCCAATAGTGTCCTAAAAACAAAATCCTAGTATCAGCTTCTTCGTGACTATAGAGGATAGTAATTTGTTGTCAATTGGTTTGCAATTTGTTTTCTTATCAAAAAATATTGGTAAATCCCGCACTATAGTTGCGAACTTGAAATTCGTTTTATGAGTGTTCGTTCAGATAAAAAGTTCGTTAACTGTTTTTTTTAACTAAAAAAAAGTGGATAAATAAATTCCACTGTTTTGGATGTAAGAAGGTAACTTATTATTAGATTAAACCGGTACATAATAAAACTTCATTAAATAATTTTCTATTAGATTATATGAAAGCAAAGCTTGTACACGTAGAAGAAATTAAATAGATTGCATAGGATCATGCAAAAAAAATACTGGAAGGCAATATTGAAGTCATTGTGTCTATTCCTGAAGAAGATACAGACACTGAAGAAAAACAGATTTTGTTATTATAAAGATTTTTTTACATATCAGTTTTTTTATTCGGAATAAAAGCTAGTCTTTTTTTTAATAGCAGTTGCATTACGTATATGATTTTTTTTTCTACTTCTTTATTACCTAGCAGCGTATAGGAAAAATAAATTTCAGTATAATCGAAAATGTCTTCATTGACTTTATTCAATTAATAATAGCTATTATTATTATTAGTATTCTAACCTGTAATGGTGTAAAAGCACTTATTGTATTGTACAATAGGCGCGAGAGAGAGGAAGCTATGGAGAAAAGTGAGATACGAGAGTACTCGGGAAGCGCGAGATCGGACGCTCACGGCTAGAAGAAAATAATTTTTTTTTACATTTAATTATATTTTTCCATTACCATTTGAGAAAAAAAATGTATTCATGCACCTATGTATTCTAAATACTTAAGGCAAACTTCTTGCAAGAATAAAAAAAATTAATTTGAGCCTTCATTTCGGAGAGAATGCGAGGTGAATACAAAAATTAGCATATTTCAATCAGATTTTGCCCAGGTTCGAAGGAAGATATTTCAATTTTTTGATTTATTTTGCCGTGAGGGCCAATGTAATCTGCATATTTCAAGCAATGATAAAATAATATAATTCGTACAAATGTAGATGAATTTTATATGAAAACATTCATAATTTAATATTCTACACGTTCATATAATAATCTCGATTTTTAGGTATACTGCCCTTTTGCCCGTTCTGAATTTTTATTATCTTCGGATTTTGAATTAATATAATAAAGCCTTCATTCTGTGAAAATTTCAGCTTGTAACTCCGAGGTGCCCACAAAAATCATTTATAGAAGGCTTTTACTGCGTTGGGCACTCTACTAACACTAGCGGTTATAGACATCTTACGACACACATTCCCACGCTTGACGAGTCCTGGGCTTGCGCGCGCATCACATATACATGCGTTGTTTAATGTTTCATTTGTATTTTTTCACTTCTTGCAATGCCCTCCGCTCGCTCTGTTCGCCCAGGGGCGCAACCAACCAAACTAACGCAAACTAACCCAAATTTAAATAAAGAAAACAAACGTAACCTTAAAAAAATATATAAAAAACATGTTTTAATACCGCACTGTGTCTGCGAGGGTCTCAATGATAGGAGCCAAGTCGACGTAATCTACACGTACTTCCACAAAGCGTTTGATCAGATTGGTCATTATGTATTACAAAAGACATACAGTCCATTTGGTTTTACAGACATCGCACTCCTAAAATTATATCTTTTGGATCGAAGGCAGTTTGTCGAAATTGAGGGCTTTAGATCTGACACATTTATCCAAACCTCGGGAGTACCTCGGGGTTCTATTCAATATAATTGTTGACGATCTAATTCGCAAGATTGGCTGTTTCAAGCTGGCCTACGCCGACGATCTTAAAGTCTTCAACCGCATTGACACCTTTGCAGACTGTCTTCTCTTGCAGGCTAATGTTGACGCTGTTAGCGAGTGGTGCGCAACCAGCAGACTTGATCTGAACGTCCCGTAATGACACTATTACCACGGCATAATAAACAATCGGCAGGCTCACTCGCCGTTAATCGCACTGCAATATTAGAGTACGAAAATTTGACCTTGGCGGCACCATTCGGTAGTCTTAGTCAGGGCCGGATTAAGCCGTATCGACATTTTCCGATAAAATAACTAATGATAGACAAGGTCGTATTAAAACAAAAAAAGTGACAATTTACAGAAAGTATATTTAAATTAACTTATAAGAACAGCATTAGGAAAATAAACTTTATTGATTTCACCAAATAATTAGCTTATTTTTGTTGATGGTCTTAAAGCTTCTATTAATATTTTTCAATGTGTAATATATACGTAGCCTTAAATATAACTTAATAACATATAATGTTGGGAAAAGGGGACATGGAGTGTCAAATGTTATATCGAAATTAATTAAATCTACAAAATGTTTGCAAATTCCGGATTTAGTGATAAATAATTCAAAAAGCTTTTGAAATATTATTTCAATTTGTATTACTAAATATACAAAACTGTTATTTGGCATTTTTGAATTGCCAAAAATGTCTTCATTTGCGTTTTTGTATGTCTTTCTTTTAATATTTTTTAGTAATAAACTGTCATAGTAATGATATCTAATGTCATATCACCCCTTTTGATCGTTTTAATAAAAATTATATAACTTAATGATTTCTTTAAATGTTCAATTTAACTGCCTTTTTCTGTAATATTTTAAATAGAACAAGCCATATTTTATGTTACGAAATTGAAGGGTAGTGCATAAGCATAACCTTTCAAAAAAATGCGTTACGATATTAAAATGGTTAGATTTGAAAGTTTGTCTTTGATAACATCGCAAAGCGACCACATTACTTTTTGTAATAAATTATGTGCCTCACCTTAGCAATTGAATATGTGTTTTTATTTTGTTTCTTTAAATTTTATTTTTATTTTTTTTTTAATTAAATATTTTGCTTTGGGGTAAAAAATAATTGAACCTCTTTAATTTTACTATTTTTTAATTTTATTAAAAATAAAGGTTTTGATTTTTTGCTTACCACAGAAAACAAAATAAAATATTTTTATAGAATATAAAAATTTTAAAAGCCACTTAAACATTTAAAATTACGCCAAAGCAAAATCAGCAATTTCAAAAAAAAATTAAAAAAATATGAAAAAAAAATAAACACATCTTATAACGAAAATATCATTTAAAAAATAAAAGTCGTATTTAAAAAAAGAAAATTTATGATGGCCCCTCGAAGACGAAACGTCGGATTCCAAACTGGATATCATCATTGGATAGAGCGAGAAAAATGGCAATGCAAAAGTGCAATCCAATTTAAAATTCGTCTTAATAATAAGCTCATGAAGAAAATAAAATTATTTTTCAATATTTTTAGTTTTTTCCGGATATCTCCGGAAACACTCGGGATTTTAAAACTTTCTAAATGGCATATTGTTAGGCACCTAAATGCGCAATTTTGCCCTAATTTGACCGACACTGCATCTCTTACGGTTTTCGAATTCCCCATACATAGACTCGAATTCGAGTCACCCTGTATACAAATTCACTACTGAAATCCCCGTCGTATTAAAGTCTATAAATATTAAATATTGATCCTAAACTCTTAATTACATTTTCCTGTTTAAAGTGACCGTTCTAAATCTAAATAAGTAAGTATTGACCCTTAAATAGTATTTTTTAAATTGTATCCCATATACATATCTAATAGGATCGCTGGGAAACCGAAAAAAGCTTTTATTGCAGTTTATTCGATTGTTCCTACAGTTTTTTGCTGCACAACTTTGTCCAGGCATAGTGAAAACACGTCAAAGTTAATAAATTACACTAGAAAATAACTCCTATATCATAAAATCTAGAAAATTAATCTACGATTCTAAGAAAACTGACAGAAACTACGTAATACACATCGCCATTGAACTATAAACTCACATCACAATCAAAAAAACAAGTATACATTCAAGGCACACGCTACTGATTCCTAGCTGCCGTAACTATTTCTTTTTATTGTAATAAACGACGACAATGGCTTGATTGAGAGGTTGGACCCCCAAATGGCGGCGTGCGCGAGGATATGCGCGTAGCGTTATCGAGAAGGCAAGTGAGTCTGCCGATTGTTTATTATGCCGTGCTATTACTATAACTAACGTCCCGAAATATAGTGTCAGTACTAGAACTATTCCATTAGCGGGACTCTCTTGGATATATCGTCAACTGTCAGGGATCTTGGCATAGTGTTTGACGATAAATTTAAATTTGTTCTTCATATAGAGCAAGCAGATGGTGGCTAGTGCGTCACGAATGTTGGACTTTCTAATTAAAAATTGTAAACAATTTACCAACATATTTATCATGAAACTGCTTTATTACTCCTTTGTTACAGCAAGGCTGGATTATTGGTCACTTGTATCGTGCCACATTGATTTGGTGGAGGCTGTGCAGAGGCGATTTCTCAAGTATCTTATGTTCAGAGAGGATATCTGCCCCGACAGAGAGTGTTCTCATAACTTTTTTTTTGTCCAGATTCGGGGAACAGTTACTGTCTGCGCGCAGAGACTCACAATCGGTGATATTCGTTTATAAGCTTCTCCATGATGTGATCGATTGTAACTTTATTTTGGAAAGTATACCATTTCATGTACCGCGTTTAGGAACTAGACAGCAACCCGCGTTGACTCTAAGATTGGCGAGATCTAATATTATATTCCAGAGCCCCATTCACAACATGTGCAAAAATTTCAATCTTGTATCAAACGCCTACCAGCAGCTTGTCTAACGTCCTGAAACACCTGAGTAAAGCGTCTGGTTTCCTACCTTAACTGTATATCCACATTCTTTATTTTTCATTTGTATTTCCCTTGTTGTCATTCCGTTCTTCTTTGTCACTTCTTATTTTAGCTTTTTTTATTTTTTTTTAGTTTTCCTAACTTACTTTGCGTTATTCGTATAGTTCTTGATCGGTTTGGTTCCTCTAATTTTCTAATTTTTGACTTCGCTTAGTTTGCTACTTTATTTTAATTACAACTTTTATTTATTTCATATTTTATTATTTTTCTTTGTATAACAATATTTTTGTGAATTTCTTTTTCTTAATTTGTAAATGAATTTCCTGTAATTGGGCGGTTGCCTGTTAGAAATAAAGAGCTTATTATTATTATTATTATTATATTTTACAAGTGATGGAAAGCACAAAATCGATTTTTTGAATAGTATATTTTGACATTATTATTTTCATTATTCGAGTTTGACAACATTTCTCATCTCTCATTTCTATTAACTAAGCCGTAGTGTCAAATGTATTCTGTGCCGTCTAGTTTTCTCTACTGGTTGCAAAAGTGTAATTTTATTAGGAGATGCTTGTTACTAAATATCCTAAAAAATAATTTTTATTTCCAAAACGGCTCCAAATGGGGATAACATAGATTATACAAAAAAGTTGGAAAATGACCCGAGGAATCTAAAAATGTTATAGTATATAGGGCATGGTATTTAAAAAAAAGTTGGTGTCCTGAAGTGTATATCTGACAACGTTGCATTGCCAATTTTTTTTTTAAAATAGAGATCAGGGCCTCTTATCGACTCCTAAATTTCAAATGTCTATATTTTTTCATTTTCTGGATACTCCTAATAGGCCATCGAATTTGGCGCACCCTGTATATAAAAGATGTTGAGTGGAGGTCGCTGAATATATTTTTTTTCTACCTATTTGTTTTTTATTTATTATTTTCCAATAACAGACACCTCAGGCTACCCTAAGGCAAATTATTTGGTCAGGCTTACAGATTTACACATTTAAAATTGATTAGCGACTTAAAATTACAATTTTATTTTCTAGTGTTTCCTAATTCGCACGGCATATATTTTGCAATTAGTTCTACTAGACATTTACATAATTTTATCAGACTATTAAAACTTAAGTTGTTACCAATGGTGCAAATTAGTAGAAACGATTTTTTAAAAATGAATCAGTAGTCAGCTCAATAATTCTGGTAAGAGTTTACGAACTCTATTTCCGACACCTAAATTTGTCAAAATAGAATTTGCTTTGGTTTAATTTGTAATAATTCTAAAAGGTAAGCTCTAAATTTTATTTTAGTGAGAAGGGCTGTTTCTATACAGAGTGTTCGAAAAATAGACGGAGATATTTTAGAGGATGATTCCTTGTTAAAAAATATGAAAAAAAGTTTCCATAAACATGGGTCCGTAAATGCAGAGTTTTCAAGATACAGAGTGTCAAACTTAAAAAAAAAA
>MU183407.1:94387-126470 GCA_016904865.1 Pissodes strobi | reverse complement strand
AAATATCTTATCTTTTTATTAATATCTTAAATATCCATTGACCGATTCTGTTGAAATTTGGTAGCCTTATCTGTAATAATATGGGGCTTAATTAGAATAAAAATATGAAGTCCAGTGGCGTCGCAGGAGGCATCTTATCGAATATTATTGACAAAAAGTGTGCGCCACTGACTTTTTTACAAAATTTTGATTTTTTTCATATTAAACAACTAACAATACAAAATTTTTGTTTCAAAGAAGTTGTATTTTTAGATGCTTAATCAAACAAAAAAATATTAAAGTTACAAAAAAGGTAGTGGCGTACATTTTTTTGATAATAATATTCGCTAAGATGCCCCCCGGGACGCCACTGGACTTAATAAATGCTAAATTAGTCTCTTAATATAACTAATAACATTGCCAAATTTCAACAGAATCGAGTAAATATTTTTTAAGATATTAATAATTTCATTTTTTATTTTTTTTTTATTTAACATCCTGTATCTTGAAAACTCTGCATTTCCTGACCCATGTTTATAGAAACTTTTTTTCATATTTTTTAACAAGGAATCACCCTCTAAAATATCTCCGTCTATTTTTCGAACACCCTGATAATATAATTCATATATTACCCCGCTTTTATACAGTGGCAAATAGTGTCCACGCGATATGGATTTTTGTATCATAATTTCCCAAAAAGAAAAAAAATCAAAAGGAATTTCAAAAATAACGGCAATAGAGAATCTGCTTGCCTGTCCTTTAGTCACATTTATGTCTTCATTTACTGGATATACAGGGTAAGTGGGATTTAAAAATGAATGCATGTTCTTCAATATGTCATAGAACCAATCCAAAAATGGATTAGACAAGTAGACGTGGCTTCTTTCTATATAACTAGTCTTAATTAAAAGCCCAACAAGTTAACTAAAACTAACATAATGTTGCACGTAGTTTCATGTATGAGCCAAAATACTTGATATACGAGCTAACAAATTTCACTAAAAATTGTGTTTGTCCACGCAAACAGTAATATCAAACATCATTATGGAGTTCTTAATTTTCAAACGCACAGGAACAGCCTTAAGCATTTGGACGAGTTTCTACGCTCATGCACAACACTTTCTTTTGACTGTGTAGACAATATTATTAAAGCTTTTTCAGCACTTTGACGTCGACTTGGTCGGTCACTAAGACTATGAACCAATAAAGGCCACAAAAATCTATTTTTCGAACCTGATTTATCGGTGCATAGGAAAGTTTCTTTAGATTTAAAATTGCATCTAGAAAGTTTACTTTCTAAAGGATAAATCATTTACCCGTAAAAATGTTGAAAAAGTCTTAAAAGGATCACTTAGAGTTTACGTTTTTAGGAAAAATATGTTTTTCACAATGTAAATATTTTATTTTGTTTTGGCAAATATATGGTGTATCGACAGTCTTGGCAGAAAATTTAGTAAGTAATTAGAAATGTCGAGATCTTGCAAGAACATACGAATATTAACACTGTCGTATAGTATAGATTAGAGTAGAATCAATGAAGAGGCAGTGTTATACTGTATGTAATAAAAGGTTTACATGCCATATTGAAATGTAAACATTTAGCTTTGTCAAAGAATTATATTTTACCTATATACTGTTACAGATATATTATGTCACAAAGTGTCTGCAAAGAAGTATGTCATATATTTAACTAAAACGTCGCCATATCAGTTTTCTTATCACCTATTTACATAAACATAGGTATTCCATCAACAGAAGCTTTAGGTACTATGTTATTTTATAATGCGGCCCCCAAATGTCCTATCTCCTGTAATTTTTTAAACGGGGTAGCTTTGCAATATTATCTGGATATAACCTACTAATCTACAAAAAAGGGGTATTGATTTAATGCATGGAATTCCAACTCCGTGTACCGTTCTGCAATTTATTTAAAAAAGCCACTGAAAATAAAAAAGGAAGTTTGCCAACAAGTAGCGGAAGAAAGGAAAGAAGTAATGCTAACATGTGGGGATTGTGGTGGCTCACTTTCTAATAGTCCCAATGATGATGCTGTTCTTTGAATTCTTAATAACAAAACTATACATGGTCCAACACATGAATATGACAGCGATGCTATATACAGGAGCTTGTTTCATCTTATGAAAATGAACATGCTTTTGAGATCAATATAGATGTAGTAGTATGTTAACCCATTTTCGGCCGGTCATTGAAATAGAAGATAAGTATAGAAAAAAACAAAAATATATTCCACTAAAACGGTTAAATAATACGTAGAAAAACACAAAAATCCAGGGTTAGAAGAAAAATGGTGTTGTGTTTATAAAACATTGGCCGAAAGCATGAACTTCTAATGATATGCATAAAAGCAAGTAGTATGTAAAAAATATTGCAGCGTTGTCACATGTATATAGTTTGGCTATGGCATATCCGGCATCTTCTCTTCCAGTTTCCTGATTTTGTCTAGCTTCATTAAGGAGTTCTACTGCAAGAGGCCTTGCAACTCCAGTTCTAGCTTTGAGACGTCGTGCTGCTATTAATGATTTCAAATCTAGCTGCGAGATCTTATTACCATTTCCTATATGAGAAAGCTTCCTACCATTATTTTCCAATGACAATTATTGTATTATTATTCGCGACCCCATTTTCGTGCAAATCAATGGCCCAAATGTCTTGATTGTGATATATTCTACATCGTAGTGCATACTAATCACTGTTCCAAATCCGTGTACCGTTCTGCAATTTATTTAAAAAGGCCAATGAAAATAATAATGGAAGTTTGCAAGCGAGTAGCGTAAGAAAGGAAACAAATAATGCCAACATGAGGATTGTGGGGGCTCACTTTCTAATATTCCCCAGCGTTGTTCTTTGAATTCTTAATAACAAAACTATATATGGTCCAACACATGAATATTGCAGCGATGCTATACAGGAACTTATTACACCTTATGAAAATGAACATGCTTTTGAGATCAATATAGATGTGAATAGTAGGTTAGCCCATTTTAAATAAATAAATAAATATCGTCTTTATTTGTTCATTTGGTATGTGTACAGGTACTAGTTTACCACCATACACACACCATGCGTTGGGTAGGCGAGATTTAACCAATGGTTACTCTTACATCTAACCATACCCACACATAGCATGCTTACACTTTACTTTGGACAGAAATTGCACATCATGAATTATTATTAAAAAGAAAAGCACAAAAATCAAAAACAAATTACACTATAGTTCTACTTTTCAACCAATGGCCTGTTCATGAAGTAGTAACACCTTACACTTTTTCTAACTGAGCTTATGCTGGTGCACACTTTAACATCGAGGGGCAATGAATTGTAAATGGATACAGCCATATATGTGAAAGAGCGCTGAAATCGAGCTGTTTGGTGGTGAGGCATTGTGAGTAGATTGAGACCGCGAACAACTCGGTTGTGTATGAGGTTGCGAGATATAATTTTTTCTCTATGATAAATAGGAACTGAAGACTTTATAAGCTTTATTAAGAAAATAACAAATTGTAGTTTAAAGCTATTCGCTATTCTCCACCACCTCAGTTCATTAATTTTCTGTGACACATGGTCATATTTCCTCATTCCATATACAAAGCGGCAACATACATTTTGCACATATTGTAATCTATTTCTTGATACAACATCTAGACATGGATAATAAACCAGATTACAATAATTAAAAGTGGATAAGGATAAGGATTCACACAACTTTTTCCTCATTTTAAAATTAAGCAAGAAACGATTTGCATACAACATACAATACTTTTATTTTTGCATAAGTCCTTTGCAAAAGCAACTTGATATGTTCCCTATACCTCAAGAATGCATCCATGACCACCCAGGTTTTTAGCAGATTTTACAAAAATTAAGTTTTCATTAGCAATAGTTAAATTGATTGATTGTTCTAAAAAAGTTCTTTTAATTTCTGAACAAAATAACAATACCTGTGTTTTATTTGGATTAATTTTCAAATTGTGGTTCAATGAATAATGCAATATGTCATTTAGATCATCATTCGCATGTTCCATTGCATTAATGGGATTTAGAGGATCGAAGTATTGGAGAAGCTGAGTGTCATCCGCATAAGTCTGTACATGAGAGTGCGAGACCGATTCACAGATATCAAAAGTATACACCAAAAACAACAGCGGCCCCAAAGTAGAACCTTGTGGAACTCCTGAAATTATTTCACCTGGATCTGAAAGACTCTCACCCACTCGGACTCTCTGACGTCCACCAGTTAAATAGTTGTGAATAAAAAGGACAGAAGACGCACTAAAACCAAGAAAATGCAGCTTGGCACAGAGAACGTCATGATCAAACACATCAAAGGCCCTAGAATAATCCAAAGACAGCAGTATGACAGCCATTTTTTTTATCCAAAGCTCGAATTATATTGTCATTCAGATTTAACAGAGCCGTTGATGTACCATGTCCCTCCCGGAAACCTGACTGATGGACTGGCAGTAAATTGTTAGACTTTAAGTATGAGATAATCTGTGTGTAAACTGCCTTCTCCAACACCTTAGACATTACCGGTAGCAGACTGATAGGCCTGAATTCCGTTATACTTGATGGGTTTTTGACCTTTGGCACAGGATTAATAATAGACTCCTTCCATTTCACTAGATAATGTCCAGTCTCAAGACAGCAATTTATGATGTGTGTAAGATGAAACAATATAACAGGAAGCCTGAGTTTAAGCATAAATAGTGTAAGATCATCATTACCAGGCGCATTTGATTTTAATTTATATACATATTCTTGAACCGACTGTGGTGTTTCCAACTTGAAATCAAAAGTTAAGAATTCATTTTTTTGATTATTGTTATAGAAATCAATTTTTTCTGCACAATCATTTGATTTGTTGAATACTTGTAGAAAACAACCATTTATTTGGTTGGCATTCTTCAGCATTTCTGGAAGCTCAGATGTTTTTTTTCCTGGTCGAGTACACATTAAATGTTTGAAATCCTTTCCAGAGTAGTTTTGAGTTTCCCTGTCGCTCTAAAAACTCCAAATAACCCAATTTTTCCCGTCGGACAGTGTAAAGTGTAAGATTACGCAACATTTTATAATTAGCTAGATTTACCTCAGTTTTATTTTGTTTATATTTTGTCAATGCTCGATCTCTTTCCTTCATAAGCTCTTTTAGAGCAGGGGTGAGTCAAGGGGCCGGAGGCTTAGTTACCCGTGATGTTCTAACATGGTTTTTAAAAAGTGTGGACAGATGTGTTGTTGAGAAATTCAACTTTTTCATCAATGTTAGGGGTATAAAAAAATATCCCAGAAAACAGCTTGTAGATCAATATAAAAATTGATTTCATTAAAGTTCTTGAAATCTGTATGCAACAAATTTCTGTTTACTTATATTGGGGTGAATTTTAAAAGAACAGAAAGTTAATTTGTGGTCACTTATGTTACCATTATCAATAGCACCTGAAGAATCAATCTCATCACAGTCACTAACAAAACCAGGATCCAAGAGTGTAGAAGAAAGTTCACTCACACTCTCTCTTTTCGGCCGGTCATTGAAATAGAAGATAAATATCGAAAAAAAAAAACAAAAATATATTTCACCAAAACGATTAAATAATACATATATTGTAATAGAAAAACACAAAAATCCAGAGTTAGAAAAAAATGCTGTATAGGTTTAATTGTATTAGCAAATTAGCAAAGGCGGCAAAATTTCTTTTTCTTCCTTTGATTTCGAAACATTTTATTGCAAAAATTCTCCAGACCTTCAGACGGGATTCAAATTGGTTTGTTATTGCTCTAAAATTCTTTGTCTTTTAACATCCAATATTTCTTCTTCAGAGCCGTCATTTTTCATTAGTGTGAATTTCTAAAGTTCCTGCGATATCGGCATTTTTATTTTCTTCTCGTCTTTCTACATCCTCCTAAAAATTCTCTTCATCTCCAGGTTTGTCTACGTTTAGCGGAATATAGACAGCATCTATTTCTAAAAATAAAAGCATGATTTTAAAATGTCTTCCATATAAAAGCAATACCCTACTTACGATTGTCACATTCCAATTATTGTACTATTGTTTCTAAAGCTAGCTCTAACTTTTCTGCGTGAGAAATTTTCACATTTTGGAATTTAAAAACATTGCTTTATACTCAAAATTTCAAGTTCAAATAAATAACAATAACGATTGATGTTTATCAAGTCTAGACAGGAAACTAGATTTCATGCATTGGGCCATTGCTGCGTTAACGAAACACTAACCTTTTTTGTTCACAGCCCTTATTCTTAACATAAGACGTTTCTGTTAATGTTGTAAAGCCGTGTTACTTCCCATATGAATAACTTTCTTAAAGCAATCTCTTAAAGGCAATGTATCGCTGACTTTTTTATATATTTTACTAAGTTCTCGTCTTGATTGAAAAAGATTGTTTGACAAAATATTTGCTTTAAAATGTTCTATCTTCTTCATCATCAGTAGACATCCCTGAATCAGAAGATTTTATATAATATTCTTCTGTGTTTTTTTTTTTCACAGCCCTTATTCTTGGCCTGAGAAGTGTCTCTGTTAATGTTGTAAAGCCGTGCTGCCTCCCGTATGAATGACTTCTTCTTAGAGCAATTTCTTAAAGCCATGCAACGCTGACCAGTTTTTTATCTATTTTACTAAGTTCTCTTCTTGAGAGATAGAGAAACCTTATTTGACAGAATATTGCTTCATCATCAGTAGACATCTTTGAATCAGAAGAGTTTATATAATATTCCTCTTTGCATTTTTTTCACGGCCCATATTCTATACGAAAGAGTGTCCCGTATGATTTACTTTCTCTTAAAAAAATTTCTTAAAGCCACTATAACACTGAATTTTTGTATATTTTTTTCTAAGTTCTCTTAATAGATTGAAAAAACTTGTTTTACAGAATATTTGCTTTGAAATTTTCTATATTTTTCATCATCAGTAGACATCCCTGAATCAGAAGATTTTATATAATATTCTTCTTTGCCTTTTTTCTTCACAGCCCTTATTCTTAACATAAGACTGTCTCTGTTAAAATTTAAAGCTGTGTTGCCTCCCAGATGAATAACTTTTTGTTAAAGCAATCTCTTAAAGCCAATGCAACGCTGACGACTTTTTATATATTTTGCTAAGTTCTCTTCTCGAGAGATTGAAAAAACTTATTTTACAGAATATTTGCTTTAAAATTTTCTATCTTCTTTATCATCAGTAGACATCCATGAATCAGAGGATTTTATATAATATCCTTCTCTGCCTTTATTTCTTCACAGCTCTTATTATTGACATAAAAGTGTCTCTGTTAATATTGTAAAGTCTTGCTGCCTCCCGTATCATTGACTTTTTTCAAGCAATCTCTTAAAGCCAATGTAACGCTGACCACTTTTTATATACTTTACAAAGTTTTCTTCTTGAGAGATTGAAAAAACTTGTTTAACAGCATATTTGCTTTAAAATTTGCTTTTTTCTTCACAGGCCTTATTCTTTAGATAAAAGTGTCTCTATTAATGTTGTAAAGCCGTACTGCCTCCCGTATGAATGAACTTTTCTTAAAGCCAACGTAACGCTGACGACTTTTTTTATATCTTACTAAGTTCTCTTCTTGAGAGATTGAAAAAATATTTAACAGAATATTTGCTTTCAAATTTGATTTTTTCTTCACAGGCCTAATTCTTAACACAAGAGTGTCTCTGTTAATGTTGTAAAGCCGTACTGCCTCCCGTATGAATGACTTTCTTAAAACCAATGTAACGCTGAAGTATTTTTTATATATTTTACTAAGTTCTCTTCTTGAGAGATGGAATAAATTTGTATGACAGAATATTTGCTTTAAAATTTTCTATCTTCTTCATCATCAGTAGACATCCCTGAATTTTAAGATTTTATATAATATTCTTTTTTGCCTTTTTTCTTCACAGCTCTTATTCTTGACATCCGAGTATCTCTGATAATGTTGTAAAGTCTTCTTAAAGCCTATTTAACTGCATGTTCATCAACTTTCTTGGCAACTACAGAAAAGGAGTAGTATCATTAAAAAAAATACCATAGCAGAAAAGTTTAAACAAATTGAGTAGATTTACAGTGGTTAAAACTACCCCGTGCGTGTTGGTTGAAAGTACCCTGCATTAGTGTTTTAACGCCTAGGAAAAAAACCGGTTTTTTTGAAAAAAACCGCGGTTTTTTTCGGTTTGTTTTTTTCCCGAAAAAAACCGCGGTTTTTTTTGGCTTTTTTCCCAAAAAAAAATACCTTGGTTAAAATAAATTGTTTTTCTTATATTTTCTTTGTTCAAGAGGATAAAAAGTGGAAACGCTTGTTTTTTTATGGAAACATTTTTAAACATTAAAGAAAGTAAAGAAACTACTAAAATGGTAATTAAAACATGTAATTAGTTTATTACTTTTTAACAAAAAAAAGTATTCTTAAACTTAAAAATAAAACAACATACATTAATTCTTAGGAACAAATAACAAACAAAAACAATACAAAAAATTAAAACAATAAAATTACTCAAAAATTGCTTTTCGTATCTACTTTGCGCATAGGAATTAAAACTGAATTTATGGTACCTCTCCTCCCTAATATAAACAAAAGAACGTAACCTCACACTTTGTTGTTGTACATTGTATCATAAATGTGAATATTGTGAATTAGAGTTAAGAAACTATAAATTTACATATAATAATTGCCAAAAATATTGTTATACATAATATATCCTACCTTTTCAATTCACAAATCACAAAAAAATGAGTTAAACAAAATCGAGTCGCTCTGTGTGTCTGGTGTTTGCCACGGAAGGATCGATGAACGATAAACTGAGTGGCTGTATGTATTCGGTAGAATCGGTACCAATAAAGTAAAATATATTAACTAATTGAAACTTGAAACAGTAGTAGATGAATATTGGTTCGACTATTACTAGGTATTTAATATCATCATGTGTTGGCATATTATAAAAGGGCAACTGTATTCTAGTTTTTTGTTTTTTTTTTTTTCAATATATCACCGATAAATCACAATTTTCAGTTTTATTGTATTTACAAAAACTCAAAGATATTTTTCCGTTTTGAACCGGTTTCTTTCGAAAAAAAACGGTTTTTTATTCGGTTTTTTTCCTCATCTGAAAAAAACCGGTTTTTTTAAAACACTACCCTGCATATAAGTATAGTTAAATCTTAAACCTTTAAAATGCGAAAATGTAAGGTTATGTATGAAAAAGTAGGTAAATGAGACGGTATAAACAATATATGGGTAAACAAAAAAGGTTAGGAGTAACAAACAAAACACCATCTTACCTTCAAAATAGTAATTTCCCCCCTTTTTTAGGAAAAATATTTTAACGTGACAGCCATTCACTAAATTTTGCAGGGGGTACAGTCGGACTAAAAAGTAAACAGTAAATGTGGAAATGCGCGGTAAACTCAAAATATAGCCAAGATATCGTCAATGGTTGTATCATCTCCCTAGTTAATATGTTAGAATATGGGAAAATATATTGTATAACTGAAATCTAGATAAAGGAAACTATAAAATAGTTTCAAACTTGATTTTTTAGAGCTTTTTAGCGGACACTTTACTGGTTGAAATTTTATTCGTTACTGCCAATGATCAGGTTACTGCTTTTGTAAACAGTATACCATGCGCAAAAGCATAAGATATTATCAATTAGCTGATTAAACAACGATTACTTTAGAAAATATAGTATTTCTCTAGACAAAAGAAATTTCTGTCTAAATGGGACGCGACGTTTATTCTGGGCTTATAAAACTTACTTAGTTTCTTTGTGTCTTGATGAAGGCACTTTTAGTTTTTGCCAAATTAATAATATGAGAAATTAACCATATTTTCTAAAGTAATAGGGGTATGAAGAGCTTTATTAAAAGGTGTGTTTTCTTAGTATATAATAACATTAAAAGTAAGGATTTACTAATATAATGAATTTGTACATGCTGTTCTTTTAATACGAGTAGAAATAAATGTTTGTTTTGTATTAATACTATATATTGGAAATGTTAAGTGAAGTGAGTTATAGACCATTAAATGGAGTTTTTCAGACATACCTTGTACCTTTAAATTAAATATTTTTGTTTGTTAATGAACTATTTTTAAAATGGTTCTAAAGGCACTACAAGTGACGTTGTGCATAATATTTCTGGTCAACTTGACAAATTTGGGTCATGTGGAGGCAAACACTGCCTGCCTATTTGTTTTGTAACATTATACAAATTGAGCTGATTGAACTTCTTTTCGTATATATTAACGGACATACGCTGAGAAGGCGCGTCGCGCCGTTCACATATGTGCTTTTGGTTGTGTAAAATTAACGCTCGACTGAAATAATTGTACTGATATTTTCATAAATTTCCGCCTTTAGATGAAATTCTTTTTTTTTTAATGGTTTTACATGCATTCCGAATATTTCACGTGCATATTATACAGTGATTTATGCCCTGCCCTAATTTTGAGCAAACGTGCCCGCCTGTTGACCTACCTAAAATATATTTCAGTTCACCATGTGACAGTATGAATTAGCGAATATCCAGAAATTCAAAGAAAAACGTGAAAATAGTTTTACTTCTTCCTGTACATTAAGATATTTAAACTCGGGCAAATGTCCCTGATTTAGATTTGTTACTTGTAGTCTTCCAAAATTTTCACGACGTTCTTTGAAATTTTGATCAAAGGACATGTAAGTTTCTTTCGAATGATGCGCTGTAATTAAAATAAACGTACTTACAAAATATGTGGAATACGTAAAAATGTGTATTGTGGAAAAGATATTGATATATGCTCCAAAATCTCTAGAATAAGCACTTGAGTTATGTCAGTACAATTGAATGTCTCGTTATTAATTTTCCTGATAATAGAGAACATTGGAAGCAAGCGATATTTTTGTAGTAGTGATCAGATTTTTTAATAAATAAGCGAAACCCCTAATATTATTCGTATATGAATTAGTACCGTATAGCACTGCCTGCCGTGTTTCAGCACATAATCGCTTGGAACACCACTGTTTGACTACTATAACTTAATAAAAAAAATAAAAAATACTGTTACTGTTAATGTAATGTATAATACATTAACAATAAAAACAAAAAAGCTAACTGTTATTAAAAAATGTGTTTTATTTTCTATATCCCGATTTTATCTATCACAAAAGTTACAAAAGGAATTAGCTTAATTGTAGCGATCAGAGCACCATAAGTATTGCAAAACCCAATCGATAAAATCAAAGTTGAGGTCGATTCCTACAGAAAAATCTAGTTTCAACTCCAAAAAAAGTTGGACAGGTTGCTTTCATGTATCTTCCTGAAACGGCACTTACATTTTTAGGAAAATATATGAATCTCCAACTTATTCTCCCAGATTAAAATATATAGGTACATCTCCATCTGTAACGAAACGAATTTTCGTTTGTTTTAAATATTATAATACGCTATTACTAGCTTATATTATTTAAATTCACACATTAAAAGAATCGAATCGTAGAAATTAATAAGTTCTTCGACCGGATGAACTTCTCGCACGACGTTCCCCTACGTCCTACAAAGGCACGCATCCAAAGCCCAGGTCGACGACATCCGCTTAGCAACAGAATCTCGAGCCAAAGAGAACGGATATTACCATAAAAGGAGATGCTTCCATCTCGTGAGCTCGATCTAGGCACGCGCTTTTACTATAATTCCGGATAATTCTAGAGTCGGGCCGACGCCCTAGGCGTGGAGGGACCGAGCGTATAATTTCGTCTGCATAGCCCAAAATACACACGGTCTAACAGTCCGCCAGTAAGAATTTCTACCGAGATAGACTGGCTCTCCGGTAAATTTCTATGTTCTTATTCCAAAATGCAGTTAAATTCTGCTGGTTTAAGGAATAAAGTGAAATCCAAGTTAATAATATTCTAAATGAAGCTAAAAGCATTAGTATCTATTTTTTGCATTCTCAAGTGAACAGTAACTCCATTAAGTAAAATAAATATCGAGTTTTAAAGTAATAGAAGTGAAAGAATTGACGCTTACAACGAAAGCATAAAATGGTAAACGTTTCTTTTTAAAACTGCCGATTCAGGGTGATACGATTAAAAGGCTAAAATAAACCCTGATCTATTAAATCAGGGGTAGGAACAGTGTTAGATATACAGTGCCACTTCAAGAGAAGAGTAAGTTATCCAGCGTATAAATATATCGATAGAAACATTATTAATTCACTTTAAAGACTATATAATTCACCAGCGTATTTTAGAACATTTTATTGAACTGTTGTGTATTAATATTGATTCAGGGGATAAATAAATATTCCTTAGTATCTAAGGAACTGTAGTAAGTATATAAATATATCAATATATATATATATATATATATATAAGGTGGCTGTATCCTCACAAAATAATACATATTATTTCAGAGACTTGTTATCAATAAAGTTAGATATATAAATATATACAGGAATGCTGTAGCCTGTAGTAGATTTGATACAATTTCATTGACTAGATAAATAAATGCAGATATAAAAATATACAGGGAAATGTATATATAGTGAGGCCGTTCACTATAAACCGCTTATAAAAACCTTATTGAATTATCAGATATATCTCGAATGATTTTGTGCACGGTATAGTAAATAATCTATCATATGATTGATGTGTCGCATATATACATATATTTTGTTTTGTGCCGTATACATTATTTTATGATCTACCATGGAACTGTCGTATCTATTCCTATGCTATCCATTATAACTACATATATTTTGATTGTGTGCACGAGACCATTCTGCATAATATGATATCGACTTGAATTACATATTTAATGTAATTTGTAATTGATTTTATGTTTCATATTAGTACTGCTATTCCAATTGTCAAAAATTCTGTACATTTGTATATAACCCAGACTCCTGTACCATTGAACATGTTATAAGAAAGTCAATACGGCTACCAAAGCCGTATGGGTAAATTGTTAATATATTAGATTTATTTAATTTAATTAAATGTTTTTATTTTCGACCATAAAACGCAGAATTACGCTATTTTTAAAAACGCAAGGCTTACCCACAATAATTGAGGAGTAGAAGTAACAAAGGGGCTAAGTGCCAAAATTATTTAAAAGGGATATTGTCACGAATAGTTTAGGGGGTAGCACGTTTTTTAAAAGAATAACTTCTCAGAGAAGAGCCGCGTCGCGATTAGTACAATGACGGGGTCTAAATGCTTCCTTTAATCTACCACTGTATGCTCTATTCGTGAGGACACGCCTTGTCTAACGTGTCGGGGGGTAACTGAGGTAGGCCGGGACCGAGTTGCATGGGGTAAGAAGAGATGATAAAGTAAGCACGTTTAGTTTATAACAATAACAATGTATTAACGATAAAACTTTAACAATGATTATTGGTCAGAAAAATAAGATTCTATTATACCCGATTACTACGGTGCGCATGTTTTCTCGATTTGAGGTACTGTTTATAGGTCTTCGGTTACTGTCTTATAATTGATAGTTTTTCTTAAGAGTTGGTTTTTATTTAAGAGCACTAAAATATTTCACTAAACTTTTTAACTGACTAAATAGTCAGTTAAAGAGTTCTGAGAAAGACAAGTGTCTAAATAGACACTTGTCTTTCTCAGAACTCTGACAAACTTCTTGTCTTGACTTTTCTACGGTGGTTGTGAAACCCCTGGTCCTAGCAGTCGTCAAGTGACTAACCGGTGCCAAGTTTGGTAAGGAATGGAGTAGATCCTAAAGCAGCTTTATAGCTAACTTTAAGAGCGGATAGAACTCGAAAGCAGTCGTCAAATGACTAACCTGAGAGCTGGAGGTGAGACCAAAGTCTGAAGAACTGAAAGTTCGGTAGCGGTATCAGGTTCAAAATCGCTCCCGTTGATTGCTCGCGTTGTTTATAGTTTGCCTTTAATGTTTATATAACAATCTCCAAGTTCAAGTTCAAACTTAGGACGGGGTGATATTTCTTTAGTAGCTTATGCAATTTTAGTAGATTACAATATTAAAAAAAAACTTTTCATACCAAAGTAAAAAACATTTTAGTTTCAAATAATAAACTAACACATTATTTGGCTTACGGCTAAATAGGTTGCGACACAAAAAAAAACAGAAAAAAAAAAATCCCAAAAAAATAAAAAAATTGAGAAACGGGCTAAGTGCCAACATTTTTTTTGGCTAAATTAGAGTAAAATTCTTGGTGTTTACGATCTACTAGATAAGGAATCATTGATATTAGGTGCGTTTTCTTGTTATCACCGATCTTATTTATGTCTGGTAGCTGGTTAAACAACATAAACACACAACACGTACTACGGCACTTGACCCCTTTGATGTGAAAATAACCGATTACTTACAGAAAGCGCCACCTATCTGCCTGATTTCTTAGGGAATTTGTAGTCCTGGCACTTTGCCCGTTTGATGGGACATAGTCGGTGGCACATAGAACCTTTATATATATAAATATCTTTTTTTCAAAAAACTGGCATTTAGCCCCTTTGTTACTTCTACTCCTCAATTACTCGTGTCGCCTGCTCAAAAAGCTCCCGTTTTCTTTTAATGAATAATATTACCATTTCCTATTTAGACCTTGATACCGCTCGCAGGGTCCTAAATATTTAATATATAACCTTTCTTGCTTCCGCTCGCCAGGAAAGGTATATAACAATCTGACAAACAAAAGCACCATCCTTTAAATATTTTTAAGAAATACCTACTACTTTCCGACAAGAAGAATCAATGTAAAAAACTTAAAATGTTTCTATTTTTTAATATTGTCATATTTTCAAAACATGTGAGAGAAGTTTGTATATTGTTTTATCGATTTCTGTGCCTAATAACAAGTTTAGTACGAACAATAAGTACCTATACATTTTCCTCGCAGATCACTTCCAAAGTACCTAACGCAAAAAAATGATCCACTTGTACCCGATCGAGTAAAACCTGACAGACATGAATCATGGATGGTCTCTATATGTAGAAGACACGTTCTGTCTCTTGTTTAGATGAATCAGGTTTTGATTTTGCTAAGACGCTGTTAATGTTGACCCAGACTTTAAAACCGTTTTGATTTTGTAGTGATTAGCTATTCGTCTAATGTTTTCGGGCGTTCCTTTGACATACGCAATCGTAAAGAAAGGGAGGGTGTCTTGCTAAGGCTGTTGTAACGGTATAAGTATATACCCTGTATATCATCGACAGGATATTGTAACTATTAAATATTATGATAACACCGTTTATAAACTGCATACTATTGCACACGACAGCAATACCAGCAATACAGCTGACCTGATTAGAGTTCATAGGTGGTAATGTAATGTAGCTGCGTATCATCATGAATCATTAATATCTTAGACATCTTTATTGTAATACTGTTCAACGATATATCAATACATAGAGTTAAATAAACTCAAGTCTATTATTTGGGCCTCGGACTAACGAACCTGGCTCAACTGGTAACTCAAGGGGACGTAATATAGCACCCCGTGGTTGAGTCATTACCCTGTCGTACCGTTGGTTCTACAATACATTTGCTAACCTACTGTCTTCACTGCCTTTTCTTCAATCACTGTTCATTTTCTTTTAAAACCAGGCTCGCGGTACCAGTGTGTTGACACCCTATTGTTATGAAAACATTTTACTTAAAACACCATGAGCAACGCCATTTTTCTTCCACCTAGGAAGTTGCTTCATTCCACCTGTTCTGTACCCAAATGTAAGCCTAGTTATACTGTAATGAACTCCGATTAGACCCTTTTATGTACTTACTGTATTTTCGGCCCTTTTCTTTAACTCCTATTCATTTTCTAATACTAGGTTCGCAGTACCACTGTGTTGACACCCTATTTTGATGAAAATAATTTACTTAGACATCATGGGCAACAACCCCTATTTCTCCACCTAGTGTCAGTAACTTCATTCCACTTTTCAGTACTCAATTCTAACCTTAGTTATAATGAAATGAGTGTAGGCCAAATCACTTTCCGTTTTAAAATACTAATGGAGATTTCGAATTTAAGGGAGCACACAATTTAAAGGGAGCATTTTTATATTTAATCAGCATTGGTTTAATTTGTTCAGGTAATTTCTGGTATGACCTAGGTATTTAAACGTTCTCCAGACAATCAGTTATGACATAATAAGTAGAAAATTCCTTAGCATTAACACTAATCCCGCTGTGATTTACTTTGTATCAAACTTTCCCTGGAGCTTAAATTGAACCAGAGAATATGGTGAGAAAATTCTACATTCCCTAATAGATGAAGTACAGCTTGGTACTAGCACTGAATTTTAATGAGAGTCTCAAAAAGTTATCGAAGACATACAGCAGTTATGTTATGTTTCTATACATACAGTATTACGGTAATTTTAACAATTCCGTAACATCAGGTTGTTCCGAGTTAGCTTGTAATTATTTTTAGTTTGAAATAATAACTTTTCATCATCAACCTATTTTGAATTAGTGTCTGAACCGACCTGATAGCAACAGTGTGGAAAATTCCGCATTAAATAGTACGAAAATATTAATAAATAATGAATTTTTATGTTGCCCATCAAGTTCATTTAAAACTAATTTTTGTCTTAAATATACCAGTCGATAATTATCTCGTTAATATAAAATGAAAATTAATATTATGGGTTGAATCTACATAAATACAGCAGTAGAATATATTATTTAAAATTGGTAAATAATTTCAAATATGCAGATCATATTTTATGCTTAAAATCGGTCGCTTCGTACGGTGGAAAAAGCCCTTCTCGACCGTGGTCGGTACAAGATCATAATTGTTTGTTTGTTTTATTTCTCTATTTCTATCTAAATTTGTTGGTACCTTTGTTTTTGAATTAAACTGATTTTTGAGTTAGAAAATAGCTTTCAGGCAATAAAAGTAGCTTTCAGAAAATAATTACATTCTGATTATCTGTTTAAATTTATCGATTTCACTTTTGTTCTTCCCTGATTACTGTAATTGTTTTTTTATTGAAATATTGTTCATCACAATCTTTATTAGCTTAAACAGCTATTTATTTTATTTATTATTTTTAATCAGTTCACTGTTTAATTTAAAACCATAATTATTGCCTATGGTCTAAACAATTCTGTGCAAATTGGTGGAGGCATATTTAATTAAATTAAATTCAATTTTTCTTCAACGTGTTTTGGCAACTTTCAGCATTGTTAATTGAGAAGAGTTATCTCTTGCCAAGTTCTGTATTAAAAGCCTAAGCTTAGACAAGCAACGCTCTCCGCCAAATTGAAACAGAGTTGATAGCAATATTCTTGGTGAACTCTTTAACTGCCTTGTACTGGTTTTTTTTCATGCTACTGAGTCCACACGCACTCTGCCTTACCAGGACAGCTTCCAGTGACGTCACAAGACAGATCCTAGGCCCTACAGCAATTTCCAGTAACCCTCTCCAGGAAGCTCGAAGGAACCACAAGGTGATTAAAGTATAGATGTCACCAGGATAATTCCACAGAAGTAACCCTTATTTTTGTTCGAAAGAAATAGAATAAAAATTGTTTATTTTAAATTTCTAATCTTTTATTTTGCGCTTTTTAACCACTACTGCACTCGAAAAAAAAACTTCAATAAGCATGCTCCTTACCCATACACCCTGAGCTATCTTTCAGTTTATATTTTTAGTAAATTAAAGTAATAATTTTAAGAAAAGTGCATTTATAGTTTATTGTAGCAAATTGACTTTTTATTTGAATTAATATAGTAATTATAATAAGGCAATTGAAATTATATCTTAACAAATCAAAGTTTGTCTTAACAAATTGGCTTTTCTTGTAACAAATTAGCTAATTGCATTTTATGGTAACGAATACAAATTTTCTCGTAACAACAGGCACCCTAAGCATTGTGATTTAAAACTAAACTTACTTTCTAGGTCTTAATGTTAATCCGTAACCTGCAATCCTAGCCTTAATAGCTTTTAAGCCACCTTCTCTTACAACAAGTGACGAATTTCAAACAACGGTTCATGAAATACTTTTACGAGGCGACGATATGAATTTGCTTAATTACTTATTTAATTTCCACGAGTCTCTGGTACTTAGAGACACTTTTTATGAGTTGGTCAATACTGTTTAACCATTTGGACAGAGTAACATTCTTGAAAGATAAACTTATATTAAATTTTCCGAGTACCCATTTGGACAGTCACAGTCTGCAACGCGTGGAGAATAGTTTCTGACTAACTTTTTCCCAGAGATTTTTTCACTTTTATACCAACTTTTTCGACTGGATTCTGCACTGCAGGTATTACAATGTTTATACTAAGAACACTTAAAATTCCTAAGTCGCCGGGGGATTTACCCATCTTCTTGGAAAGTCGCTGGAGTGCAACCTATTCCAAAAAAGGCAAGAAAACCACGTCCTCAAACTATCGCCCAATTACCTTGCTTCCAATAATCTGCAGTCATGGAACGTGTAGTCAGTCAGCAACTACTCAAGTACCTTGAGAACAACAAAATAAGCAGCGATAACCAATACGGATTTCGCAAAGAGAAACTGACAGGAGATATATTGGCCTATGTCACTCATATATGGAGTAGGGCAATTGAGAACTACGGAGAGTCGAGCGATTGCGTTGGATATTTCGAAGGTATTCGACAGAGTTTCGCATGACGAATTGCTCAACAAACTGCCGTCCTTCGGACTGCCAGCCTCTATCTGCAGCTGGCTTGCTAGTTTCCTTAAGAACCGATCTCTGCGCCTTGCAGTTGATGGACGCATCTCAGACACATTCACCATTAACGCGGGCGTGCCTTAGGGCGCAATACTTTCACCCCGACCCGGAATCTGAATAGTCTGGAACACCGCAGACATGTGGCCGAGATGTCTCTGTTTTACAGATACTTTCACGGCCGATGTTCCCAGGATTTGGCCCGTCTCATCCCGCCCCTGGCAACGACTGTCAGACAGTCACGACACACAGCAAGAGCGCACCAGTTCGTCGTACAACTGGAAACACCTAGAACATCGCTTTACATGAACTATTTTGTCTGGCGCACTGCATCTTTTTGAACTCCCAGGACATCTGTTTCCCCCTAATTACAACCTGCAACTATTCAAGAACCGTGTCAAAAAACGTCTTCGCGCACACACCGCTCGTCGAGCGCCATAGAATAGCCCATTAGTGTGTGTGCCACTGCCATAAAAAATATATTTATAGCTCTGCCCTGGCTTACATCAATAACTTAGTATACCAAAGAAAATAACTAGAGACCGACCGAATTTCGTTTTCGGTTTTCGGCCAAAATATAAAAAAAACATATCGACCGAGAAGCCGAAAAAATTTATTGGAGGTTTTGTCGCTTGTATCACTTTTGCTGGCTGACCAGGATCACAATATAACACCTTTAGGTGGTTACTTCCGCTTCGTTCTCGGTTGAGTCAGCACGCTGCCGACTGCACCATGGCACCGACCGACTGCACTGACCTCCGCTCGCTTCGGGGGCTCAAGAAAAGGAAACTAACCAAGTGCTAACCAAAACTAACCCAAGACATACCCAAAATCAAGAAAAAAACTGTTTAGAAACATAACCTTAAAAAAACAAAAAAAGCAACGGGGTTTGAACCCGGGCCGTCCAAGTGAGACCTAACCATCTAGACCTCTCGACCACGAGGGCTTTTGAGACAAACTGATTGCATCGCGAAGACATAATTGTAATACGTGTCCGTACTTTGTCAGCACTTTCTACGATATATTTTGCTTTATCTAACTAAAAACCACGATATATTTGAAGATGTAAGTGGATGAAGAGCCCATGTAATATTTTTGTAAAAAATGAGTTTTTTGTGGAAACGAAGGTCCCAAGTACATATAATTTTGTCCTGGTATGATTCAACTCAATTTTCCAACTAATAAACGAAATAGCAGTGGATGAAGGATCTATGTGCATACCAAAATATATATCAGTTAGTGAATGAAGGGCGTATGTATCATTTTACTGTACATACTCCCAAAATTATCGTTTACAAAATAACTATAATACAATGTCATAGTGGATAAAGGGCCCATGTTCGTACTTGTGCACATCGGTCGTTTATGTCTATAATAATACAAACTTTTCCGCTGTCTATAATAGTAGATGAAGGGCCTGTGTACGTGACTACAAAGATAGGCGGCATAAAAAGAAACTTTACTAATATGATAGCTGAAATCTGCAGTTAATCGCGAGACCGCGTGCAATGTGCGTTTCAAGTAAAAAGCGCCCCATTTTAGCGGTTGACAACGTCAAAAGTCTTTTATTTAAGGCAGTTATCGTTTTATAACTTTAACGTGCATACAGTTACATGTAATGGCGATGTTCCCTACTTTTTTAACTGGGCAGAGAATATAGCGAGTAAAGGTAGTGTTGAAATTGGCAGCAGTCTCCATATATTTGCACAGCTCTTTAAACACAGTAAGGAGGGAAAAGATACAAAACATTTGATAATATGGCCAAACTCAAATTTCAATGTTCTATGCCTGTATCAGTTTCTCATTCTAAATGGTTTCTTCAAATGTATAGATCATAAGTTCCCTGAAGTTGGCCACTCATTTTTAGATTATGACTGCGATTTTGGCAGAATTGAAAAAAACTTACGTAAACACGAAAACATTTTTATCCCTGAGCAGTATCAGAAAGTGATTCGGTCTTTAAGCCTCAAATCTGCTGTAATAACCAATATGGAAAACCATTTTAAATATATTGAAGATTTGCCAAAAAATTTAGAAGTTATTAATAGGAAAACAAACTTATTGGGGAAAAGGTTAATTTCAGGGACGGCATTAAATGGTTAAGGGTAGAAGAGTATGGAAGCTATCTATATAAAGAGAACTTAGATGAGAATTGTCCATTTTTAGAGGCCAATCTGCTAAAAAAAAGCTACTCAACAGGAACTACAAAATTGTTAACTTACAGTTATAAGAAATAAAATAGTAGTTTCCCTAATCAGTGCGCAAAGTTATGATTTCCCGCACGCGAAAGCAGTTAGACGAACGACGCGAAGCGGAGTTCGGATAAGCTTTAAGCGCGGAAAAACTACTTTGCGCACGTGTTAGGAACAATATTTTTTCTACGAGTGAAATACCTAACTACATTATTTTTAAATTTGTATTGCCATCAAAACCAACAACTTATAACTACCTATTTATTATTATTAACAACATGTCTTCCTTTTGCAACTTGACAATTCTGACAAACCAGGAAATGACATCTAGTACGGCATTTTTACCTTCACGATCTGCAATAAATTTAAAAATTGCGACCAACTGCTCATTTAATATTAATGTTGCTAATAATAATAAATAGGTATAGTTATAAGTTGATGTTTTTGATGCCAATAAAAATTAAGAAAAAAATTTATAGTTATTTCACTTGTAGAAAACGTTGTTCCTAACACGTGCGCAGAGTACTTTTCCCCCACTTAAAGCTTTCCGAACTTTTATCAAGTGTGATTTTATAAGTGTGCGGGAAATTTTTTTCCCGCATAGTGTGCTACTTCGCATATGCAAAAGTGTGCGCAAAGTACCTCCTTTGCGGTCACTGGCAGAAAAAGAATTTAGTGTCTACTGAAAAATTGGAAAATATAAAGGAGCAGCTGAAATTTGTCGAAGAATACAAATATTTTTATGAAAAACTTTTAGAAGATTATGAAGAATCAAGCAATGCAGTAAAAAAGCCGTGAAAAAAAGAAAATTGAGATAGGTTAAGGATTAAGTCAGGTTTTACTTTTAGAACAATGGTTAAATTAATGTAGTTTTAGTTGAAAGGTATATAGATCCTTTATACACTAACTACTTATATGAAAGGTAAAACAAAACTTAGTGTATAAAGGGTCCAAGTACACTTTATATTTTTAGTCTCCTAAAGCATGTATTTTTTTGTTACAATATTTTGTATATTAGATTTTAGTATTAAAGATCTTTGTCTAAAAAAAAATCGTTTCCTTAAATAGTTCCCAAAAAAATCCGGGCATAATAACTTTAAGCCACTTTTCCTCAAAATTAACTTAATTGTACATGGGCCCTTCATCAACTTGTGTCTTCATTTAACAAAAGCCATATTATACTGGATAAATATTAAGTGAAGAAGCACGTGATTCCTCTCCTGATATGTTTATTTGTAATCGTATTGGTTTTTATCTGAAATTTCTATAAATTGTGACAACAGAAATTTGAAATTTGTTTTCTTTTTTCGTTTTCAATTTTACACCGAATTTCGTTTCCGGTTTTCGGCCGAAAAAGAACTATATGCCGAATTTCATTTTCGGTTTCGGCCGAAAAGAAAACGGTTTTTGGTCGGTCTCTAAAAATAACTGCTTGCTATTATTTAATCTTCTCGATAAATATGATAGGAATCCAAAAAACCTTAAATAACATTACAACAGACTGTGAAGTAAATACTTACCACAATTAATAACCCACTCCTTGTAAGGAAATCAAATAATCAAATCTTACAATTGATTATTTGATTACATTTAATTGGTATCACAAAATTAAAGGTTATTCTAAATGCAAATGGCGATTTTATGATTATGGAAACAAAGCCAGCACCGGGCAGCGATTACTATAAAGAGAATTATGTTATAATTTCCTTGGGATGCACGTTTGTCGAGCTCAAACTAGCACCTCGCGGATGGATCGTCACTTAAGAGCTCTAAATTTTACATTGAATAATTCTTCTATTGAAACTACTATTTTCTTTGGTTTTATCTACAATAACGGAAGAGAATTCTGTTTCGGTATTGTAGATAAAATTGTGTTCTATTGACAGATGAAGATGTCGTGACGAGTACTTTTCATTGAAAAAACCACGGTTACCGTGTTAAAACTGCCCAAGTTCCAAACATGTTTTATGTAATGCCTCAATTTCATTTGTTGGCTCTTCGACAATTTTGAGATCTGGCTCTTCAAGTATTTAGGAGATAAATTGTAAAATATTTTCAAAAAAAATCAAATAGATGCCAAATCAAAAATGAAAATTGTGCCTACTAAACAGCTGAACAGGTAAATGTGTCATATGAGTAACTTTATATATATCTCATTTTTCCAACTATTCTAAAAAAATCCCATTTGATGCTGACTTTTTTGAATATATTCTGCTGAAAGATGGATATCTAACTAGTAAAAATCAATGCATTGTTAGCGCTAGACAGAGCAGAATTTTTGGCTTGCAGAAATGAAAACCAATACACTTCTCAACGCTGAATTTCAAATATTCTATTATTCATTTCAAAAACTGTAAGAACTCACCCACCAGCTATGTATACTATTCAATATTTTAGAAGGACAAAAGTGCCATTATATACATAAATAAAACTATATTGAAATACAAAAATAATAAAAATATGAATTAGGCTCAAGTGAAAATCTTAGAACAATAAATATCCCAATTTACTTACATTAGGTATTTATTTTAAAGCTTATTTAACAAGTATCACTTATATTTTTGAAAGGAGTTTAAATTAAAAAAATAATATTACAATGTATGAAAAAAAAAATAAATAACTATATATAATTATTAAACATATAACACAGAGAGGTATATTCCTATATTCTAAAACAACGTATTTAACTAGTCGTTCGTCACAGCCTATATGCGACCAACAATACATAGGTCCCCTAATGAAATTATTAGTTACTCGTCTTAATACTCCGTTTGAAAAAGAATGCTGCCAAAAACGTATTGCCCATCGCAAGTGATATCTAAATCAATACCCAAGTAAACTTTTTATCATAATTTTCAGTCCTTATCTCGCTCAAGATGCAACTTGGACGAATTTTTGTTGAGAATGTGGTTCCTACTTCAAAGTTTACCATATTTTGAAAAATGTCGAATAAAAAGGAGTCGTAAAAAATCCTCATGAATATATTGCTGATAAAATATTTGGAATATTTGTTTTAGTAAATTTGCTTAAATTTTTATTGTTTAGTTATGACTTAATTGATAATGCATTTTTGGAAACTTGAAGAGGCCCGCAAAAGCTGAAGCTCAGCTCACAACACCTCTAATTTATAATACTACACAGTCCATAGCTATACCTAAAACGTTGCTTTAATTAATAATCATAACCTATTTGAGTCTTAATTAAGAGTAGTACAAACCTATTATGAGTATAAGATAAATTAACACTAATAATAGAGTTCTAAATGAATGTAGAAAGATAAAATAGAACAACAAATTATAAATAAGAAAAAAATTATAAAAACGAGCTATACTGGATGTTTCCAAAGGGAGGTGTTTCCTTGACTAGTTTTAAGAAAAAGTTATCCTGAATACAGGCTGTTTGGTGGATTAGACAAATCGCTTTCACGAAAATCTCGAAATTGCCTTGAAATCTGATTCAAAACCTCATCCCTATCTTTAAAGCATGAACAGACAAGTCTTGTATATTATGATTCAGTATCTTCGTTAGATTAGATAATTAATATCAAAAAGAATGAGGAATTTTCTAGGAGAAAACACAACAGAACAAAATAATACTATTTGTTATATAGCTCTCTTTCTAAACCCCAACTGAGATGTTGCACTTAAACATGCGATGTGAAATGCGACTTTTTCAAAATTGCTTTTTTACCACTTGACATAATTTAAATCATATTTCGGAGCTTGCTGTCCCAAACTGAAGTTCTTCCATAGTATATTTCCAATTAGGTACACAATCTCCAACATATGATTAAAGTGTCAAGTGACAAAAACGCTAGTTTAGAAAAATCGCATTTCACATCCCATTAAGGACGAATATAGTTGAGGAGCAGCTTAGAAAAAACATGATATAAACAGCATTATTTTCTTCTGATCTCTCGGCTCTTGTTCAATCCTTTGTAAATGATGATTATAAAATGGATCACGGAACGGCACACACTATATTTGCGAACGTATAAACTAGTTTCGCTTAACATTCTACTACAAAAACGAATGTAGCAGTATCCGAATATATCCATATTCACAGGTTTTTGAAAATTTCTGGTCAAATCGGAAGTTACAGATCCTAGATAGGCCCTTAAAAACTAAGAAAATGCAAACTGTTTCATACTAAGTCGTCAAACCGTTCAGTGCCTGCAGAAGTTTAAAGTAACAAAAACTGAGGTTGGATTTAGGGATAGGGTAACAAATATATATATAAAAAAAAATAATTTTAGGAGAAATTCGAATATTTATACAAAAAACATAGCTTCTGCTTGCCACGATTTTTTGAATACCATTTTAAAACATGGCGAATTTTAAATGTCATACAACGTCAGCGTTATTTACGGATAATCTGTATATATTTTGGTGTTTCCAGACCATACCTTACCAGGTTATGAGAATGCTTATTACCAAATTGGGATATAGCAAATTTAACGATTGACAAAGTGTGAAGATAACGACAAGAAGAGGAGGTTGTTAAAACAACGAATATATAATAATGATAAATTATAAAATCAGTATTTCCTTCAATCAAGATTTGAATACAGAACAAAGATTGGCATCTATCAAAGGTATAATTAATAACCCAAATTTTAGCGCCTAACCATCGTCCGGTTGGAGTTCGAAACAAAATAAATGAAACTAGTCAAACAATTTACATAGCTTTTACATTCACATTTTCATAGAGTATTAAGAAATATTATCTGCAAGAAAATAATTAAAACATATTATTGAAGAAAATAATGATTGATTGAAGTCATTTAACGTGTTTGTAGTGGCAACAATAGTTTCCTTATAAATCAGAAATAGCAAAATGGTTTACCATTGTTAATGTGTAATCATCTAAATCGAGATATTAAACAAGTTATTGACGATAATCGGAAAACTCGGCTTTTACAATATATCCCTTTTACTAATTATAGACATATCATAATTTTCACATTCTAAAGATTCGCAACAACACTTTAAAACATTGGATAGGTTTTCAGATACTTTAAATCAGACCTCATTTTAAGCAAGACAACTTGATTTTTTGTAAATCATGATTATAAAATGGATGACGTCAAGGTTCATAAGTCAGCTCCCCTAGTAAGTATTAATATTTAAAAAGTACTGGAAGCCACGAGGGAAATTTCAGTGAGGAAAATATCAAACCCAGTATTGTTGGTAGCTTCCGTAACCTCAAAGTAATAGTATCCATGTCATTTGGCGGCTTATAACACGGGGACTGCACTGCAGTCTCCATAATAAAATAAACACACTAAAAACCATATTTATCAATTAGACTAATGATCATTTCATGCTGAGAAGGGCTATTTTCTCCGGAATATTGTGGCGCATCAGCTGTCTCGCTCACATCAGCATGTAGAATAAATCCATTCACATCCGGAATAAACCTCTTACTATCACCAGTAACCAGCTTATCACTAGCTGGTCTCTTGCAGTTGATTTTAATTCCCCCTTTTCCCTTCAATATATTTGGACGATGAGGACTATTGGTATGATTTAAACCTGATAATCCTCTTTCAATATTTACAGTCTCCAGTTTGAAGTCTATGGTAGTTAATAAGTCATTTCTCTGATCTTCTAAAAGTGGATTGGCTAACAGTATAGCTTCTCCCAACTTTCTCGCTCCATAATTTGGTAATATTATAGGTTTAGGATGAGACTTGTACATTCTTACACCGTTGGTATGATTACTAGGGATGGGCAGGACCACTTGTTTCTTGACTGGTGGATTTGATGCAGACTGAGGAGACTCCAAAGAAATTATGTTGTTGCCGATTTTCAATAGCTGAAAAAAAAACAATTATTTACAAACATAATTATTAAAAATTGCTTCTATAGAATTAAGTTGGGGTGTGGAACCTTCGGCAAAATGCACTACAACACAGTTTTATCCACAATACCGGAACAGAATTTTTGCATTCGACGCGCGTTTCGATATTGCTGATAAAACTGTGTTGTAGTTCTATAGAATTGATTATTTTTTCTTTAATTAGGTACCTACAATACAAATAATGCTATTTGTTAGCATCCCATAGATATCAAATCAGTAATGATAAACGAGATTAGATCAGTCGTTTGTCTATTCTTCTGTCAGGCCCAAGGCCGTTCTATCTGCTATTCAAAAACTATTTAAAAAATATAGTTTCATCGTGCCACACTTTTGGAATACCATATATGCTTGAAAATATTTTCTTAAAATACGCCATTGTGCATATTAACTTAGCACAGCACTAGAACGAAATATCCAATTAATGTGATAGAGAAGCAATAGAAGCTCGACGCACTATTGCAGGATCTATATGTATGAAAATCAACAAAGTTTGTACTTGTTTCTATGTGTTTTTTGTTTAGTATAAGCGCTCGTTTATTTTTTGTTTTATGAGTTGTGTGTTCAAATAAATTTTTCTTTACATCATTTTTCCTTTTTCTGTAAATTTTAGTGGCACCAATTAATTAATCAGAAATATACATATTTTTTTGGGGTAGATATGTGGATGACATATTTTGCATCTTTACAGGAACCAACAGAAACTTAGATATCTTTTTAAAAGTTTTAAATTCCCTAAACAATAGAATTCAACTTACCATTGAAAAAGAATCTAGCAACATTTTAAACTTTTTGGACATAAAGATTACGAAGACAAGAGTTTCGCTTAAATTTGATATATATAGGAAACCAACAACAGATGCAATAATTCATAAAGACTCTAACCAATCTTGGCAAGTAAAACTTTCCGCTTTTCATAGTTTCATCCATAGACTTTTCAGCTTTCCCCTAGACTCGGCGAGTTTCCAAAAAGAAGTATCCATTATTAAACAGATTGCAATTAATAACGGTTATAAGATCGCTTTGATTGACAAATTAATAAAGAAAAAACAGAAGAACATTTAAACTTAACAATTTTATAACCCTACATTAGAATTAGAAAAGGAGCCGTTTAAATTTATCAATTATATTCCGAAAATTACAGATAAAGTTTCAAAAAAATTAAATAAATTTAGCTGTAAAACAATTCAGGTTAATAAGAATAATCTAGGGAGAAGACTAATAAACAATAAAAACAAAATTGACAAACAATCTAAATCTGGTGTTTACAAAATAAATTGTGTGAACTGTGAAGCTGTATACGTAGGACAAACTGGTCGAAACTTAAATATTAGGATTAAATAACACAAAAAATCGATTTTACATAATATTAAAAACTCTGGTTTAGCAAAACATTGTATAAAAAATAACCATTTTATAGATACGAATGTCAAACTTTTACACGGAAACAAAAAGCAAAAGGCTGAACCTTTTGGAGTACCTAGAAATCCAAAAGTCACAAAAAAACAGACGGTTTAAATACGGACGACCAACTGACCTGCTCTTTAAACACCTGCATAATTGACAGTGCAATAAAAACAAAATACCGTCAGGCGGTTAGTAGGGTATAACAATTTTAGATTTTAGTATACAACTACTCTTGATAAAGGTCTCATCAAGCCGAAACATATGTAGAGAAAAATATCTCAAAAATTATTTTGAAACATCTAAAAGCAGTGTACTAATTATCCCTAGTATTATTAATAAAGCAGGTTTTTGATTTTTACTTTACTGTGAATACCAAAATTTCGTACTAACTACAAATAAATACACATTACAGAATTATGAGGGATGAAAAAGCTAAAGTGTTTTTTTGCAAACATACCTGCACTGAACTGACTACGGACACAGGACTCCCAGTCATAATCACAACAGGAACTGTTCCAACCCCATTATCTTGAGTATTTTCTATACTCTTTGCCTGGGATATATTATATCCATTCGTCAAAGTCTTTGCAGATTCATTTTCGTTTTCTATACCACTCAAACACTGAAAATAAGAACATCAGATTCTGCAGATCATTTATGATTCCATATAACCGAAAACCCTTCCAAAACATCTCACTGTTGTTGGGTGCTTAGCTTGTTTATAACTATACTATTTTTGTAGTATCTTTTTTTGCCAGGGAGAATATGAGTAATGGGGGAACCATGATTTGTGCAAAAACACAATTAGAATGCAATAAGATAACAAAAATTGAAAGTTTTTCCAAGGAATTTCATTGTGAAGTATCTGCTGTGGAAATAAAGAGCTGTAATATGGCAATCATTACAATTTATAGAGCTCCAAATGGAGATTTTGATATTTTTATGGATAGCATGGTAAGCATTCTAGAATTCTCTTATAACAAATATAAATATTTAACTATAAATGGGAATTTTAATATAATATTTAATAAAAATAATAAAAGAAAAATAGATTTTTTAGATTTATTACTTAAGCAACAAATATTTGTCAATATAAACGCTACAAATGTTATAGATAATATATTTGTTAATTTTCAAAATGTTTTAGAGTACAGCACTAGTGTGTACAATCCTTTTCTGTCAGATCATCATGTGATCGACATTCATATTAAGGTAGGAGTTGCAGAGGCATCCCACGTATCTTCCTCATATCGACCTATAACTAGGGAAGGTATTTTTGGAATGTATAAATGTCTGGATGAGTTTGCCTGGAGTTTCGTGTCCTCGAGTGATCAAAGTGTTGATTCTATGTTTGACCGGTTTTTGAATGTGATTGTGTCTGCCCTTAATTCCTCTATGCCAATCATTAAAAAAAAGGCCTCCTCGTAATGGTCTCAACATAAGTTCAATGAAGAACTAAGGAATATGAGGGAAACTCGTAGATTTTTAAACGAACTTTATCTGAACAGGCCCTCCGAAGGCTTAAAACATCAAATAAGTAATTTTAGGAGAACTTACAGACATTCTATTCAAACTAGCAAACGCAATGCTTACAATAACTATATTATGGGTTCTCATAATGTTATAAAGACATCTTGGGATATAGTAAACTCTGTTGGGGGAGTGCATAAACAATCAGGTATTGATGAAAACTTAAATGCTGAAGAGTTTAATACATTTTTTCTAATATTGCTCAAACAACTATAGAGGCTATCCCTGCTGTGGCAACTCAACCTCAAGCATACTTGCTCAATGCTGGAAGGGGGCCAACATGTAAATTTCAATTCAGGGAGATCACTTTTGTTCAGTGTCGAGATGCTATTGATGCACTTAAAAATAAACCAAGCAGGGACATATATGACCTGAACGTTCCCTTGATGAAATCCTTTAGACATTTTGATTATTCCACTGACAAAGTTATTTAATTTATGTATCCAAGCAGGAACTTTTCCAGACAGCCTCAAATTAGCGAAAGTCATTCCGATATATAAAAATGGTCCTAAAGATGATGTGAACAACTATCGTCCTATATCATTAATTCCTACTGTAGCAAAAATCTTTGAGTTTCTATTGAAGGAACAACTTTACGCATATTTTGAGAACAATAAATTGTTTACTTTGAGCCAATTTGGATTTAGAAGTGGCCGCTCTACTACCCATGCTGTATTGGACCTTTTAGAGTGTATCCAATATACACTTATACACTATATACTACCCCTTTTGAAGGGGAGCAGTATGTTAATGCTACATTCTGTGACCTCTCAAAGGCGTTCGATTGTGTATCTCATGATATACTGATTCGTAAGCTGAGGTTTTAAGGGCTGGAGCAAATTAGTATCAATTTACTTAGTAGTTATTTAATAAATAGGAGACAAAGGACAGAATGTAATGGTAGATTCTCGGGGTGGGCAGAAATGAAGCATGGTGTGCCACAGGGCTCTGTCTTGGGGCCGCTGCTATTTCTTATTTATCTCAACGATATTAACAATGCTGCACCTGGCTCGAGGATCTTCCTTTTTGCTGATGACACTTCATTGATAGAGACGAGCGATGACATCAATGCTCTGGATGCTAAAGTTGCTGCAAGTATGGATGATCTGAGTGAGTGGTTTAAAAGTAATAAACTGACTCTGAATGGCGATAAAACAATCAGCATGTATTTTGCGTTGAGAGGGCTGGAGTGTGTGAACGCGGCAGGGGTGAAGTTTTTGGGAGTATTCTTAGATTCGACACTGAAATTTGAATTGCACACAGATTACATTGCAAAACGTCTTCTTAAAAGTATATATCTATTGAGAAGCCTTTCACGCATACTTCCGGAGGCTTCACTGCTGCAAACTTTTCATGGGGTGTTTCAGTCCATCTCGGTATACGCTATTTTGGCATGGGGTCACTTGTGTCATGCGAGTAGAATATTTTCCTTGCAGAGGAAAGTAAGGCAAAGTTTTATTGACCTGCGTATTTTAACTCTCCCATGCAGATATGTCTATGAATGTCTATTGTATTGTCACAGAAATCAAGAACGTTATGTCTGTAATGGCTTTTCTCATTCTTACCCCACAAGACAATGTTATTCTATAAGGCCTTCCTTCTTGCGGCTTGAAAAATCGCGAATCTCAGTGAATTATTCCGCACCATTATTATATAACAAGTTGCCTAGAGAGTATAAATTGCTTGCTGAAAATATATTTAAGGTTAAAGTGAAGAGTTTTTTGACTGAAAGGGCATTTTACAGCATGGAGGAGTTTTCACAATGGAATTTCTAACAAAATATTTATTTTATCCTGGTGATTGGTTTAATGTTATTAATGTATACATTTTAATTGTCTTGTTTTTTAATTAGGATAATTGTTTGTTGTTACTTAATAATTGATATGTTTCTTCTTTTTTGTATTGTATATTTATATATTCAATGTCAATATCAGCAGTTCCTTTGACTATAGTAATCATTATCTTATTAGTACTTAAGTAAGTGACATGATATATGTATATATTTTATTTTTGACGTGAGTAAAGATTTATTGTAATTTGTTAACTTGAATAAATATTTGTATTTATATTTGTGATCAAACGCATTTTTTTCTTGGTTTGAGAAGTAAAGCACTTTAAATGTGAACATCCCCATTTTTAATATAGTTTCCAAGTTATTATAGTACTTCCTCTTTTTTAGTTGTTGCATCATTTTTTTAGATATACTACTGCTATTGAAAACGTTTGAAAAACAAAACAAAAGTAATAGAAGATCATCATTCTAGAGAAAATTTATTTCAAGGAAAAACACTACTCATCGTGACGCCAAATTTCAAACTGGATATACAAGAGGAAATGCTAAAATATACAAACATAGCTTTCACAATATCAAAAATAAATGAAACGTATTTTTAAATAGCATTTAGGTATTGGCCTCGCCATTCTCGAATT
>MU183407.1:17269-64387 GCA_016904865.1 Pissodes strobi | reverse complement strand
ATACATAAAATATGCTTAGAATTTTAAGTAGAATCCAAAAATGCAATAATATACAGTGTTCCATTTAAAAAATGTAACTTTATATTGGCGTTTGCTTATGGGCCACCCTGTATAATATTTTCATTACTAATAAAAAAATTAGGATGATTACCTACAAGTCGATAAAAAATTATCTCTATCTTTAAAAATGACCAAATTAAGGGGGGTGTGTGTCCATTTATAATGAATAACCTTGTACTTAACTTGGTTTTCAAATAAACTGTTCCTTCTATGTAATTTTCTTATGATTGATTTGCTCTTTGCTTTGGCAACTCGTTTTACAACAATTTATTTATATGTACTTTGATTTAAATTGAAAAATCAGTAGATACAAATCGTGAGTTAAGTCGTGATTCAAATCATTTGATCAAGAAAGTAATTGTTCTGATTAAGTAAAACATTATGGTGTGAAAGACTTACTTATTACTTAATTTTAATACTTGTTAGTTAACATATGTAGAACCAAACATGACTTTGTTTTATTATAGGATTTGGCAAGCCCATTAACAAAGAAGATTACTTTGAAATCCCCTCTTGTTTCATCGCCTATGGATACAGTTACAGAGGCCGATATGGCTATTGCAATGGCGGTAAGTATATATTTTTTCTTATTCTCTTCACTAAAAATATTTAACTAACCTAACTATTATTAGTAATTATAAACTCACTAAGAAAATCTTGTAATAGTATAACATGCCTTGCCAAATTTTTGTGGATGACTTAAATTTCTTTTACAACTACTTAATCGTAGTAGACACCGAAGTACAAACAACTCAAAAATTGTTTTAATATTGCTTAGCAATAATATCTGTGATATTTAAATTTAAAAAAATTAATCTTTACCGAAACTTAATGCAATACACACTTTTCATTCGGGATACTATGTTATTTAGTATGCAAAAAAACATCATTTCGATATTTCTGGATTGATAATCCGTATTGCTGTTTACTAAACTGGCAGTAATATGGTGCAAAGTGATTAGATATATAAGGATTATTGCATATTATTATTTCCAGGACAGTTTGTTTTCAATTTGTCTATATTTATTTTTCTTTCCATCTAGCTCTGTGGTGGCATAGGTATTATCCATCACAATTGTCTTCCCTCATATCAAGCTAATGAAGTACTTAAAGTGAAAAAATATAAACATGGATTTATCCATGATCCTGTGGTACTTAGTCCTCAGAATACTGTATCAGATGTACTTACTGTTAAAAAAGAACATGGTTTCTGTGGCATTCCCATTACCGAGGATGGCAAACTTGGAGGCAAACTGGTTGGCATAGTCACAAGTCGTGATATTGACTTTTTGGAAGATAAAGACTGTGCCAATATTAAGTTAGAAACCATTATGACTAAACTCGATCAGCTAGTGACGGCCCAGTCTGGAGTGACTTTGACTGAAGCCAATCACATTTTGGAAAAAAGCAAGAAAGGGAAACTACCGATTGTGAACGCGCAAGGAAACTTGATTTCCTTGATGGCTCGGATTGATTTAAAGAAAGCAAAGAGCTACCCGCTTTCGTCCAAAGATGACAATAAACAGTTGATTGTAGGTGCTGCTATTGGAACTAGAGAAGATGATAAACCCAGGTTGGCTCTTTTAGCCCACGCGGGAGTTGATGTAGTTGTTTTAGATTCTTCTCAAGGTAATTCCTCATACCAAGTGGAGATGATCAAGTTTATCAAGAAGAGATATCCAAATTTACAAGTTATAGCTGGAAATGGCAAGTATTGTAGCTAAAATAATTTTAAAATTTGATATTGCAATTAATACATTATAGTTATTAAACAGTCAGTTAATAAAAGAATAACACATTAAGTAAGTTAAAACATAAAATAAAAAAAAACAGTTATTGTTTTTTCACTTGTCCTAATTCTCTAATTTAATAGGTTCATTGTCCACGTTATATTATTTTGTAAAAATACCAAGACAATATTTTATGTACAAAAATACTTAGTCGAAGATCAAACTAGACCTAGAAGTCACAAAATTTGAATATCAACTATTTATAGTACTTTTTAACATACATAATTAATAATATTCTTCAGTTGTAACGAAGCGGCAGGCGAAAACTCTCATCGAAGCTGGCGCCGATGCTTTGCGAGTGGGCATGGGTAGTGGCAGTATTTGTATTACTCAAGAAGTCATGGCTGTAGGACGTCCTCAAGCCACGGCTGTTTACAAGGTATCAGAGTATGCTAGACGGTTTGGGGTACCAGTGATCGCTGATGGAGGAGTTCAGTCTATCGGCCACATAATCAAAGCATTATCACTTGGAGCTTCGACAGGTAATGCTAATTAATACATATAGTATTTCAAATATCTTGTTTTAATAATTTTTCTATCTGTTCGCTTGTAAATTCACCACGAAGGATCGTGAACAATGAAACGTAAATCACTTGATTATCATTCTCTTCTTATGTTTATATATGTAGCCCTCGACTACATGGCTATCCACTTTTTCATAAGATTACGTATCTAGATCTTAGACACATCTGAATATACTCAATGCATATTATGGATTTAATTCTTGTACATTTATTTGTTATCTATTGTGAAATTTGAGATTGAATAAAAAATATTAAACAATAAGTATATCGTACATACTCTTAACTAAATAACAGTCAAACTATTCTCCATACAACCAGAGTTAATAACCAATTAGTATTCCTAAGACTTATGATTACTTTGACTACGATATGAAACTAACAAATATTCTAAAAGTGTAAATTTGATATAAGTAAATGCATCAGGAAATGTAAATCAAAGTGTATGTAAGTACTCTTTACTTTTTGTTAAATGGTTTTGTATTATTTATAGATTTGATTTCATTAGAAAAAGTGCAAATATAACTTTTTATTTTTGAAAATAGAGGGACGTGATAAAAGCAAAACTTAAATTGGCAACTTTTGTATTGCATAATCTATTAGTAAGCTTAAGCTTGTTTAAATTATTCTTAAAATTAATTCTGTATAACATTTATTGGATGTAAATTACTCTTTTATATGCCCCTCCCCAGGTGATAAGCCCATATTTGAGTAAGGATTCCATTTTTAGTTTGTATATATGTTTCAGTATTAAGAAATTCCATCAAAACATAAAATATTTATTAATTAAAGTATAGTACGGAACAGGAAAGCAAACCGGGAAAGTCCTTAGTCACTGTTATTATTACTATGCGGAACAGTCTATTATAATCTACAAAAACCAATCTATACGCTGTAATAATTTGCCGCTCGTCACAAACCGAGTATAAGGTGCGCCCAAGGGTGCGCCATTTAAACGATAAGCGAAACTTTGCGATGACTTAATAAACTTCACACTGGTCCACTGTGATCCGGCATGTTTACCTATTCCATCAACGTCCATCATATTCACGATATTCTTTTAGTTTAAATATAAATAAACGGCTGCCTGCATTGGGTAATTATTTCGAAATGGGAAAGGGAAAGTAATTAGAAGCGCCGCACGTGAGATGATAATTGCTCACCTTATAGAGGAGTAGAAAAAAATGTTTAGATATTCCCATTGAACGTCGAATAGAACGGGCTGCATTCTAATCAGTGTTTCTGAAAACAGTTGCAACACGTTCTTTTCTGATTGAAGTTAAAAGTTTTTTATTCAATTAAAAAGAAACGTAGCCCCGGAGAGTTGTATTGCAAATGCCCGGGCCCTGGTAGTGGGGTCGTTAGAGCACCACCAGTTGTATCCAACTAAACTGAAAAAGCTCCGCTGGTGTTGTGCAGGGTGACTAGGTCTGCTTATTAAATCAAAAGGTCCTTACAACTTAACAAGAAAACGAGAAATATAGACTGGCTTATTGAATCAAAAGGCACTCAAGCTTAACTTAACAAGAAAACACAATCTTAAATTTACGGAACAATATATTTGCTACTAAGTTCTTTTTTTTTGAAAACACAGCCACAATCTATCTGGAGTAAAATGGCAAGTTAAACGGAAATGTTGTTAGTGAAAGACCAAAGAAATGTCAAATGACTATTAAATTTAACTACTAACAAGTACAATATGGTGATTGCACGGAAACCAATCCTGTTGTTAATACTCGATTCTGTATGCCTTACAACTAAATGCACTAACCGAAGTGATCATTTTGATGCTAACTAAGCTAATTACAACTAGGTATGCGTGCGCTAATAGCTGCACCGATTTTAAATGTAGCAATAATAATCTGTAGCGATGAACGGCCACAATAATAAAATCAAATAACTCGATAAATTAATAAAAGGGGGAAAAATATAATAAAACTATTGAAAGCTCCGCTATCAATGCTTGACTTATATTATAAAGAAAGAATGTTATGTTACTTGATAAATGAATGAAATAAATAAAATTATTGAAACTGTTTAAAGCCGGTCAACGCTTGACTTATATTAAAAAGAGAGAAAATTCAGAGCAATTAGATTAACCGGTCCGACAAACCAGTGAATAAATGAAAATAAAAGTAATGAGCTATCTCAGAGCTTGGCGGTCAAGGGTTTGATTTATATCAAAAGAAGGAAAAGTAAGAGCGATTATATTAAACTGATAAACAAACGATTTCATGAAAGATAAAGCTTCTGTACAATACCCAAATCTGGTCGTCGAATCTGGTGGAGGCGCCGGGCACCTATAACTGCCTCAGGTACTGCCACTCGATGGCTCCGAGGGAAAGATCTAGCTGAGGTCTCGATAGCTCGGTGTCGCTAGTAAAACATAGCCTGCTAGCCAAGGTTGTGGCCCTCCAGTAAAACCCTGAAATAACCCAGTGCGTATTAGACAAAGCCCCCTTACCTTAATAAAAAACCATATCCCCCCTTGCAAAAATATATTTTCTTTATAAAAAAATTCCCCCAGAAAAAACCCATGAACTTGCAATGCCCATCAGCAAATAAAAGAGGTACTAAGGTACAGACAACTTGAATATAACGAAGATAGAAGAAGATCACCCCTAAAAGAAAATATAAACTTCCCCATACGATCAAAATTAAAGTTACATTAAAATAAAAATTCGGATTAGATAAAATGAAGTAGATGAGATAACATATGGGACGCAAGCAAATAATGGCTGACCATGCACAAAAAAAAGGATAACACAGATAAGCAATTAAATCATTAATTTAGGCAAAAACTGTAGCAATAATTACCTCGTTAGCGTGTGTGATGGCTAAAGAAAATTCGACGGTCTCGGTCTTATATGACGAAAGTGGAAAGCCTCTAGAAATAATGGAAAAAACCGTCAGCGTCATGGCGTCCACGCGCTTCACAAGCAATAGAGAAAAATTAATTTCAGAGAAAATGCTTACCAGTACAGTATTTAGATCCCGAAAATCGGCCGTGTTAAACATCAAAAAGACCACAGTATATCCCCGATAAATGGGCGGAATTAAATCACAAACTAAATTACTAAAACGGAGTTTTATCCACAATACCGAAACAGAATTATTGCACTCGACCCGCCTTTCGCAAACCATGTTAGCATCATCAGGAGATGATTAAATTTAGTTTTAATCATCTCCTGATGATGCTAACATGGTTAGCGAAACGCGCGTCGAGTGCAATAATTCTGTTTCGGTATTGTGGATAAAACTCCGTTTTAGTGCAAGTTACCGAAGGTTCCAAACCCCAACATAGTGGAGGGCACAAACTAAATGTGGAGTCTCTGAGACTGCACTCACGGCAAACCTTCTCGCCTTCAAAGGTACTATCAGCAGAACTCTCGATTCGTTTTCGTCAATTTGCCTACGAGATTAAATGCTACGTCAAATCAGCAAGTAGTGATGGGCGGAAACATGCCCCGTCATTTCGATACAGGGAATAATTCTAAGATAATAAACGCCTTAGTTCTCGTTTATTAGGATGATAAACGACGGCGGAAGCCACAAATAGTGAGCTAAAATTACATTTTTCAAGAAATGCTAGGAAATACTCCGACGAAAATGATAAACCTGTAAAAATCTAAATCGAGAGCGACAATCACTGATGGATAGCTCCTTCCTATTATTCGGAACGAACTTTACAAAAACTACAGCCTGCCGTGTGAATATATTTAAAAGCATAGGTCCCAAAACAATCTAACGATCTTCAGAAATGGCGGCCGGTGATTGGAGGTCAGCAACCAAGGGGTTCCCAAAAGGTTATGAAATATTCCAACCAAAATTAAAATATGGATCGACGAGTCGAATGCAGCGTATTTGCAGCTTTACTAACAGAATTCTTAAAAATATAAATCGGTTCGTGGACCGTTCTACGGTAATGTAATATAAATCAAGCTAAGCTATCTTAATAACAATGTGCTACGCTTGTCAACTAAAATAAATATAGTCACAACGTGTTATAAAAGCTAATACAAATATATCGTTAACCTACACATATAATAGAGTTAATTTACATTAAGAAAAGCGGCAATTTCAAGCGAATTGTCAGCAAATCGAATCAATAAGTTTAGAATGAATAAACCGATGAGCATCTTTTTTCCTAAATGCGGCATATAAATGAAATTTTAAAAATATTTGACCAGCAAAATCGGAGTGTTACACAGTGTTAAAAATGTTCGATAAGAACATAGGGGCCGCTCAAATTCTTGCACCCCTTATATATTTCCTGCAAGAAAAGACTGCCATTATCATATACCTACAGGTAAAATAAATGATGGCGATTTCCATGGTAAATGATGTTAATCTGTGTCTGAGTAGATTTAGTGAAATTATAAATTATATTAAAGATAAAGCTACCGAAACTCATGTGATTAGGCGTAGAGAGTTTAAAAAGCGAAAGCCATGGATTGTAAATGGTCTAATCTATGCAACAAAGAAAAGAAACAAAATTAAAAAGAAATTAGTTATAACAATTATCACAATTTAAATAAAATTATTCAAAAGTGCAAAAATGATTACTACATAAAGGAGATCAAAACCAACACTCGTGACATAAGGAAGATGTATAAAATCATTTCTGTTGCTACAAATGAATCTAATACAAAAAATACTACACTGCAAATAAAACGGGATATACACATTTCTTAGATGATAACGCGATGGTTGATTATTGTAATAGCTATTTTATAAAGGTTGCTATAAATATGCATAATAGACCAAAACATCTGTTAATAAATTTCAGCTTAAACCGAGTCCTTGGCATCTATGTTTTAAGACCTATAACTGAACAAGAAATAATCAAACCAATAAATTCTTTGAATTGTAATAGCGCCTTTGGTGTCGATGGCATTGACGTTAAAATTATAAAATATTCTGACCATCAGCAGCATTAACACGGTCTTGGAATTGATTAATCAATACAAAGACCTAAAAGATGACCTAAAGGAAATAAAATATGGTTTTAACTCAGCTTTAGGCGAAATAAAATCAGAAATTTCATCTCTTAAAACCAATAGCCCTCTTAACCCTAACAATGTAGATTCCGCTATCCAGTATGAAAATGTCAGCGATAATGTATTGACTGGTCATCAAAGAAGATCATGCAACATAATATTTTTTAACTTTCCTGAGAAAGACGAATAAAAGGATAAGACTGCAACTGAGATATTTGTTTCACGCCTGGTTAATGGTCCTATAGAAATCAAGCATACTGCTCATATGGGCAAAAAGAACAAAAATGGATATTGCTCCCTTAGGGTCATGCTGAGCTCTGCAGAGGATGTTCGTAGAGTACTTAGAAATAAGAAAAATCTTGATAGATCCCAAAAAATCTTTATTAATACTGATCTAACTCTTCAGCAACGCCAAAATCTTAACCAACGTAAAAATATGTTGAAAAAAAGACAGAGAGATGGTAAACAGAACCTTACAATTAAACATGTCAATGGTGCTTCCAGAATCATGTCAAAAAACTAAGTCCTTTTCAGACATGCTAGTCTATTTTCAGAATGTTGGAGATCTCTGGACCAAACTGCACTCGTTTTTCATTGCTTCTTATTCCCATTATAGCATAATTGTATTTAATGAGACCTGGCTGACATCTGACTTCTCTGACAGTGAGCTCTGCCTATATGACTATAGAATTTACAGGAAAGATAGATCAACCGAAACCAGCTTATACTCCAGAGGTGGAGGTGTGCTCATTGCGGTATACAAGAGTATAAAAAGTAAACCCCTGCCCTCAGCTCCTCTTTTGGAACAGCTCTTTGTTTTAATCGGCTCTGGGGAAAAAGAATATATCTTGGGAACAGGGTACTTTCCCCCACGTGCTTCTTTTGAAAGCTACGCAGCTTTTGTCTGTCTCAATGTTTATGTCTAGTTTCGTTTGGGATGATTTGTTCTTAAATAAATCTCTCAATGATATGATTCACATTTTTATGAGGTATTGTACTATGTATAGACCGTTTTGTACTATTAAAAATATATTCATCAAAGAAGTTTCCCATTTGGTTTTCCAATGAACTTAAATCATTAATTATAGGAAGGAAAAAACTACATAAACTGTATGCTAACTCAAATTTAATGTTGATTACGTTAATTTCTGTGATGCATATCCCTTACCACTAACTTAAAAAAATTCTGGAAGGTTGTAAGCTCTAAAAAAAGGTAGAATCCAAATTGCTAATGAACAAATTGCTTTGGTGTCACTGGGTCCTCTGGGGAAGCGATAGTTGGTCTGTCTGTTTGCTGAATACTTTTCAGAAATGTATAGCAAGAAAACATACCATATACCCAGTGAAGTGATATTTAATCATTCACATCTAAACAGCTTAACTATTTCTATATCTGATATATACACTAGGCTGTTAGGGCTGGACACAGGTAAGGTCCGGGTCCTGATGGTTTACCCCCTATATTTTTAAAACAGTTCAGCTTTTTATTAGCACATCGCCTTTTCTTTATATTTAATCGATCTTTACATTCAGGAGTCTCTCGAAGCTACTGATGAGCAATTTGATTTCATTACCGGCCGCTCCACATTCACAGATTTTTTGTCCCGGTCTTTTAAGGAGGGGTGTCAAGTTCATGCATTGTACACTGACTTCTCTCAGGTATTCAACAGTCACTTGGTAATGCACAAAGTGAGGAGCGCATGGGTCGATGGGCCTTTGCTAATGGCTTTACTCCTATTTGACTGACAGAACACAGGTTGTTCAAGTCCTTCGATTGAGATACCTGTTGTGTCTGATGTGCCCCAGTGGCCCCTGTTGTTCATCTTATACATAAATGATATCACTTTGTTTTCAGCACAGTTTCTTCTTTCTTTGCCGATGACTTAAAACTATATCTTAAAGTTAGATCCACAGATGATTGCCTCAGGCTTCAATCGAATCTGGATAGACTCACTGTCTGGTGCAACAACAACTGTATGAACTTAATGTCAAAAAATGCTACTCAATTTGCTTCAGTAAAAGCAGAAATAGTGTTGACCACTCCTATTACATCAACAATAACCTTATAGAGTCAGTTTCTCATGTTAGAGACCTGGGAATTACACTTTATAGTCGCTTGAGTTTTATCCCGCATATCCATGTCATTCATATCTAGCCGAGACAAACTCGACAAGTGGTTTATTTTCATAAACATAGAACTAACTATGCCTTTAACGCGTTTCTACCTGGGGTACCAAGATTGGCTAATCAGTATACCTCTAATCTTGACTGCTTTAATGGGCTCACCAACATTAGAAGAAACGTTAAATTTTGTGTTAGATGATTAACCCCGGTGACACTGTCTCTCTTGTCTTGTCTCAATTTTCGTTTCTACTTTGCTGTGTTGTACTTATTTCTTTTTCGTTTAGTCTTGATGTGATGTTAACTGATCATAGCTTAAGATAGTGGTCAAAACTTTACATTTACCTTTTTATATTTTTATTGTAGAATATTTGAACGTAGATTTAGATATTCTATTTTTTAATAACTAGTCCGTTGAATAAATACATAAAATAATTTTTTTTATTGATATCTCTAGTTCATACAAACACACAAGCGATCTTCTTAATGTATCATGCTACCAATATTGGTTTGAATTGCAACATTTATTTCAGTTATGATGGGGTCTCTGTTGGCTGGAACTTCGGAGGCACCTGGGGAATATTTCTTCTCGGATGGAGTCCGTTTGAAAAAATATAGAGGAATGGGTAGCATTGAAGCTATGGATAGAAAGGATGCTATGGGTTCAGCTATGAATAGATATTTTCATACGTAAGTAGGTAGCTTATCATATTTGTTACAAGGAAGTTTCTTCAAACTTGAAACTAAGATGTATATATTATTTGGTATATTGATTAATTTATAAGGTGAATAATCTAACATTTGGGGATCGAACTTGTGGGTGAAGCTGTCTCATGTTAATGACACATCCTTAATTTTCATGGTTAAAACTTGGAATTAAACTAAAAATGTTACGATGGGGTTTAACGATTTTGAAATTTGCGCAGTTTCCAATTTTCCAACTTACAGAAAATATACTACACTGCATACATACCAGGCTTGCAGAATCTTTGTAAATGAAAATGATTCAATTGATTCTTGCGTAAAAACAAAATATCTTGGGATAGTAATTGACCAACACTTAAAATGGACATAGCATATTAAGTTGTGCTGTAGCAAATGTAAGAATACTGATATACAAAGTAAGCTTTTTGTTGCATTGTGGGATTGCCAGCATAGTATGGTACTTATGAAACAACCTTAAACCAAAAAACTTGTTCAAAATTATGTATTGAAGGTTGTCTTGAATACAAATACGTCATACCCCACAATACAGCTAAATAAATAAAAACTTTATTTTATTTCAGCGGCGTAGATAAATTAAAGGTAGCTCAGGGTGTTAGTGGCAGCATTGTAGATAAAGGATCAGTACTTAGATTTGTACCATATTTACAGTGCGGACTAAGGCATGGATGTCAAGATATTGGCACAAAGTCTTTAACGCAACTAAGGTAAGTTGTAAATAAAGCAGAATAATTTTTTTCTCCTGTTTTTATAGCGTGGCATAGGCTAATTTTATTTGACAATCTCATAATGCTAAATAAGCTTTTAGAGAAAGAGGTATATTGCATCTTTTATGAGCTCTAATTGCTTAATTGAAAATATACATGGTTCTCTTTTTTAGGACTAAAATGTACTCTGGAGATCTTAGATTTGAGCTCAGGTCGCAGTCAGCACAGTTGGAAGGGAACGTTCACAGTCTATTTTCTTATGAAAAGAGATTGTTTTAGGGCTATACAATTTTAAGCAACTGAGGCGAACTAGTCTGTTTTTTTTTATGTAAGGACTGATTTTAGAGTAGTGTGCATGATATAAGCTTCATTGCAAAGGATTGTGGCTAAGGGTTGGTTCATAATATTTATGAAATTGTAATTTAGCTAAACTTTCATTATCAAAAACAGTTAATCGATACAATTTTTAGAAATTGATCAAGTTCTGACAGGATTAACTAACAAAAATGGAACCAATCTGCCTTAACTCCAGTCTCAAATATCTTGTACAAAATTTAATCTGAAACAGAAAGACATTTTTTAAAGAACGGGACGATGATCTTATCAGTTGCATATACTGAACCAGGTGTAGCTTCCTAATGATTGTTTATCTATGTCTAAATTGGGTTCAAAAATTAATATGCGGGAAAAAAGATTAAATTAATTCATAATGAACGGCAGTCACTTTAAATTGGTCTCTATATCGAATATCAAGTTTCATTTATCCAAACTGTTCCCATTTAGGAAGCCTTGTCGTGGGTCAGTAATTTCCTATGAATCAGTGTTAATTAATTTAAGTTAGATTAGATATTTTTCTTTGTGGCTGAACTACACTCAATTCCATATAAAAAATGGCACACCTACTTTTGACTGCAACTTTGAAGCTTTGAATGAATTTACTGATTTGCGAAGTTTTTTTTTAGCTTATGTTTTCCTTTATTACAGCCAGTGTCGTCGGCAGTTTTTCAGATTTAAAAAAATAATAAAGTAAGAAAAAATCAAAACTTTGAAACGCCCTCTGTGTGAAGTAAATATTTTTATGGAACTGAGTGTATTATTAATAGTTCAGCTCATTTGTGTGATTATGATCCCTTAGAGAGGTAATGTGACTTTAAACGACAGTGGTAGTACATTTAAAATTATGATAATATGGGGAGAGATCCCCAACATTAGATATAGATTTATTGCCTATTTACAGTGGTTCCCAAATCGTGGCTTGTGAAAAGATATTTAAAGTTGAAAGCCATAAAAGGATTTTTTCTTAATTTAAAATGTATTTTATGTTATTTATTTTATGCATGTGCTTGTTTTGCAACAGCTAGTTTTCTTTAAGTTGGTCTCTATGTTCGATATAAACGCGATGATCTCTATAGACATTATGTTAGTTTTTCTCTCATATTTAATTTATCTTTTTTTTTCAAGGTCTTATATTTTTAGTCCTTTATATGGCTAAGTAGTTTGCTCCATTGTACGTACATATTGTTGTTTTGAACTTTTGTTCATATAATAATTGTGTAGTTTGGATTAGTTTATACCTGTTGGATAATTGCTTAGGTATTAATAATTTTGTTGCCTTATAAGCAAGAACCGTTAATGGTGTCTGTCCAGGACAGACTCATCAGCTTGAACCAATGGGATTGGTAATATTTTTGGTTCTTAGAAAATGCCTAAAGAGGAATATTTTACAATGCTTCTGAATGACATTGCTCTGAGAGTAGCAAGCAAAACAGGGGTTTGCTGCTGCAGTGTTCGTAATATAGTTAAAGAATATAAATCCTCGGGAATATTGTCTGCACCAAAACCGGTTCAAAGTCATAAAAATACTTTTTAGTTTATTAAGCGATTTTGAAAAATAAGCTACCGAAGAAGAAAAATCCATTTTTCTTGCACTTCCAACCGTAATGCATTTCCATCAAATTTACTGTTTGCTTATTGTGTACTTTTGTTTACTTCGTTGAATTATGGAAATTGATTATAGTATAAAGTTTAAAGGTGTTGCCTGCTAAACTCCTGTGGCTGCCCTACACGGTGTCCTAGATAAACCCACACCAGATGCGAAAGGTCGGCAAATTCCTCGCTAGCCAACTTTAACCTTGACGTGGCGGTTATACGCGGCCTACACCAAATAGTCTGAGTATGATTATAGAATTATTCTTCAAAATTAAAATAGTTGGTCTGCCCCAATTAAATGAAAACATGTTTTGTTGGTGGACTGGTTCAGGAAAAATAAAAATTTGCAATAGCCATTCACTTTCTTTTTTTCCCAACAGGCGGTCATGGAAATCTAGTGATATTATCGCTGCACTGATTTTTTTACAGAAATTCCCCTAATACGCTCTAATGTATGCCGATTTAAGGTTATTTTTGTCAAGCAAAGTTTTCGATGTGAATAATATCTAGGCATTTCTATATATACAGTTTGAATTTGTTTAAAGACTTTTTGGATTTACTTGAAAGAGTAGAGAGTGGGAGCGTTTAAATTGGCCGCAAGGTCAAGGACAAAGACATTTCTGGGTCAGTGTCAAAATGTATTTGTTGACACTTTCGTAAGCAATTTTGCCAACCTGTTTTAAGGGCCGCGCCTAGACCTAAGATCGCCTGGATGCTAGCAAGGTTTTTTGCACCCCTTGTTATAAGAAAGTAGCTAAAGAAAAAAATTTGTTGCTTCAGACTAGGGTTCATATATGATTTTGTTTTTAACGAAAACAGATTTCACATGAAAAAAAACACATTTAGAATGAAAAAAAATATTTTAATTACTTATATATAGCTACATTTTAATATTATACAGGATGTTCAGTAAGGGTGGCCACCAACCATATCTCGGAAACTATTTATGTATTCCAGAAATTTTGAAAGCAATGTTAATACTACAAAAAATTATAGTGGGCCTTAATTTTTATTTTTTTATTCTGCAATTTTGATTCAAAGTACAATTTTTGAATATCTATATTTTAAAACAAATGTCGTTAAAATCGTTAAAAAAATTATGTGCCTCACCCTTATAAGCACACAACTGAAGTAAAGCTTTTGAAAGAGATATTTGGCAAAGTTCTTTTTGAAGCTTTTTCTCAAATTTTGCCACGTGTTTCGACACATTTTTTTTTGCTTTTTTAACTTTTTTGCCGAAAACCGCGTTTCTCTAACTTTTTTTTATTTTTTTTTTAGTTTCGTTTTATAATACTTTTACTATTAATATACTATTAATATAGTATTAATATTTTTTCATATTTGGTTTTATAACACTTTTATTAACTTTCCGGTTAATCCCCCCCCCCCCCTCCCCCCCTCTGTCAGATTTTCGATTTAGAGCCCCGGTCCCCCCATATGTTCATGCTCATGAGGCGCACCTACTTATTCGATTGTTGTAGTGTCGGTCAACTGATATAGATTTGTAATTAAATAAATAATTTTCACTTACCCGACAAAATGACGATTTTTGGATTAGGCCCTTCGGGCATATCTGCAGTTGTTCACTGAAGTCCAAGAAATATAGAGGGGATAGCAGTATTGTAAATGCGCTTAGCAGGCCTTTTGGATGCTTCAAAACATTTCTGTTCGAAGTGATCTTCACATAATTTGTAATTAACATTACTTTTATTCAAAAGATCTACTCTTCCAGCGCAGCGGCTTGAAGCCAAACCTTAAACCTATAATCAAAAATGTACACAATATTAATGGAATTAATTTTTATCAATGGCTTTGTTGCTATTTATAAACATTCATCAGTAAAACAAAATTTAACTATAACATTGTATCTGCCAGTTTTCAGATTTAATTGAATTTCGTGCTTATTCGATTTTACAATTATGCAATAATTTTGGAAATAAGTGTGCGGGAGTGTGCATTAAACAACATTTATACATACCTTTCAGGATCGCGGGGTAATCTAAATAATGATTTTTCGCCACCGCTTCTAGTAGAACAGTTGAAATAAAGGCACTTTTAACAAAAATTAAATAAATATTAATTATTTTTCGAAATGTTCTCGGACTAAACAACAAGACGCGCGTTTAGAATCACACTAGAGTGTGCCCTGACTATTTCGTCAGATGGCTGGCCATCCCAAGGAGGCGGAGCTTTAAACGAATTCTCTTTTCATGCGTTAGGCGAGCGCTTTCGCATCTGGTGTGGGTTTACCTCTGGAACGGTGTTTTATGTCGTTTGATGTGTCAAATATCTTGAAGTTTGTTTCTTTTTTCGGCATTGTGTTACAATATCCAGATTTTAATACGCTGATTATGTCTTCGCATTCTTGGAGGTGCAGTTCCGGGGTGGTTTTGACATATCGAATTGGATTGGATTCAAGTACTTTAAGAGCAGCTTACCATCTAAGAATAGATTAATTCAACTTCGTGTCAGTCTAGCTGGTGACTGTTAAACACAGTTCAATGACATAGTTCTGCCTGAACTATGATAGCATTAGTACTGAAACTGACGAAAGCTCAGTATTTCAAAAAATTTAGGAACCACTGGTTTATTATACACATGTATTCTATAGATGTGTGATTTTATGTTTAAATATTGTGCGTGGAAATATATTTAATAATATAATGAATGTACCATAGTTTGTCAGTTCCCTGATAGCACAAAATATGTTATAAATATTTTAAAAAAATATTTGTTAAATATTTGCGTGACAGATTTTTAACTATTTAATAAATATCTGTTTTAAATATTTATTTTATATATATTTGAATTATTTATTTTACATATGTTTTAAATACGTATTTAATATTTTTTTGAATTATTTGTTTTATATATATTTTAAACTCGATTTTGAATATTTATTTCATAATTTTGCATTAGAATCTTTTTGGAATGGGACTAATGGGAGTAACAAACATACCTTGCTGTTACATAAGAGACTATAACAAATAACAAATAAACTAAAATTAGTTTAACATATACACGAACCTGCACAAAACAACAACAAACAACCTCCAACGATTTACCAAAAAACTGTTCCTCACTGTATCACAAATATTAGGGCAATCGTATAATAATAACTTGAATTATTAAACAGAAAAAATACGAAACCCCGATAAAGTAAATTGAAAAACAGCCTCGAAGGGAATGTGGTGTGGTGTGTGCTTCCCAACTTCCCATTCCTAACCTAACAAACAACAAAGCGGGATTGTCGGAAAAACGACCGACGCGCCGCGCCGTGGTCAGCCCCAAAGTGAGGCAGAGTGAAATAAACATGAGTTCCAAAATATTTATTTAATATTAGTTAAATATTTGCAATAAATATGTTTTTACACATATTTTCTAAATATTATTAGTTCTACTAAAATATGAAGTTCTTTGAGAAACCACGGAAATCACAGCAATTGATCAATGCAATGTCTTACTATTAATAATAGGTAGCGAGCACAGCACTAAGGCAATTTAACTGAATTTTCAAATATTTATTTAATATTACCTAAATATTTGCAACAAATATTTATTTGGAAATATTTCCTAAATATTTTATTTTGCTAAAAAATATTTAATAAAGATATGAATATTTTTAAAATATTTATAAAATATTAAGTGCTATCAGGGTTTTTTCTATAGATTTTCATTTATATCTAACTGGCTTACTGTCGAGGTCAAAATTTATACAAATTTTAGAGCGTAATAACTCCCTAACGGATGGGTACATCTCATTAAAATGGTTATTAATATGTAGCCATATCCCTCTGTCATGAATTCCGCGATTAGTTGGGAACTTCAATTTTAATACCAAATGTTATACAGGCTCAAATCAAAAAGTATTTTGTAGTCTGATCCTTTATGATCATTGTGATTTTTGTTGGGATCTCTTCATAGGAAATATAGCCATTTCAGTAATATAATGTATTATCCGGTAGGTGCACGCTAAAAATATATAATCAAATTGCAAATTCCTTTCGTAAACTCTATTAACAATTTAAATTAAATGACTTACTATGGCTTCTAAGCGTCGTGGCATACTTTGTATAAAACGTGTAACTCTTTATTGGTTAATGTCGTTCCACTCTTCTATAAGAGCTTGACCTCAGATTTACGAGTTGCATGGTCTGTTTCACACATTTCTGCGAATCTGATCCCATAACTGTTCCATTGGATTTAAATCTGATATACTTGCAGGCGAAGGTAAACGATTTATGCCTACCTCGTTTATTCTTTATTTAAGGCTTTAATGACAGCTCTATGAGGTTTGTTACTATGACAATAATCTGAAAGTTCAAAGCATTCTATTGTTTTAATGCATATAGCTATATGCCAAAATAGAGAAAAATCATTGTATTACTAAAACTGCTGTATTTCCTTAAAAAAAAGGATCTCTAAGGATTAAGCTATACAATTAGTAAGTCATTTATCTAATTTTGTAGGCAGATTATTCCAATGGGTGTTTTAAAAAAATCGGAAACATACTTTTTGATTTGATTCTGTATAATATACGTTATTAAAATTTAAGTCAATCAATCAATATATCTTTATTTGCTTAATTAACAATGGAATGTTTTAGCATCGTCACAGGAAATGTACTAAATCTATCTACAAAATATACTAAATCTACACATACTACTTATAGTTAATATACTCGTATATGAAACTTAATCGAATAACACATTTTTTACATCAAACAACATGGAAGTTAAAAGGAGTGTTTAAAATAAAATTAAAATCAAGACAAAATACATACATTCATTTATCACCTCATGATTTGATAATATAACATAAACTAGTAGAGGCTCAACAGGAAACAGAATAGAGCGAGAATGGATAGAACGAACAACAAAAGAGCATATTCTGCACCGCCTGCTCCATCATTAGGCACAATTGGCATCCAGCTCAAGCACCGTAGTTCCAATTTATGTAAAAAAATTCCTGTATATCATAAGGGCTCAGGTTTAATAGCTTTTCTTTTATAATTTTCTTAAATTTGTGATCTGGTAGATTTCTTATCTCTATTGAGATACTGTTTAACATTTTAAGAGATAAAATCGGAAATTGTTTTTGAGTTGTTGTAAGTCTGTGTTGAGTTATAACATATTGATGTTTATTTCTTGTATTATGATCACTTAGATTTGAATGGACTATTTGTTTTTGCAAAGGTCAGTAGTTCAAATATGTAAAGGGCTGGCAGAGTTAGGATTTTTAACAACTTGAAATGTGGTTTACATGTTTCCAAAAAACCCAACTTTGCTATGATCCTTATAGCTTTTTTTTGTTGTTTGTTTGAATATTGTGTGCCAGTCTGTACTATTTCCCCATGCAATTAACCCATATGTCATAGTACTCTGGAATAGACCCATGCAGGCATTGCGACCCATATCAGTTGTAGCATATTCCATTATTCTTCGTAATAGAAAATTAATGTTTGAAAGTTTAGAAGCCAGGATTGTGTTGTGTGTTTTAAATGATAATTTTTGGTCCAATGTAATTCCTAAAAATTTAGTTTCGGTAGTTTCACTCTCGCCAAAATCCATTTTTAATGTAAAATTAATGTTAACTGTTTTATGTGTTAAGTGCTAACCTATTTGATTCAAACCAGTCTTTTGCCAAGTTGGTTGATTCTGCACTGGTTAAGCTGGCCTGATCAATGTTGACATGAGAATTATAGTATGTTTTATCATCTGCAAATTGCAGGAATTTGGATTTTTTTTTAACAAAAGAGAAGTCATTACTGTATATTATAAACAGCCTAGGACGGATCCCTGAGGGACCCCTGTATCTACTGACAGTATAGTTGATTGATCTCCATTATAAGTAACGAACTGACTTCTTTGCGACAAATATGACTTAAGAAAATAGAAAGCGTTTCCACGTGTTCCATGTAGAGCAACCCTTTCTGAAACCAAATTGGGTTGGGACAAGTAAATCATATTTCTCCAAGAAATCAGCTACCTGGATGCAGAAGGCCATTTCTATAATTTTTCACAAAGGTGACAATATCGAAATAGGACGATAGTTACTTGTGTCTGCAGGATCCCCATTTCCCTTGTATATAGGCACAACCCGAGAAAGTTTTAATTTGCTTGGAAACTTCACTGTCAAGAAACATAGATTTATTATTTCTGGGATTAGCTCTAGAATACCGTTTTTTAGTTCTTTTATAATTTTAATACTTAGACCAAAAATATCTTTGGCCTTGCTGTTTTTTAGTTTCTTAATAAAATTTTCAGTTTCTTTTTCTGTGATTGGTCTAAGAAAAATTGTTCTTTGTTTTTTAAACTCTCTTTATATTTTAATTCACAAAATCGATAGGGTTTGTGCTAGATTTTGGCAAAGAATTTAAAATTTCTATTGGAGAATTTGTAAAAAATTTGTTTAAGGTATTTGGGTCGATTGAATATTTTTGTGAGATCTGTTTTTTGGTGCATTGAAAATTTGCCACATAACTTTTTATTGGTTATTTGCCAACTCAATTTTGCGTAAATAATGTTTCTTTTTTTTTTCTTTTAATTTCTTTTTATAAAATGATCTCGCCTCTTTGATTTGCTCAATCAACAAAACATTATAATATTTATATTAAAGTCCCCAAATAAGTAAAATGGTTTTTTGGTATTATTTAAAAGTGTTAAATGCATGTCCATTTTAATGTAGAACTGCTACAGATTATTTATTTGAGGAGGACGATACAAGCATACAATAATAATGCTAGTACTATATTTATTTTCTGTTTTCACCTCAATTGCTGACACTTCAAAAAGTTTTTCTTCTGCCAGTGAGTCGATCTGCCCAATCTTTTTTGTAGTGAGATCCCCTTTTGCATATAGTAGGATGCTCCCATATGGCTCCTTTCGGCAGAGATGCTTTGCAATTCGATATCCATTTATATTATGGTAGTTTACTAGTTCTTCGGTGAGCCAGTGTCCGCATAAGCAAATAATGTCGGTATTTTGCTCCTTGCTTATGAACTCCAGCTCATCTATTTCATGTTGAAGGCTTCTTATGTTTTGAAAATAGACTTTTAGTCCCCAACTTATCACGAGCTTATTACGAAGGATATGGCTATACATCAATAATAATTTTAATGCGATCTAACAACCCTTTTAGAAGTTATTGTTACGTTTTTCCTTGGGTTCTGACAAAACCACAACTTTTACTACTTGAAAATTATGTTCACTTTATTCTTTATCACTGAATACAATTGAACACACTACCAGGGCTGCACGCATCGGGAAAATACCACAGCTCCTGAATTTTCTCGGACGGCGATAACTCATACGGAAAGATCGTAGATGCGACAAGGTTAGTTGTATCGGATAGCACAAAAACATTTGGATGGTCGCTATTCGTGACATTATTAAACTCCAAAATTGATTAAAATTTTGCCCTCGTCACTTTTTTTTGTAAGCCAGTGTATTATGAGTATAATGAAGCTATTCTGTGTACTAGCGTCTAGATATTAGGCATTACAAACTCTCCTGACGGATGACGTTTTAAGATCCTTTGCAGTCCTACGGCACTATGCTCTATTAGCCACTTCTGATTGGTGAGTTAACTTTCACTTTATCTACGGTCCAGTGAATTTATTCCAACACAGGGCTAGTAGTGCAGTGGTCAGATTCTGTGGTACGGAAGGCCCGCGTTCGGTTCCCGTCAGTGGCAAGACATGCTTTTTTTAGGTTATGCTTGTTTCTTTTTGTAAAATTGGGTTAGTTTTATTTGGATGCGAAGCGAGCGGAGGACCATGTGTGGAGAGTTAACAGTACTCTAAAGTGACGTTAAGCCACCAATCAGAAGCGACTAATATAGCATAGCATAGTGCCGTAGGACTGTAAATGATCTTATTATACTGACAATCGAAAATGCAAGTACTTTTTAATTTGTTTTTTCTTGATTTTGGGCATGTCTTGTTTTGTTTGCTTGCCACCCCGGAGCGAGTGGAGTGTCATGCATGAAGTGAAATATTAGACATTCTAAAACAGAAAACAAACGCCGTAAGCGTCAATTGTCAGGAGGACTTATAACGCCTGATCACTAGAGGCGAGTTTCTGTGTTAGTTGCTTTTGTTTGGATTTTATCCTTTATAACGTATTTAAAATGTAGCGCTTTTTTATTTTTATATTGCTTAAATGAATGTGAATGTATACATAATAGACGGTAGATAGACTTCCTTGGAAAGAATCTTATTGAAAACCTTATAAATGGTACTCACATGCATGATGTACCTATAATACAATTTTGAAGATTATTAGTGATATTTATGTACTTATTTACTTAAGAAATTTATTTATCAGAATTTTATTTTTAAAGATATGGATAAAAACTAACGTAAAGTAACTCAAGCCAAAATGAAATATGTAATTAAGACAAGAATCATATATAGGTATTTTTGTTTTATAATTTCATGGTTATAGTGTCTGCACTATAACTATTAAATTAGACATATATATTTGTTTTGATTATATGATGTGTTTTGGTTTAAAATTTTTTAAATATTTCGTCGAATGTACAAGTAATTATAAAATTTCTGTTAATTGCATAAAACTGTTTCAAACAATTTAAAAAACACTCAATAATGTCATGTAGAAAGTATAACACGACAGTGCATTTTGCGGCTTGGTTAATTCAATAGACTAACGATTTTAACAATACAAGAAATAACTTCGGTGGACCAATAGTAACATAAATTAAGCTGTAAAAAATTTGCTTAATTCATTTTTGCATTGCTGCATTTTGCTTCTTTAGGACCTAAACTATCAGTTATTATATCGGTGATGGCTTTATGGTGTGGTATTTTTTTTATTTAGGAAGCTGTGAAGTAGAGAAATTGATAGTTATTAAATATAAGACTAGTTTCTATATAATATGTCAGAATTATTTTTTAAAACGTGTTATAGGATTATTACTTATAATTTTTCTGCTTTCGAGAATTTGGTGATTTACGGAGATGACTGATTTTTTAATTCGGGGAAACTGGATCTGTTTATAAGATATGTATTCCTAACATACAATTTATATAGTATAAAAACATACATATTTAGATTTCAGGGTTATACTGTGACTGTGGTATTTTTTACTCTCAAGTACAAAATGAACTAAACATTTTTTCACTCTTGCCAAATAGGAGCTTATTTCAAGAAGACGTTGCCATACCGCATCAGCGGCTTCAGAGTTGCGCGCGCATTACATTGTTGACAAACACCATATCTTTAAGGTCTAGCGAATAGCTGCCAGCTAGTCCGTAGCTCAGTGGTTGAATGCTGAGTCTGCAATACGGCGGCTCGGGTTCGATTCCAGTGGCAAGACATGTTTTTGTCATTTTTAAACTTGTGTAAACAGTTTTTTCTTCATTTTGGGCATGCCTCGGGTTAGTTTTTGTTGGTTGCGTCTAGTGAAGGGACTATTCGAATACCAATAATCGAAGTATTCGATTCTGGCTTGCATTCGAATATATTCGATTCTCAACGAAGAATTCGAATGCCAGAAATGTTCGAATGCGCTAACAACGAATTGATCATCTCTCGAATACTGGTTGAATCGAAATGAAATATGAATGGGCACAATTCGCCTCAAATGTGATTATAATATAACTTGTTCGATTATGCTGGTCTGCCGTCTGAGCAACAAATAATAGCGGTCTTTGTTTTGTATTATGGTGAACAATAACTGAAAATGCTATATTATAAAAAGTATAAAATAGAGTGGTTTAATTACTGAGTAGTTTTTTAATAATTGTTGAATATTTTTCTTCTATAGTAAACATATTATTAATTTTAAATGCGGTAGTCGGCAGATAATGACATACATATTTTTGCAATATGCAGAAGATAAAGAGTTTTGGGAATTCAAATTTAAATTATTGAAAAGTGATGATTTTAGTAAATATTTAATAAACATTTACATAATGTCTAAACAAAACAACTTTTAACCAATATTTTATTTTTTAATCGTGAATGCTTTCGCTAATCTTTGTAAAAGATTTTGCTCTTATGTTCAAAATGTATCAAGAATGAAGACTTCAAGATCAAACAATCTAGAATCAGACAATTTGTAAATTTAAATTCGAGAACGAGACTTCGAATTCACGCGAAATCTCGAGAGGTTGAATCGCTAATTGAGACATTTGGAATATCGCGAGTAATCCAAATAATTCGATTCTTTGTATTCGACTAATCATTCGATTCTCAAAAATATTCGAATGCAAGATATTCGATTCTAAAAATCATCCGATTTTTCCTTCACTAGTTGCGTCCACGTAGCGAGCGAAGCGCTATGCGTGAAGTGTAATATTAGACATTTTTGTCAACAATGTGATGAAGCCCGCTGATGCGGTAGGGGCAATTATTTCAGACTTGGAGATAATTTCTTATTACAGAAAGGACGTTGATTGTATTTTGGGAACCGTTTGTTCGGATACCGCTAGAAGTTCTATTAGAAAAAAGGGGTTTTCTCAAAAATGTACCTAGTTAAGAATTATCCAAAAAGTGTGTTTTAAACTTAAGATGTCGAATACCTTTGTTGTCACTTTTTACCCTAGGTCTTCGAATAAAAGGCAGTTTATAGTTTGTCGAACGTGTTTGTGTCTACGACTCAGCAATAGGTGGCACGAGATGTGCACGTGACGCGTATAACCAATCAAATTAATATTAGAGGCACTTTATAGCCACCTGTGTTCGCTTTGTCCCGCCTTATGTTGCCGTATATTTTGATGATGCGTTGGGGAGAGGGGGGGTAAAATGATACTCCTAAGGAAAAAATACCTTGAACATGCGAAAACAAGTTTTTTTTTATTTTATTTTAATAGCACAAGCCTCTAACAGAGTCACTTCTCTTAACAAAACACCACTTTGTTTAAAAATATCTGTATTCACTTATTTAAAATAAACAAAACTAAGAAAAAAAGCAAAGGATCATTTTACCCGCTTGTTGGGGATAAAATGATCCCGTTTGCAATGAACAACTATGATGTTCATAGATAACAAAAAGGAATGTCATATTTTTAGAACTTAATCTTCCTCTGAACTCTGGCTAATGATATGGGAACATCAGAGCAATATTCACAAATGAATTCATCTTCGTCCTCATCAAGTCCCGCACACAATTCATGCGCCCATTTAAAACACTTTTTGCATCGAATCCATCCGTCAATAATTGATGTAGCGTATTACGCACAGCAGTAGAGACAGTTTGCATTTCTCTCTATACCTTCCGAATCCGAAGAGCTGGAAAGACTTCTATAATTTTTGTTTCTTTTTTATTTTCTTCTGTTTGTCGGTTATCTTCTTACCTTTTACATTTTAATTAACTTCTCTTTTGCTTCTTTTGCAAGCCTTTGTTGATAGCCTCTTCAAGAGCAGTTTTATATGGTGTGCTGGTTAAAATTGAACTCCCACAAGACTTCATTTTTGTGGTGTTTCTCCTGCCTTGAACCTTAAGGAAGGGTTGACATTCTTGTGATGTAACGGGAAAGGATGAGTCCATTTGTTCATATCGTCTTGTTCTGGGCCAAGGCTCAGGATTGTTGTACGGATTGTTTGTTTCGTTAGAATCATTTTCTGCTTTGTTGGTTACGTCTGTCGATAAATCAGCTGCGTTACATGAACTGGCTCTTGGAACAATATCTTCAGCTTCATTAAGGTCACTTGGTGTTTGGTCAGTTACTTCAGCTGCTAAGAAGTCGACATCTCAAAAAACTTCTGGGTCGAATGGCAATATTCCAGTTTTGCGTTAAGTAGTCCCCGCAAAATATTTGGCTTATTTGAAACACTGTCACCGTTCTGCTAGGATGATGGTTCAACCATTTTTCTAGTGCCTGGTCTAAATAAACACAACAAAGTGGGCCCATAACAGCAACGTCCAAAGGCTGAAGCTTGTGTGTGCAGTGAGGAGGTAGGCACAGGATGGTTACAAAATTTTCTCTAGCGCTTAGGATAACATCGAGATTTCTTGTGTGCGATAAATTTCCATCTAATATGAGCAACGCAGGCTCATCAATACTTGGCTTGACAAAAAATAGAAAATGAGCGAACCATTGCTTAAAAACTTCTGTACGCATCCAACCACTTTCGTTACACGCAAAAATGGTGCCCGGAGGAGTTCCGTTAGCCTTCATTCGTTTTCTACTGAAAATGAGCATTCGGGGGACAAAATTTCCTGCGGCTGATACACAAACTACAGCTGTTGATGAAATTCCGCGCTCTGCTGATGTTACCCTCGCCACTTGTTTGGAACCTTTTCTTGCCAGTATTCTTGAATTTTGCCCAGGAACAGAGGAAATGGAAGTCTCGTCTATATTGAAAATTCGATGAGGGGCATAATTATGTTTTGTGTAAATCTCTCTCAAAAGATTGAAAAACTTTGTCACGACAGGTTTGTTAAAAGCTCGTGCCCTTACAGCTGAGGTTGCTTCAGGACCCCTCAGGGAAATCTCTGAATGTTTTCTTCTAAAACCGTTCAACCAATCTTTACCAGCAGCTTTTTCGACGTGGGAAAATTTGTGTGGAAGTTTGTTCCTCTCAGCAAGTTGATACGCTAATGGTTGCAAATCACGAGTGGACAACCCAGGCATTCTACTTTCAAAGTCAAGGATATGTCCCATTACCTATTCTTTTTGTTCTGGCGAAAACACGGGGTGGCAGTTTCCAAGCGCCTTTTTTTCTAGCTTTGCTACCTTATATTTATCCAATATACGCCGCTTGGCCGTCTTCACAGGCATTCCTCGACGAACTTCTATGGCATTTTTCATATGCTCAGGATCCCAATTTTGTCGGTCGGTTGTTATATGTTCGTGGCATTCTGTAAGGAATAAAAATCTTAAAAATCAAACTATGATCTCAAATTGTATAAGTGGGACCATTTTACCCCGCCTCCGGAGGATCGTTTTATCCCAAAGAGACATGCATCACATTTAGTTAATTATAAATTTAGCTGCAAATATTAATTGAAAATAAACACCACAAATCGACTCACTAACACATCCTCAACAAAACATGCTAAAGGCCGTTTTACATGCTGCAAGACCACCCGCAATTCTCTTGCAGCAAGACGTTGCAAGAGCAAGACGATAGTTGCAACGTTTCTTGCACTTTGGTTTTACATGTCGCAATTCTCTTGCAATTGCGACTTGCTAGCAACCTTTGAAATCAAATCCAAAACATATTGTGGCAGCAATTTTTTTTCTTTTTTATGAATTTATTTTTCGAAATTTGATTCATTTTATTTATATATAAAAAGTAATAATCAAATATCAAATAAACAAACATCCATCAACTGTCAAGCGTGTCTAGTGACTGTATCGGGTCTTGGTGAGACTGACATTACTAGAATTTCCCCCAGACTTGCACTTGCACTTGCAGATATATCGAGCAGAAGCGATAATTTGCAAGTGCAAGAGACTTGCAACTTTGGATCAGCTAGGTCTTAACTGCGCATGCCTTCGGGCAATATCTCTTGCGTCTTGCATGGTCTTGCACAAACTCTTGCAGTATGTAAAACGGCCAGAAAAAAATCGATCAGTCATTTCGTTTGGAAAAAATATACAGCAAACACGATGCCTTACCTTAAATCATGAACGTAAAAAACACAAGTTCACTTCACTTGTCTGATTGGAACTGAATCGTGTTTCGGACCGTTGCCTAACAACAACCGCACCGTCTAGTACACTGTTGCCAATATTACATTTATTTTGCAAAGGCGAACTTGTAAATCGGGGGACCATTTCAACCCGAAGGGATCATTTTACCCCCCTCTCGCCTACTGTTTTATTTTAATGCGTTTAACATTAATAGGATAAAGGCAGATTTTGAATAATGTTGAAATAGTAATAAAATTTTAGTTTTTGATTTTATTTATTTCCGATGAGTAAATTAACTAGCTAGCAAGAGATATTAAACTTAAATATAATAAGGGTGTATGACAACATCGCTCACTCATGCCGCATTCCTTCGGTAGACACAGACTCGTGCGTCAAACTATAGCGTAATGGGATTCTAGAAACTTGGTTTCGTTGAAAATACAAATTGTGTTTTGATTTATAATATAAATAGCATATTAAGTTGTTTTGTAATTTGTGGGAGCTTATTTTGTACAGTACAATTTAATTTGGCCACTTCCTATTTTTTTTGCTTGGACGGTTCCCAGCTATAGAGTGGCGTCTAATCTTAATTGTACACCCGGTACACGACAACATGTAAAATTCTACAGAATCAAATTGTGTTGGCCAAATGTATCACTTAATTATCACCTTTTGTGCGAGTTCCCAGGAAGAGTGAGGGAGGGGGCTTTAAATATATCAGTTATTACCCAAAAATTTAGATCTAAATTACCTTACTTTCCATAGATGATTAAGAAAGAGTGCTTATTAGTTCTACTTATTCTATTAATTGCCATATTTTAATTATGTACGACACACAGGTGTCATATGGGCACTTTCGATTTTAAGCTGTTTTGGGTTCAGTGGAAATATTACATTAATGGAGCACATTAATGCAAAAATACTGATTATCAGTTAAAATTTTACAATCATATTTTTAATATTTATTATACAGTATATATTACCCCCTCTCCTTGTGAAAAGGGTCCTGGTTACGCCTATATGTCGCCTTTATTTTTAGAAATATCTTGTGAAACTGTTCATCCATTTTTATATCTCGTCTCAAAATTGTTATAATCTCATTCTGATGCTTTTTAATTTTTAAGTGAAAAATAATATGTAATATCAGTGTCTTCGAATTTATTTATACAGTTTTAGTATTTAAAATTGATTTATTTATATATTTTGAATACACTTATTGTAATATTGTATAGAATAAAATAAAGTAATTGTTTCCAGTATGTTTGCCTGCCAGATTTATGCTTTGTTTTCTCCTGCAGTTAGCAACTATATTTTTCCTGTCGTTTGCTTATATCTGGAAATATCAGTTACCTAATATATTTTCTTGCTCGACACAGCAGTAATTACACTGCATTTTCGGGTATTCATTTCGTTAGATGACAAATCTAGAATCCCAGTTCAGATTAATCATTTAACATTTAACTAATATATCAGATGCAGTCAATTAGATTATCAAAAATTTAATTTATTAATATCTTGCAGCTATTAATTAGTCTTTACAAAATGGTTAAGTTTGCGTTTAAAAATCATTGATAGATTACTTTAATGCGCACCTCTATGTTGACACTGTAAAGGGCTAAAGCAGAGGAAAAGAATAAAGATAAAGAGTTTGTTTTGTTCCGAGGTGTAACATGTGGTATTCTTCTGACATTATTAGATCTGTAATATGCGCCTGTTAGCCTTCAAAATTTAAACATTTTCTGGATTATAAAAATGGATTTTTTTATATTATTGACGCCAATATTTGCGTTTGAATTCGTACAAGCCGTTCATTGCGAGAGGCACCACATAACATTAGCACAGCTTACATGTGTTATGGTAAGCTGGGGCATTAGTTCATTAAAGCCGCGTTCGTTTTTGTCATCTGTTTCCTCGACTTGCTCTGAAAATTTGACAGTCACGAGTTCTGTGTATTTAAAAGGAAAATCCAAGTCACGTGCCTGTCAAAATGTTAGAGCAAATCGGGGAAAAAGATGACAAAAACGAACGCAGCTTTGGTATACCCTAATTTACGTACAGAGCGAATGAGAGTCGCTGAAGACGTGCCCAAATTTGAAATGCTAGTTGTCTCTGATGTTAGTTTACCCATGTATTTATGGCGGAATGAATTGTTTCAAGTGGCCTGGGTTCGATTCCTGCCGGCTGTCTGTGTTTTTTGTTTTATTTTTGAGGTTATGTTTGTAAAAAGTTTTTTTCTTCATTTTGGGAATGCCTAGGGGTTAGTTTTTGTTGGTTGCACCCCTGACGCGAGCGGAGGGCCATGCGTGATGTATAATATTAGACATTCTAAAATATTTAACAAACGTTTTGATTCTGATTGACTGTTCGAACACGTGCGCTGTTAGTATTTTCTAACAGCGATTCACAGGTAGTATTTGTACTTAAATCCCATCGGGGATCAACAGTAAGATTCAATTCAACTGGGTAGTTTTTAAAGCGCCACTTACGTCACTGTAATCGTGGCCAGAACTGCGGATTGGAAAGTTGAACGGGCCGGCGCAAACCTTTTTTTTAAATATTCGGCCGTCCTCCCGCCTGACGAGTCCTGAACATTATAAACACATTCCTGACAAATAGATGTCTTAAGCGTCCAGGGAATTGCTTTCAGCGAACCTCGTGGCTCAATGGTTAGATGATGCGTTTCTGCCACGGTGCCGGTGGCCCGGGTTCCATTACAGTGGCAAGAAGACATGTTTTTTAAGGCTATGTTTGCGAAAAAATTGTTTTCTTCATTTTGGGCATGCTTTGGCTTAGTTTTTGTTGGCTGCGCCCCTGTAGCGAGCGAAGCGGAGGGGAATGCGTGAAATGACAAAAAAACAAATCTAAACATTGTAAGCCCAGGACTCGTCAGGCGGGAGGACTAGGCCGGATATTTCCAAAGAAAAAGGTCTGCATGATCGCTCCGACTAGAGTGGATCGCCGTAGTAAAACATCTGTCAAACTATTTTATTTCACATTTGGATCCATGTCGTCGAATTTGTGTTCCCGATTCCACACGATGCGACGTTGGCTGAATGTATAGAATTACTCATATCTTTACGGTTCAGTGAATTGCTTTCAACAGGTCTGGTAGTGCAGTGGTCAGATCCTATGCTTGATACGCGAAAGTACATCCACCCCATAGTTCCGTTATGGGTATGAAACCAATAGGAATGCACCAAAGTGACAGTTAATGGGTGGAGCTAGATGCAATCATAGATAAGGGTTATGCTGCAATTTATGAAATTTGAAAAATGTAATAACAAAATCAGTAACTTTTTCTGCTATATTTGGGCATGCCTTGGTTTAGTTCTAGTTGGTTGCGCCCTCGAAGCGAACGGAGGGCTATACGTTTTTCCTCGCTTATCTCGCTCCGCCCATTAACTGTCACTTTTGTGCATTCCTACTGGTTTAATTAAGACTCATAACGGAAGTGTGAGGTGGATGTACTCTCGCGTTGATACGGATGGCCCGGGTTCAATTTCCGTCGAAGGCAAAATATGTTTTCTTTATTTTTGAAATGAATACTTCTTTGGTTGTATGAGAGATATTTCAGGCCGCGTCACGTCACAATTTTCCGCGTCACGTGGCAATTTATTGAAGTAAAAATTCTTAACGCGCGCTAGGAGTAAAATTTCAAGGCCAGCTGTTTAAGTTTAAGAAATTTCACTTCAGATATGTGCACATAGTGCACACGTGTTTCAATAAAAACACAACTTAATGTAGGCAACCACAAAAACATAGTAACCGTATATACAATGAGTACATGGAAACTATTCAATAAAACTCCGAACTATCTAGAATAGCAACCGCAATATATAAGTATTCACTTCTATCACGCGTACTGTGATGCTCTCGACTTTTTTTTTAAAGGTTATGCATGTTTCTGTTTTTAAATTTGGGTTAGTTTGGTTCCCCGGAGGGAGCGGAGGGCCGTGCGTGAAGTTAACAGTACTCTTTTAAATACCCGCCTAAAAAGAGATTTGTTTTCATGAGTATGTACCTTAATGGCTTAACAGATTTTAATGATCAAAATCTCGTCGAAGATTAGCTTCGCACGTGTTATTGTAGTCTAAGCACCCACTTGGACGTTTTTGAAAATACCGCCAACTGTCGAGTGACGTCATGGTTCAAAATATTAAATAATTTGACAGATGTTTTTTACTACGACCATTGTATAAAAAAATATATAATGCTACGACCAAAGACTACGACGATTTACTCATGTTAAATTGATGACGCACCACGCTATCTATACAAACCCTACATATAAGTCTGTCCTTTTTTAGCATATCTATCACATACATACATATATTTATCTATGATACATACATTTCAATGACCTAGGTATCATCAAAGACAATCCATGAATTGTCTTTGGTATCATCAATGCGCTAGTGCAAAATTCGGACTTTCAACTGGTTATTTTGAATCCAGCCCAGCCCTGCTGCCGGCTAATGCCATCAACCTTCTAGTTTTTAGTCATTGGCTGATGTGCATTATAAGATCCTTTACACAAATAGTGCACTATATAAAAATCGGCCTCTCCTATTGGTCGATCCGCATGGCCCTTCGCTCGCTACGGGGGCTCAAGAGAAGGAAACTAACCACGTGCTAAACCAAAATCAAGAAAAAAACTGTTTAGAAACATAATCTTAAAAAATAAATAAAAAAAGCAACAGGGTTTGAAACCGGGCCGCGCCGTTCAGGTGAGACCCAGCCACCCAGCTATCTAAACCTCTACACCACGAGAGCTCTTGACAGAAATTGAATGCATCACGAAGACATATTGTAATACGAGATGGATCGACCAATAGAATAGGAGAGTCGATTTTTAGATAGTGCACTAATTGTGTAAAGGATCTTAAAAGGCGGCTGATGTACCTATGGGTAGGTATCTTCTGCAATAAAATACATTTTAATTATTCAATATTTTCAGAAATATATTCTGGTTTTACTTTATGTATCGAGTACTAGACTGTATTAGTTTAGTTTCAGAAGACATGGTGAAGTGTGAGTGTGTTCAAGGCATACAACACCTAACCTTAATTTAGTCTTCTGTTTCGTCTTCGGTCGAGGGTGCACGTGTCGGGTATCGGCCATTTTGTTCCAGCTTCATATACATATATGTTAGTTTTGGGAATTCATGGTGAAAGTTCAGGGACCGGGTAGTTTTCTCCCCGAATAAGATACGGACGTCCAGCCGGGGGTTTGAGCCCCGTGCATGTATCAGATTTTTATGTTTGTAAATGTCCAGCCGGTAGTGTTCGAACTTCGAACCTTAAAACAAGCCGTGCAAGTACAAGTCTGAGCCTCCAGGAGTACATACTCGACATACTGGAGGCTCAAAAAATAGTATCCTTATCCACCAAGGTGTAACCAATGTAGAAGGGTCGCTCTACCTCTTGCTAAGCCTGGATAGGGGTCTTTACTGGCTGAATTTTCTCATGAAAAAGACCAACAGAGAGTTTACTACTACTATTAAAACCTTAATTTAAAAATTTCAATGCATTGTACCATGTGTTATATAGTATAGTCTAGTGTCTATACGTAAATATGACTACCTGTACTAATCCAACCTAGAATCACAATTTTGGAACGTTACCAAGGAGAACCTGTACTATGGGATGCCAAACATCGGTATTGAAGACAAAAATTAAAACAATGATGCTTGGTTTCGGATTAGTACTTTAATGGGCATAGTTGTGTCGATCTTGAAAAAGAAACGTTATAATTATCTAAAGCGCACACCATCAATGTTGCTGTTAACAATGTTTTCGTCCCATTTTTCAAAAAGGCGCGAACAGAACTGTGAACATTGTGAGTGTGGAGATGAGGTTCTAGGGTCGTGACATTCAAGACCATTCGCGGCTTGACTTCACGGCATGAGTTTGGAGCCGGCTTTTGATTATGAAAAATATGATTAAAAACATTATACGCATTAGTACATCATATCAGATCATAGTACATCTAATCGACAAGCTGTTGCCCGTACCACATCAGAGAGCTTCAGAGTAGCGCGCGCGTCACATTGTTGACAAAAATGTCTTTTACACTTCACGCATGGTCCTCCGCTCGCTTGGCCCGCTACGGAGGCGTAACCAACAGAAACTAACCAAAACTAACTCGAGACATGTTCAAAATGATGAAAAAAATCTTTTTACACATATTAAAAATACAAAAAGCATTTCTTGCCACTGGAATCGAACCCGGGCCACCATATCACAGACTCAGCATCCAACCATTAACCTCTGGACCAGTTAACAACAATTCGCTAGATCCTAAAGATACGGCGTTTGTCAACAATGGAATGTGCCCGCGACTCTGATGTAGTACGGAAAACGTCTACTATCAAATCGTACCACTTTAGTCACTGGAGGTGCCATAGTGCGTTTTAATTATAAAGTGTGCCACTTTTGGCACCTAGGAACAACACTGTATCCGACTCTGCCCGAATGGCACCGGCACTTGGGATAGCGAACCAATGAAAATTTAAGATTTCTAGTATGCGCAAAAAGAACTTGCTAATACGAAAGGGTAAACTTGTGCTACCGTTTGGGTACAATTTTATTAAATTAGGTACATTTTCTTTGGTAAGGTGCAATTAAATTATTTTTCCTCGATTTTTTTGTCTGTCGGTAAAATGAAGACGAAGGTAGCGAGAAATGGAGAAATCATTGTTGAATTAAAAATATAAAAATAAATACTACGGAGTTGCAATTGAATGAAAACCCACTTTTCGCCATCTAGCGGATAAATCTTGAACCTTTATAGTTCTAGTGGAATCTGGAGCGTTATAAGATACTTTATACAAATAGTGCACTATATAAAAATCGACCTTTCCTATTGGCCGATCCGCATGGCCCTCCGCTCGCTACGGGGGCTCAAGAAAAGGAAACTAACCTGGTGCTAACCCAAGACATACCCAAAATCAAGAAAAAAACTGTTTAGAAACATAATCTTAAAAAAAAAATTAAAAAAGCAACGGGGTTTGAACCCGGGCCGTCCAGGTGAGAGCCAGTTGTCTAAACCTCTACACCACGAGAGCTCTTGACAGAAATCGATTGCATCAGGAAGACATATTGTAATACGAGATGGTTCGACCAATAGGAGAAGCCGATTTTTACATAGTGCATTATTTGTGTAAAGGATCTTAAAATGCGAATCTGGAACAGCCTAACGTTACTGCTAGCAACTGCTAGCTTGGCGTAGTGCTTTTAAAAAATAGTTTTTTTTTTGAAATTGGGGAAAAAACCCGGAACTAAACCGGTTTTTTTCCGAAAAAAAAACCGATCAATTTGAGAAAAATATTTTTTTTTTGCTGTTTTGGTAGCTACAAAATAATAAGCAACTTATTTACCCAATTTCAAGTGATTATTTCATTAAAATGTTTGAAACAATCTGAATTATAAAAAAATTTTATTGGTTTTCAAAACCTATAGCCACATCACCAATATGATGCGACAATATATACTTTTCAGTCACTTAGACAATACTTTGTTTAGTTAAGTTTATATTTTTTTTGTTTGTATGTTGTTCATACGTTTAATATAAGCAAAAATATAATTGATGACTTTTAATTTTGAAACCTCACATTTTTGTGTCAAAATATATAACAGATTTGATAGAAAGTTACCTATTTCCTATTTAATTGTACTCACCAACTTGCGATCTTACTACATATTTTGACATGTACGCATGCGCAATTCGACGAGTTTTGTCAAATTGGACATGCGTACATGTCAAAATAACGTTTGCGGTCAGAGGCACTAAAAGCACATCTTACCGATAAGCTGTGTCCTAAGTCCCTAACATCGCAAACGCAAATTGGTTAGTGCAATATCTCTCTAATTATAATGGTAGATTTTGGATACATTTTAATACTTTTTGATACAATGACAAAATCGAGCCCGGCAACATTGGGGTAATGGTTGACTAGCGATATATCATTTTTATATGTATGTATAAAATGAGTTCTCACAGTTTCATAGCCACTTCGGATTTTGTAACTACAAAGTGATTATTTGTTTTTGGGAATATACACAAGATTTTCTATAATAGGTTATCCCTATATAGGTATAGGTAAGTAGGTACTTACCTCTGCAGTCTATTTACAATTCCATTTATCAAATATAAAAATAAAAAAAGAGCGAGTCTGCTAGTACTCGAGACTGATGTGTAAACATATCCTATGACATCGGTTGTAAAACAAATGACAACAGCATGTCGTTCCCAGCGATCACCCATCAAAGTACTATAAGCACACCCGACGTTGCTTAACTTCAGTGATCGGATGAGAACTGGTATTTTCAACGTGCCATAGCCGTTACCTATGTATTTTAGCTTGTTCATAGAATAAAAACCAGACACATTCGCACTTATAATATTAGTTAGGATTCTTTAATAATACTTACTGGCAGCTTCGGAGTGGATTAATTCACTGCACAAATTCGACACGAAAATCTAATGCCACCAGGAATAACATCAACATATGGACACAGCTTATTTACAGTCATCTTGGGCCGACATCCTTTGATTTGGGAAAGTCGATAACCAACAACAAATTTTAGAAGAGGGCTATGATTCAATATTGTTTTAAACGCCTGGACATCTGAATTATACTTTTGACAGTTCGTTTAATTTAAAATAATAATATGTTCTTTTATTGTCTAATATCCATTTGAAAACGATTTTAAATGGCAAAATTGTATAAAAATCCGGGCCTTTTTTAGTCGTGGCTTCGGATGAATATGTCGTGGATTTTGAACCGAAAATTCATTTTAAATTCAATCGTCCACTAAAAATAAGTTGTGCTATGGATCTAAATAATACACTGCGAATATAATATAATAAAAATAATACTTTTGACGGTTCGTTTAAATTAAAACATGCTTTTTTTATCGTCTAAAATCCGTTTAAAACGATTTTAAATGACAAAATTGTATATAATACCGCCCTAACGGATAGAATCGGTTTACAAATTTCCGTCTCATTTGCCGAGATTTACCCTCATACTGCCGCGTAAGATTTTACACGTATGCCCTTTTTGAGTCGCACTTCCAATACGCAGTTCCATTCTGGGGTACGTGTTGTGCGACTCAATTTGAACGCATTTTCAAACTACAAAAGAGAGCTGTTCGATATTCACTGAGACTAAACAATAGAACTCACTGCCAGGATTTCTTTAAAAAATTGAAATATTATATCTCTTCCTTCCTTATTCATATTTGAATCAGTTTGCTTAATCCGCAAGCATGTATCTGCCATTCCAGAAAGGCCATCTCACAACTATCCACTTAGGAACACGGAGCATGATTTTTGCCTGCGTGTATAAACACATCTGCCTACTAGGCCAAATCTTTTCAGCGGAGACACCGTTTTTTTCCGAAATTCCACGTCTTGTGGTTTATTAATACCAGTTTAAAAATGGCTTTTCAGCAGCAGCTCTGTTTCTCAGTTCTGAACTTTTTGTTACTTGATTTCTTACCGCTTTTACTGCGACAGAAAAACCAGTTTGGTTCTGTGCCTCCATCGATGTCTCACATGGGTTAGTTTCTAAAAACCTGTTAAATCAGTATCATAGTTTTCGTTAGAAACTCTTTTTTTTTATCTTCCTGCGTTTCTGTCCTATGCCCCGGTATTTTCCCCTTTACTTTTGAGGTCGAAAAGCACCATCTTTTCGGTTTTCCAACTTCCTCAGTTATTCTTCGTACAGAAACGCCTTCTTCAAATAAATTAATCAGCATTTCGCCTTCTTAAGTTTTTATATTTTGTCGAAGTTTTATAAAATTAAATATAATTTTCAAATCTGATGACACTAACGACAGTTTTTAAAAACGCAGGGATGGTTTCAGGTGATTTAGGTATACAAAACTTGAAATACATTAGGGAAAAAATTCAGAAATTTTAATTCCGCCATTGTACTTGAACTTAAAAGATAATTATGATTCTCATATAAACATGTTTTAAAAACGAACAACAAATTGTAGTATAAAAAACCGCTCAAACCAAGTAACCGATAAGTTGGTTCAATGTGAAGTATTATTTCCTGATGGGAAATGCTCCTCTGGTAACAAGTTCAACCTCCTCCAGTGTCAAGCTCTCTGTAAGATATGCTAACTTTACTTTACCTACTTTGGTTTAGTTGGGATTTAAAAAAATATTTAAGAACCTAAAACTAAAAACATTTAATAAAACAAAAACATAATTTTGATATAAGGTGCTTTTTCATTTATTAGGCGGATTTTGAATTTTTCAAAAATATATTCATATTAAAAATACTTATATAGATTATGATCTAACAGTATTTACGTTTTTGATAAAAGATGCGCAAAAAACTTGAAATTTCCGAAATCACTTTATAGCTTATGGAAACGTTATTAAAAAGTAGCCCTGTGTTGCGGAACCGCAACCATCTATATTTGAGGTACCCAGCAATTACCAGGCGCGGCTTCTCAATAAGGTCGTTTGGTCAATGACCCACCTAATTTTAATTTAATTGTATTTTTTTTTAATTATCAGCTAATAATTATCTTTTTAAAAGTTCGGATGCATTTTCGTGCGAAAACTCCCCAATTTGTTCAGTTGATGCCCGGCCGTATTTTAAATTCACCTTATGGCTTTTTACGGCAATTAGGGAACTGAAACTAAGACGGAGCGCGTAGATACGCGCTTTGTAGGGAGTTAAAAAGAGACACATAGTTCACGAAATTGTCGACGGCCGGCCAATGATAGTGCTTTTGGCGCTCGCAGGTCCGCATGCTGCTTGACCTTTACGAAAACACACTCGAACCGCTCGGAGGAGCAAAATATTATATTGCAAGACATTTGGGTGACGGGTTAGACAAAGAAAAACTAATATTAATTGGCTGATATTGACATACGCATTGCGTTTGCAAAAACTTATTTGAAAATTAGTTGTTAGGTCGACTGAATAATAAGTCATGAGTTAAGTAGAGATTTTATGTACTATTCCAATGAGAACAGTATAAAGTGAACGGTGTTTTTCAACTTTTTTTTCTAAAGAAAAAAAACACTTTGGGCGTGGTACCCCGAAGTTTTTGACTTAGGCGCTATTCTGGCATGCGCCTCTGTCCTCCTAGATTTGACCCACTTGCCAATAAACTCACGAGGCGACTGGCAATTACATTGAAAATTCGTAGTTAAGTCAATGTATTATTCAAGTTCAATATTGAAAAATAATTTGGTTCTCACAGTTTTCATTTGCTATACTTATTAATTTTATGTTTCATAATTATTCAATATTACACTATCCAGTCTTAAAAAATTATTCGACCCTCAAATTGAACCAATATATTGTGTATACAACAGTGCAGTGTACAACCACTTGAAAATTATAAAAACTGCTGATAAAAGTAATAAAAATGATTTGGCTACATAGCTTACGGTTGCCGATTAAAATCGGCATAGAACAATCTTCGAGATTTTAGTAGTAATATGCTACCATGTAATCTTCTTTAAATCTACTGCCAAATACATTAAAACGTCAGCGTTTCTATCCGAAAATACGTTAATTTTAGGGCAGTGTACAAGGAAGATACCTAACTTTCGATTTTTTTGAACCGTCAAATCAATTTTATTTAGGCATTAAAATAAGATACCCAAGAAAGAATAAAGTTGATTACAAATACGCGATTCAAATTTTGTTTTATGAAATATTGACAATTTGCAAATAAAGGCATTTATAGGTGAATGCACATTATCACCAGAATGATACCAATTATTAATTGCAATGATCTCAATTATAAAATATACAAATGTGCTCCTATTATAGCCACTTTATTAATGATTCATTCCATGTAACGACTGTAGGGAATCCGGTATGCCCGCATTGAGGACCGACGGTTGGGTAACCATAGAACCTGGACGGAATTGCGAATCAAAGTAAATTATAATAAGAGGTGGATTGATTATAAGTTATAAATGAGGGTGGAGCAAGACAATATTAAATAGTAACGCATTGTAATCTGTGGTTTGGGTTCTTTTTACTCCTGCAATGCATTTAGTGTTACACCTCAGAATAATAACACCCGTTGTGTTTATTTTGGTCCTCAATTCGCACATCCCCAGGAAAATTATGATATTACACCGGAGATCAGCTGATATCGGTAGTTTTTTTATAAACGATAAACTACTATCAGTCGATTATAAGACTAAAAAGAACAGATAAAAAAACGTTTCAATACTCTCGACCGATGTTAAACTTTGCTGATAAACAAGTTAGACGCAACTGTTTGTTAAGCAACAGCTGTTTTTTTTTTTATTACTTTAAATATGAAATAGTTTACAACCTTATGAGGAAAACCGCTTATTTAAAATATTATTTCCTTAGACTTTATACATTCAGTTTTGGGACACACTATCTATATGTAACGAAAAAGAAAAGAAAAACAAATCATAAGTTGAAGTCGGGTTATGCGAGGTTTTTTCTAGGAGATCCTCAATCGTATCGTTCGAGAGCGGGGACAGAAAATCTGAAACCGGCGCAGAGAACAATTTATTTTGTGAATGGTTTTTCTTTTATGATGTAAAGAGCTGTTACAGGTCAGTGAAATGACTTTTATTTGATGGTTATTGGCAGAATGTGTACAAGAATTGCTTTTATTTTTATGGATAGTTCCTATTCCATGGTATAACATGTGTATGTATGTATTTCTTGAAATCGTTTTATGCTGTGAACAGTTCAGACTACTTTAAATGAAAACGAATATGTATTATTTGCTGTCTTTGCTATAAATGAAATGATCATTCTAAGAGATATTGGCCCAAATTGCAACTAAATAGCTGGGTAGCTTCCGTAATCCGGGACCTTAGTGCTTGCCAGCGGCGTCTGGCTAGCTAACAACAACCTCTTCAGTTTTAAATGTATGGTTACAAGTGTGGAACTACGAATTGTGGCACGGGAGACAGTAATTTAATTAATAATTATATTAATAAAGCATAATTCGGTTTAGGAATTTAGATAGAGATTTCTTTGCCGTACTCTTTCCCCTCGTGAATTCCAGGCTGAGTCCGGCACGTTTTTCTCTAATAAATTAGGTGTATTAGGAATCTCTGTATTAATTTACATGACACACCTTTCCCTCAAATTTCCCGAATTTTGTTACCGTCGGACGCATTAGGAGTAAGTAAAATTGTGCAAGATATAATAATAACACAATGTAGGTATAATATTGGTTTTCTTTTTAAACTATTTTGACGGTCATTGGTGAAATAATGACTCACTTTCTCACAACTTATCTCATTAAACTATGTTGAACGGACCCGGGTATGTTATACTACACTTATAAGAAAATAAAGCTACTGCTTTTTTATATATTGTGTTATGTCAACCTTTAAATTTATTTTCTCTTAATCAGTATTGTTAAAATATATCGGAAATTCTTTAAATTTGCTAGGTTGTCAGACTAAAAACAATCAATAGCAATGAAAAAAATATATGTCAAATCATAAAATATACATAATAATATACAACTTCAATTGAAGTCATTACGTATAAAAATAATAAACCGATTGTATGGAAGTGGAAGGCGGAACTATGTCATAAATCCAGGGAGCTGTTCAGCGTACATTCAAAGTAATCGGATTAGTGAGGCGTTAAAGTTCCAGCACAAAACCTAAAACGTATGCTTCAATAACCAAAAAAAAATTGAACCCAAGTTGAACATTAGACCAGATGCCTAATACGCGATTCATTTGTAAACCATCCCAAAAACTCGAAAAATGACTTCCTTGAAAGAATCTACAAACTATGTATCCCGAAACTCCAGTATTTATTTTTATTCAGAAATAATCAAGTTCAGCTATAAATTGAATTTTTAATTAAAAATATATATTTCAGGGATGACATTGGAACATTCGTAAAAAAATGCCCGAGATAATGTTTTTGGTAAATTAATTGCTCCACAACTGAATATGATTTTTGAATACACAACATCGTTAGAAGGTTCGTTTAAATGCAAAACAAAAACTAGTTTAATGAATAATCCATTAGTAGGACATAGTTGGTAGCTATGTTACACTGTATGTTACGGCATAAACCAGAATTATGCTTGTGAAAATAAATGAAATGAATGCTTATTATTGGGGAAGTCACTCCACTACTCCGACAACAGATAAGCCGCCTGACAATGGGGTGGGAGAAGAAGATACTGAAGACATCATTCTGCATTGTTCTTTTACTACAGGATCTAAAAAAAAAAATATTAAAAATACATTATGCACCATTCATGAAAGCTATTTGATCATTTCTGAATATTGTTTCACATATTTATTATTATCATTATTGTTATACACTGTGTCCAAAAAAGTATGCAACATATGGGAAACTTCTTTATTATTGGATTTAAAAAAAAAAATATTCTTCATAAAAGTTGCTTGCCCTAAAACAGTAAACGAGTATTACTGTACTATGTACTACTTTTAGTGCGGACGCAAATGTCATTTTTCCGAAATCGCGTCAAAAGTAAAGTACCTTAATTTATAAAGATACAGCAAAATCTTATAAAGAAAAGTTCTTCCAAATTAAAAAAGTAATCTAAACATGAAATTTGAGTTAGGTACATCAATTTTTAATTTCCCTTTTTTTTCTCGATTTTTTTCTCAAACGTTACGCGATCGGTGAATGCTTTGTTCTTTTGTTATTAGTATACTCGCCAAGCAACTTCAAAATTTATTTAAAGTATACATTAGTTACATAGCTGCATAATGTTTCAGTTTTTACAGAGATAAAAGCCAGTTTAGGTATCAGTGTGTTGCAAACACATTTAAACAATTTTGGTCCAAAATAATTGTCCACAATAATTATTGCAAAATACAATTGGAATGACTGACTCCATAATAATTAATTTCATATGCCAGAGCGAAGTAAAATTATTGCTATTTATTTGTTTTTATTCCAAATGCATGGCCTACTCTTCAAGACCAAATATTTTATATGGCTTTTTAGGATACTTGGGCATATTTTACTCATCGGGTGCAAAAGATAAATAAATTATTAGTTGTTTTACATGAAATGAAAAGAGTTGGGTCCATTCGTGATTTTGAGTGGAAATTTTTTTTTAATCAAAAGTGTTTAAATGTGTTTGCAACACACTGATACCTAAACTGGCTATTATCTCTGGAAAACTGCAACATTATGCAACTATGTAACTAATTTCTATATTAAATAAATTTTGAAGTTACTTGGCAAGTATACTAATAAAAAAAGAACAAAACAATCTCCAGTGGCGTAACGTATAAGAAAAAATCGAGAAAAAAAAAAAGAAAAATTAAAAGTTGATGTACTTAACTCAAACTTCATATTTAGATTACTTTTTTAATTTGGAAGAACTTTTCCTTATAAGACTTTTCTGTATCTTTATAAACTAAGGTACTTTACTCTTGACGCGATTTCGGGAAAATGACATTTGCGCCCGCACTAAAAATAGTACAAAAAATTTGAAATACTCATTTACTGTTTTAGGGCAAGCACCAACTTTTATCAAGAATAAAATTTTCTGAGAAACCAATAATAAAAAAGTTTCCCATATGTTGCATACATTTTTTGGACACATTGTATACTATAATCTAAAAATATAAATCTAAACAAAATAACATGTATGAATTATTTTAAATTAAAAACATAATTTCAATCAGATAAAAATTAAGAATCATGTTTCTTAGTACTGTAGGTTATCTGCGGCGACAAAGCCACTCAATAATTCCTGAACCAATTATAAACCAGATCTTAAGTTTATTAAGACCACAAACAATACAAATTTAAGATATTATGGAAATAAATCTAATGGTTCGCAATGGGAACACTATCTATTGGAAACAAGTAGTGTATTCCCAAAAACCTGTATTAGATGAAAAATATTAATCTTGTTACAACTAAATATATGTCTTCTGAGTTTTATTAACCAAACTGCTCGAATTGAACACATTTATTTTAATTACACGTTTCTGCTATATCTGACATCAGAATTATGTATAATGGATACGTTGTTTATTTTGCTTTTAGGAATATCATATCAAGAACTTAGGAAGATGTAGCAACATTTTTGTTTGGTGCTTAGTTACCTTATAAAAACCATGTTTAGGATACAAAGATACACGTTCTAAATTGTTTATATAGTGGTAGAAAGCTAACTAATGTGTCAAAATTTCGTCAGTAAAGAGGCTACGGAATCACGTATTCTTCTCCACCAGAGTTAATTAAAAATTTACTTGGTTCGCTTGAATTGTCCAGCATTTCAGATAAGTTGATATTTACATTAAAATATAAAATAACTTACAGAAATAGGCATGCTCCATGGCATCTCTAGCTGTTAAGCGTTCTAAATGGTCATAACGCAAAAGTTTATCCAAAAAATCTAAAGCTTCTGGGGACACTAAATGTTGATTTTCACTATGTACGAAACGCTCCCACCGCTTTCTTGAATGCCTAAAATAATTAATTTACTGTATGTATCTGCTGAAAGAAAAGTATTCATTATTATTTGTATATTGCATCTTCAAATCACGTACAGTTTGGCTTCAAAGTTCTAATTAACGAGAATTTTTTACTTTTCTATTATGCCCAACTACGCTATAAGTATTCCATATATTATAAATGGTGCCCGGCAGTGGCGTAGTGTTAGGAAAACATTAAGGGATTTAATGAGCAAAAAGTGGAAAATGCGGAGCAGACGAAAAAACGAGAGGCTAAAAATCGCGGGCAACATTAACGCTGATTAGCTAAATTTTCGCGACATGTTTGAACATTAAATTTTCTGAATGTTGGTGATGAAAATAAATAAATATTACTAATATCCAAATAAAATCTTTTAATTTCAACAAAAATACACCCAAAATTCCGAATTCGTATTCTACTAAACGCGGAAATCAACAAATTATTATTTTATTTCAAGTAAGGCGTGAATTTTCCATCAATAGGCGTCGGTGTTGACCGACATTCTTAGCCGCGCGTGACGAAAAATTGCCTGCCTGGCACCGCACCTAAACTTTGCCAAATTTTTAATTTTATATAATTTAATAATTTGTCACTAAAAGATAAATTACTAAAAGAAGTACGGAATAGTTTTCGATAATACAGTCATATATCTCACCAGAAAACGCCTACGATAGAACAGCATTAATGTGGCAAGAAGTGTTTACTCAAACGTATCACCAAGAACTTAAAACTTGCCATGAAACATCCGATTGAGATTTTAATAGTTGTTATAACTGGAATGGGTGTATTGTAGTAGCCAATCAACAGAAGTTGTTCTTTTGTTGTTCCATGGCTGATTGAAGAGAACTACATTCTATTACAGGCATTGTTTCTAACTGTTTAAAGTCGAATATAGCAAATACAGACATGTAACATTTAAGACCTTTTTAATTTATAAGAAGAAACATAGTATATATTATATAAACTTGGGTAATAACCACTTTTTAAGCATATAGTGTTTTAAACGCCAATCAATCAACAAGTTACAATTGAAATGTTTTTTTTCCGTTGCAGTTGCAATCATTCTTCTATAAATAAAGCATCTGAGCATCAGTATAGATATTGACAAAAACGATCATTAACCATTCTTAGCAGCAAACACACCTGTTTTAAGTAGAAATTGTGAACCAATACTCACCTTCCTAAGATATCATTAAATCGGGGATCTAATTCTATATGGTATTTGTCGAGATATTCAAAAAGCTCTTCAGTCCCTAATACTTTGGCTATGCGAACTAATTGATCATAGTTATCATGTCCATGAAAAAAAGGCTCCTTCCTGAAGATCATGGATGCAAGCATACAACCCAAAGACCACATGTCCAAAGAATAGTCATACATTTGATAATCTACAAGTAGTTCTGGGCCTTTAAAATACCTAAAATATATTTATTGGACTTCACATAAAACCAAACAATATATACAAAGAAAACATATAGCCAATACCAAGGATAGATGATTACACCTCGAATAATATTTAAATGCAAACAAATTGCTGTTTTTAAATCATTTGTGTATGGCATTTTGAGCAGATGATCGGTGTGCAGAGTGGCATTATAAGAACCTTTACACAAATAGTGCACTATATAAAGATCGGCCTTTCCTATTGGTCGATCCGCATGGCCCTCCGCTCGCTACGGGGGCTCAAGGAGAGGAAACTAACCAGGTGCTGACCCAAACTAACCCAAGACACCCAAAATCAAGAAAAAAACTGTTTAGAAACATAATTTAAAAAAATAATAATTAAAAAAAAGCAACGGGGTTTGAACCGAGGCCGTCCAGGTGAGATCCAGCTATCTAAACCTCTACATTACGAGAGCTCTTGACAGAAATTGATTGCATCACGAAGACATATTGCAATACGAGATGGATCGACCAATAGGAGAGGTCGATTTTTACATAGTGCACTATTTGTGTAAAGGATCTTAAAATGCTGCAGAGTGATTCACGGTGGATGTACATTAGACGATCACTCTGAAAATTTAGTCACTTACATAAACTGATATATGGCCTACCTTACTAAAATATTTTCCACAATACCAGTTTTGCCGCTTCTACTAGAAAGTAGTAGAAACCGTGATATTTTAAATGGAACACTAAGTATATAATACATATTATTTTTACAATCCCTAATATGTTCTTAACAACTTTACATAATGTTTTTCAACACATATTTGTTGCCGTTTTCGAGATACAAGTTAATCACTTTTCTTTGGAAAACATGACCTGTAAAAAGTACGGATCTTTTTGAACTCTGAGATACTACGGCACTGCAATTTGGTTGAGAATTAGATAATATCCGAAGGCCAAATCTTAGTTGCAATGTACAGGGTCTTTTAAAAATTGAGGTATTTTGGTTACTTGAAAACGTGCCAAAATCTGTTCTTTATTTATGTATATCATGCCTATATCTAACTAGCCAAGTTTCCGACTTAGAGGCATTCACTTGTACATTTCTTGAAATCCATTCAGCTATTGTTTGATATAGGCATAAGTCATGTCACTCGTCATCGTTTCGATATTCTAGTACTTTTACAAGTTGTAAATGCTTTAAAATGACTATTCAAACGCAATTCTTACGATTTTATTTATTTTGTTGGGAGAATATGTCAAAATTATTAGCAGGACACCTAGAAAGTTTAATACTGAAACATACTAGACTCTACCGTCACTGAACTTTTGAAAATGTGTGTGAATACAAATTTAACAATAAAAATTATTAAAACATTGAAACGGAGTGCTCAAAAAGAATTTGAACATTAATGTTTCAATGTACATGTTATGTTCTTTTTACCAAACAAATGGTAACGAAAAAATATATTACTAGTTTCTTGTATTTTGTTTTAACTAGGTGTACCTAAAATTTTGCATGTTGTATAAAATAGAGTTTTGCGTCAAAACCCAACCAATAACGAACATCATATTTTATATAATTGTTATATTATTGTTCATGTAATAATTCCTAACCACCAGTCTTTCGAGCTCAGGACAAATGAATGTGTTCATCTCTGTCACACTTATAATGACAAGTTTCTGTCTCCCTCGCATTCATAGTAAGCGTTAAAGGAGTATGTTCTAGATTATTTATATATAAATTCCACATTTTATGCGAATTTTTTGTTTCCTGAAAAACGTATTTTTATTCAAGAAACCAGTGTAACAGTGTCCGAGCACCAACATGGGCGCCATTTTGTGCTTTATATTTCACAAAAAATTGTTTAAAAATGTAGCTGGGGTTGTAATTTTCCCCCTTATCCTCTTAGCTATGTACCTGTTTCTAACTCAACCCACATTGGTGAGTCGTTTAAATATGGATTAGTTTGTTAGGTAGACTAACGAAATAATTTATAAATTGTAGATTGTCCTGAAGATGAAATAAAATAAATTTCGAAAGCTTGACAGAACAATAAAGGGTGTTCCTTCATTTAGGCCTTAAATAAAACCAGACTGCATCCCCAAGAAAACCTACGTTTGGATATTTTTTCTTAACTAGTCAGTCGAGACTACCCTCTCTTCAATATGTATATATATATATCAGTATATATGAAATGTTGATGAGTGTACAGACTTACCTGGAGGCGACTCGGACATTATACTCTTGTCCGGGATGATAGAATTCAGCTAGGCCCCAATCAATTAAACGTAGTTTCCTATTTTCATGATCAATCATCACATTATGTGGTTTGACGTCCCTATGCATTATTCCCATACTGTGACAATAGTCAAGCGCCTTGAGCAGTTCATATAGATAAAATCGTATATCAAAATCTGTAAGGGTTTGATATAGTTGCTTAAAGTCGATATTATTGACATGCTCAAAAATTAATGCAGGAGTTCTAGATACAGGATCTTTGACAACCGCCTCTAAACTTATTATATTTGTACCTCCTCTAAGGTTTTCTAATATCTTTATTTCCCTTTTGATTTTCTTCTTTTTTACAGGCTAAAACAAAGGCATTCCCTTAAAAAATAACGATTAGCACATGTATAAATAATATAATAGGGATGTTAATAGTTCTGCCTTCTGATTTGTAACTGTAATAATTACAATTATTTTAATGTCTGCTTAACAAACATATAGATCAAATTAATTTCTAAGAGGCCTCAATGTTCAAACCAATGCATCATAGTAATTTATTAGCGAAATA
>MU183407.1:0-15623 GCA_016904865.1 Pissodes strobi | reverse complement strand
CAAAGAGGATGATTGTTCTCAAAACTTTTATCAAAATTGCTCGAAAATGTATGGAAAAGAAAAAATGTTGAATTTCGGAATCACTGTATATTAAAAACAAATGAAAATATAGAAAATCGCAAGAAATTATTTTTTCATATTTTGTCAAAGATCATGTGAGGGTTTCATTTCACATACTGTATATTTTATACCTCATTTTAAATCCAGGTTAAAAATGCTATGGGATAATTTCGACGTCCTTTTTTCATGCCATAAAGATTATTTTATTTTATTTGATAAACTGCTTTATACAGAATTTACAGATCCGGCGGCAACCTGTCTTACGAACCAGTACTTAGGCAAATATCAGTTACTGAAGGATGAAGAAACCCAACGGGATAAGAAATTTAAAAGAAATAAATAAGTTACTTACCTTCAATATTTTAACTACACATTTTTCATTATTTATCACGTTAATGGCTTCAAAAACCTCACTATACTTTCCTCTACCAAGTTTGCGGACCAACTGATAATCATCTTGTTGTCCCCAGTCCACTACGTAGCTTTCATAGTCCCAGTATTCACGGGGCTTGTGAGCATTTACATCAGCATATACTCTGGCTCGACTAGGCACTGCCATGCTAATACGATTATTTACTGGGGTAGTCAAAAAACATCTGACATAGGTTCGTATTCCAAGAACTAAAAATAATTTCACATTATGGTTTCAAAAATCTAAGCCAATTTTCGCGAATAAGACACGATAAGCAGCTTACAGCGGTGCATTTTTGCGAATAAGTCATGACGTTACGCTTAAAGATGCTTTAAGCGGAATCTCGCGGCCTCAAGAGGACGCCAGAAAATTTGTCAGCGGTCAGAAGTGGGGAGATGACGCAAATGACAGTTTAATTAATTGTTTGTTTATGTTTACTTTTGGTGATTTTGGCTTTGCATATTCGAAAAAGCAAAAAGAATTCTTAATTTAAGTATTTATTCATCTATTCTTCACAACACACTCCGACAATGATGTTCTCTTTCATATATAGAAATAATTTGCTGTGCTGGTAAACAAAATAGTTTTTTTTAAACGTGCATCAAAACGGAAAACTCTAGATCTTGACTGCATTTATCTTAGATAAATAAATTTCGCTATTATTAATTTCACTTACTTTAAACAATAAATAACGGTTATTTCTACAATTACTAAAAAAATAAGGCTAAATTTTAGGTTACGAGAACTGTCATTACGTCATGCTTGTAAAACATTCATCTTTGCGAGCAAATAAGTTATTTCGTCAGGCTTTAAGCTGCTTAAAGACATCTTTGAAGACGTGATCTGATTTTATATAAATAAATATCATCTTTAGTAATTCATACAATGACAATGCACATTTACCCATAAAGCGTGTATGGTGAACTTTAGCCATTCTTCCTTCTATAGACTTAAATAGTCTTTCAGTGGCACCTTTTTGGGATCAGTGTTATCGAACAGGGTGTTCCATAAAACTGATCCCAAAAAGTAGATCTAGGTAGGACTTTATCAATGATAAAAAAAAGAATTTCAAGTAAGTATCTTATTTTAAAACCAGACTAGCACTTGTGTAAATGATAAAATTGACAGTTTTTGGGATTAGTTTTCTGGTACACCCTGTAGAAGGCTTTTAGGGCAATGACAAAAAAAATTCCCCTGATAAGAGCTATAGCATATGAAATATTCAGCAATACCAAAATGCATTTAAAATCTCTCAAGTCCTTTGTCCAGTTGGAACATTACAATAAACATGGAAACATTTCGATAATCACAAATACTTTATCCACTGCAATGTCTTCCCCCTCCTCATTTAAAACTGATAGCTCTGATCACACTGGGTGGTGGATGCATCACCAGACTGGCCATAGGAAACCCCACGTAAATTTTGGTACCATCAAAAATTGTATTATTTTTTCGAAGGTCCTTGTATGATACACATAAAATTTAACTATTTTTTAATAAAATAATTAAAAGTTTTTTAACCTCAACGAAACCACCAGTAATTATTATTAAAAAGAAAAATAATAAAGATAGGACTGATTTAAAAACTAGTACTTAGAACTAAACAATGAGAACTTTGCTTTTTGTGCCATTGTTTAGAATACCAGCTTTTGCCGTTTTTACAAAATCGTTGTATTTATAGTAAGAAAAGTCAATGAGCATAAATACGGAATTGTTTACAATATTTTACTATGTACAGCGTGAGTCAACGATTGCGCGGAGTACCATTATCTCTTATTTACAGAAATACGAAAAAATGTTAAATACAAAAATTTTAAGATATGTGGTGGTGCATATATTAAAAATATACTCAATTATACAGGGTGTTTCATAAAAATCGGGCGTTAGTTTTGATATGTTTTTTAAATGGAACATACTATATATATATACTTTGTTACGGTAATTTTAACAATTCCGTAACATCAGGTTTTTCCGAGTTTGCTTGTATTTATTTTTGGTTTGAAATAATAACTTTTCATCTTCAACCTATTTGGAATTACTGTCTGAATCGACCTGGTAGCAACAGTGTGGAAAATTCCGCATTAAATAGTACGAAAATATTAATAAATGAATTTTTATGTTACCCATCAAGTTCATTTAAAACTAATTTGGTCTTTTAAATATATCAGTCGATAATAATTATCTAGTTAATATAAAATGAACATTAATATTATCCAGATGATTTTAATGATTTTTTTACAAATATAGCTAGCAACATCCTCGTAAATTTACCAAATTCTGATATTAGTCCATTAGAAAATTTAAATACTATACTAATACAAGAGAGTACTTTCAGTTTTAAAGAGGTTTCATATAATGAGGTAAGAGATCACATAAATGCATTAAAAAATAAGAAAGGTTCAGATATATAGGGTATAACAGTCAACTCATAAAGTCAGTTAAAAACTTAATAATTTGTCCTTTAACAAAACTGATAAACCAATGTTTTAAACAGAACAGTTTTCCTGATGTTCTTAAAAGTGCAGTAGTGATTCCATTATATAAAAAAGGTAATGTGGAAGAAATATCCAACTATCGATCAGTGCCTCTGCTGCCAATTTTATCGAAAATTGTGGAAAAGTGTATGGTTGTGAGAATAGCAAATTACTTTGAGGATCATAAAATTTTTTCGAACCAGCAAATTTGGTTTTCGGAAGGGTAGAGGCACTGTACTTGCAATCCTGGACCTGCTCTCAAGTATCATTGACTCTTTTGAAAATAGGGAGTACCATGGATCATTGTTTCTCGACTTAAGTAAGGCCTTTGATTGTGTTTCCCATTCAATACTGCTTCAGAAGTTAAAAATGTATCATTTTCAGGACTCTACAGCTTCTGGAATCATATCTTAGTGGTCGGAAGCAAAGGGTGCAGGTTGGTGTCATCAGAGAGGGAAGTAAGGATAGGCGTGCCACAAGGTTCAGTTCTTGGCCCAATACTTTTCTTAATTTATATTAATGATCTGCCAAATTATGATAACATCTCCAAATTTACTATCTTTGCTGATGATACTACTGTCTCTCTACAAAACACTACAGTTCTTGATCTGGAGCGGGGTTTGTTGGAGGCACAGTTACGGGCTGAAAAATGGTTTCAGTCAAACAGGCTATTACTTAAGAGTAATAAAACTCAAAAGATGATTTTAGGTTTGCGGGATTTGGGTGACCAATGCCAGGAGGCTGATAAGTTTCTAGGAGTCTATCTAGACCCTAAATTACAGTGGTCTACCCACGTGGAAAGCCTGTCCAAGAGATTGAGGGGGACTGCCTTTCTCCTCAGGGGTCTTTGGGGATCAGTATCAGAGGAGGTACTAATGTCTGCATATTGGGCCCTGTTTCACTCTGTGATGACTTATGGCATCTTGGCATGGGGGTGGTACACCTTGTGCGGACAAGGTCTTTGGACTTCAGAGGGGAGCAGTTAGGTTGTTGGCGGGATTGCCTTTTCGGGGGGACTGCAGGGATGCCTTTGTTGGTTTAAAGATTATTACGTTACCTGCTGCTTTCATCTTGGAGAGTGTCTGATTTATTAAAAGACACGAAGAACAGTTCACCCCCCAAGGTAACCTTCATACATATCCAACAAGGGGCGGGGACAACATTAGGCCGATTTTCTGTCGACTTAAAAAGAGTCAAAACAGACCCGAATTTATGTCTGTTAAATTGTTTAATAAATTACCAACAAGTGTTAGAATGTTGCCACTCTCTAGACTCAAATCTGAAGTAAAAACATATTATATTCAGCTTGGTCCATATAAAATCACAGACTACCTAAATACAGATTTCTCAAGTCTCCAGGAATCATGATTTTAACAAAATTTTAACACAAATTGTAATGTATTTTATTTGTGTGTAATTCAATTATATTAGTAGGTATACTTGTCATTTTAATAAGTATTTTAAGTGTTCATTCTGTTTTAGTATACTATACTTGTCATTTTAATACATATTTTAAGTGTTCGTTCTGTTTTAATATCTACATTTTAGTTTTAGGATAGTGACTTATATAGGTATAGGTTTGAGGTTTAATATTTTGTGTTTATATACTTACTATTTTTTCTCTTATTATTGACGTGTGTACATATTGCATATACATTTTGACATGAATAAACAATATTGAATTTTGACTTAAAAAAGTGTTATCGTCTTTGTGTCGAACAAAACGGAAGTCACTTTGAACACCTGTTAAAGTGAATATTCAATATTAATTCCATATATTTTTTTGTATTCTGGGGCCATTATTGTCTCTCATCTATATAAATGACATTGTTGGGGCAGCTCCTGATGTAAAATTTCTACTGTTTGCTGATGATACATCAATTGCTAGTTGGGACAGTAACTGTGATGCTCTTAATCAATTTATGACTGGGAGGCTTGATGACCTTTAAGGTATGGTTTAATGCGAACAGACCTCAATAATTCAAAAACTGTTAGTATGACTCTTGGACTCCGTGAAATCAGCCATTAAAATCGTTTAAAAGCAAAGTTTCTTGGTGTGCATCTTGACCCGGAGCTGACATTTGAGGGTCATATTGATTATGTTGCTGATCGACTGAGAGGGAATGTATTTTTCCTTAGAAGTCTGTCTCGTGTTCTGCCCAGGGCTGCTCTGCTGCAGATGTTCCATGCGGTATTTCAATTGGTTGCTGGGTATGCCATTCTGGTCTGGGGTCATTCAGCTCCGGCAAAACGTATCTTTGCTTTACAGAGAGGGGCTGTGCAGATTGTTGCAGACTTGGGATACAGGGAGGAGGTCAGAGAGAGCTTTATTGAACTAAGTATACTTACTCTACCTTGTATATACATCTATGAATGCCTCTTATACTGTCACAAGAACAGAACTATGTATTTCTCAAACAACTCTTACCATTCTTATAATAACCGATTGGGAGACAATTTTAGAATACCTTTTCACAGACTTCAGAGGTCAAGAATTTCTACTAATTATTACTGTCCAATGCTTTATAACAAATTACCTGCTGCAACAACAAACCTGCAAGAGCCTTCTTTTAAATTAAGAATAAAAACATTTCTCATTTCACAAGCTTTCTTTAGTGTGGATGAATTCCTTGATGCATCATTTTCTGTGATATAGCATATTGATCTGCCTTTGTTAATTTTATTGTATTTTTTAATCATTTACTCTGTTTTGTAAGTGAATTTTGTAATGAATATTTGATTACAGCACAGAAACTCATCACTACTATAAAATACTCGATAAAATACATTTCTAATCAAAATCTCTTTTATGAAAGACTTCAGTTTAGTTAATGAAAAGCTTCGCACATTAGGAGGTAACTTATTATAAAATTTTATGGCAAGGTGCTCAGGCCTGCACTGGCACTTCTTCAGCCTGCAGTATGCAGTTACAAGGTTATCTCTTCCACATGTTGGATAATCGTGTATATAACCGTGAGAAACAAAATTACTTTCATTTTTCTTTACATAAATAACTTTCCAGGATAAATACACTCGGAAAACTTAGCATTCTAAGGTCTCTAAATACTCCCCTGCAGTCCTCCCGAAAGCCCAAACCAGCAATGACCCTGACTGCCTTTCTCTGAAGCGCAAACACACTGCCCGCCAACGACGCCCCACCCCACGCCATTATGCCATATGTCATAACAGAGTGGAATAGAGCATAATAGGCAGACAGCAATGTCTCCATTGAGACAATGCCTCTCAGATTCTTCAGCAGAAAGAGGCAACTTCCCAGCCTTCTCGACACACTCTCCACTTGGACGGCCCTCTTAGAGTGGGATCCAGGTAAACCCCCAAGAACTTGACGGACTCCCCACTGTCAACACCCTGTAAATCCCGCAAAGTAAAAATTAAACTTTAAGTCTTATCAGTGTTCATGAGAAGCTTGTTAGAACGGAACCATCGCTCAGCCCGCTCATGCGCCTCCAAGGCCTCCCCCTGGATGGCTTCAAAATCTTTGCCACGAACGGCAAGCGTCGTGTCATCCGCAAAGAGAGTATATCTTGCATGCGCCTCACTCAGAGGTAAATCATTGATGTAAATTAAGAAGAGGATAGGTCCCAGGACTGACCCCTGAGGAACACCAATACTCACAACACTCTCAACCGATGACCCGTCGCCCACCTCACAGCCTGCTTCCGATCCTGCAGATATGATTCTAGGAGTTTAATACTTCCATTTGTGAAATTGTAATATTTTCGCTTATTCAGCAAAATATCATGGGAGACGCAATCGAAGGCCTTGCTAAGATCATTGAACTGAACGAGGTCATATTCCAAATCCTCGTACGAGTCCTTCGCTGAGGAGAGTAAGTCGAGAATGCCCAGAACAGTGCTCCTTCCCTCCCTAAAACCAAACTGACTATTAGAGAATAGATTGTTATTTTGAAAAAAGGTGTTAATTTTTTTATCCATGCATTTCTCTATAATTTTTGACACTATTGGTAGTAATGAGATCGGCCGATAGTTGGATCCGTCCTCCACGTCCTCCTTTTTAAAGATAGGCACCACTATAGCTTTCTTTAGAACCTCGGGAACAACATTCTCTTTAAAACATTGGTTGATCATTTTTGTGAGTGGAATTATTATGAGATTTTTTTATTTGTTTTACGAGTTTCACTGAGAGACCATAGGTGTCAGTGCTGTTTTTATTTTTTAAGTTGTCAATGATATCCCTGACTTCATTGAATGTTACTTCACCAAAAGTAAAGCTGTGGTTTAAGTTTATATTTAGATTATCTAGGTAATCAAGTGGACTAATACCGCTGTTCTCGATTTTACTTACTAAATCATGCGCAATATTGCTAAAGTATTCGTTAAAAACGTTTGGATCTACAGTGTGTCCAAAAAAAGTATGCAACATATGGGAAATTTTTTATTATTGGTTTCTCAGAAAATTTTATTCTTGATAAAAGTTGGTGCTTGCTCTAAAATAGTAAATGAGTATTTCAAATTTTCCGTACTGCTTTTAGTGCGGGCGCAAATATCATTTTTCTGAAATCGCGTCAAGAGTAAAGTACCTTAATTTATAAAGATACGGCAAAATCTTATAAGGAAAAGTTCTTCCAAATTAAAAAAGTAATCTAAATATAAAATTTGAGTTCAGTACATCAACTTTTAATTTTTCTTTTTTTTTCTTAAACGTTACGCCACTGGAGAATGTTTTATTCTTTTGTTATTAGTAAACTTGCTAAGTAACTTCAAAATTTATTTAAGATAGAAATTAGTTACATAGTTGCATAATGTTGCAGTTTTTCCAGAGATAATAGCCAGTTTAGGTATCAGTGTGTTGCAAACACATTTAAACACTTTTGATTCAAAATTTGTTCCACTCAAAATCATGAATAGACCCAACTCTTTTAATTTCATGTAAAACAACTAATAATTTATTTATCTTTTGCACCCGATGAGTAAAATATGCCCAAGTATCCTAAAAAGCCATATAAAATATTTAGTCTCGAAGAGTAAGCCATGCATTTGGAATAAAAACAAATAAATAGCAATAATTTTACTTCGCTCTGACATATGAAGTTAATTATTAGTGAGTTAGTCATTCCAATTTTATTTTGTAATAATTATTGTGGACAATTATTTTGGACCATGTGTTTGCAACACACTGATACCCAAAATGGCTTTTTTCTCTGTAAAAACTGAAACATTATGCAACTATGTAACCAATGTCTACTTTAAATAAACTTTGAAGTTACTTGGCGAGTATACTAATAACAAAAGAACAAAGCATTCACTGATGGCGTAACGTTTGAGAAAAAAATTGAGAAAAAGGAAATTAAAAATTGATGTACTTAACTCAAATTTCATATTTAGATTACTTTTTTAATTATATGATTTTGCTGTATTTTTATAAATTAAGGTACTTTACTCTTGACGCGATTTCGGAAAAATGACATTTGCGTCCGCACTAAAAGCAGTACATAAAATTTGAAAAACTCGTTTACTGTTTTAGGACAATCTCCAACTTTTATGAAGAATAAAATTTTCTGAGAATCCAATAATAAAGAAGTTTCCCATATGTTGCATACTTTTTTGGACACACTGTATACCTATGTCCCTATACTGTTTGTTCTTACCCCTCTGGTTATTAATAAGACCCCACATGCTTTTTGATGGATTCTTTGCCGTTCGAATCATGTTATCGTTCTTGTTGAGTGTAGCCTATAATGAGTGGCAATAAATTTTTTTCACTCTTTCTGGATGCTTAATTATCACTGATGACTAACATTTACCAGTGTTTCCATAGAAACCCCATAATGACTTAAGTAAATTCATATATGAAGGGAGTAGAAAACATATTAATAGTGTGATTTTTCAATCATCGATAGCACAACAGTTTAATGTAAGTATGTTATATTAAATGAAATATATTCAAAATTTTACATAAAATCAGAATATTATGTAACATTACATAGGTCATTTCATCAAGAAAAACCTAAGGTAGTAGTTTTTGACGACTTTACGACGTTTGTTTGTTTTTGCTGATATCAAATTCTAGCGCCTTTAGTGAAAATCCTACAACTTTTCTAATTTAAATGTTTTCTATTCTTTCAAAGAAAAAAGTTATCTATTGGTCCAAATATAGTCAATAATCCTTTACATGGGGTTGTTGTGTTTATGACTTAATGAATATTTTAAATATCTACATTGACGATATATATTTTTTTAGTGTTGACCTGAAGTAATATAACTTACACAAATGCAGAATACTGGATTCAAAGAGGATTGAACACAAGATTCAAGCTACATTCATAATTTATGAAATAAACCTTTTGGATTTAGGTTCATTTTGAAGCGGATTCACTTTAAGCACACTTGAAACTGTCGGAAACAATTTAGGCTAGTATAACTTATTCAATAAGAACTCTAAATGCTAAAGCAGATCTTGACTTTTGCAAGATTAAAATTGCTAGGTACCTACATTATACACATCAAATTTATATTCGTTCCTGGATGCTTTGTGGTGATTGAAACATGCACCCTTTTTCATTAAATTCCAATAATCAGCAAGTAGGGCTGACTTACATGTTTCATGTCTAGACAAAGGTCAAATAGGTTCTGTGGTGGTGAGCTTCAATGTTGCAGATTCTGTCCCTTTTTAATGCAGTATTTTTTTATTGTCGACTTTTGTGACATGGGATATTACTGGCTTGGCCATAGCTTAAGAAGGGTTTTCCTACGACCAGAATGGTAGGATCCAGGGTTTTTATATTTCAGAACAGTCTTGTAGAATAGGTACCTAGGTAGTTGCAAAGTTATCTATAATCGAAGTCATTAGGCAATCCAGACCCTGACACCTCATTTTGACATAAATAATACAATTGATTTATATTAAAATGATAACTAATTTGGTGTTCATGTTTTTTAGATCCTTTTAATTGTGCAGGGCAAGAAAATATGATGGGAGGTACCTACTACTCGATAAACTTAGCTCTCTAGTTACCTTGTTTAAAACAGAGTTTTGCTAATTTAGAACCTATAATCAGCATAACTACATGATAGATTCCTCAAATCTGTGATTTTCATAGTCAACAACCTTGTATAACACACGCCATTCCCCAGATTTTATACTTTGAAATGATAGCCTACACTTAAAATCTTCCTACCTAGTTCATTCTGAGGACACTACTTGATTTTTCGTTATTTTTACACATTGCGATTTCATTGATCTTTTCAGCATGAAGAACAGAAATATATAAAATTCAAGCCGGCATCACCACACAAATCATAAAAGAACCAAGATGGAAGGTTTCATACCGCCCGAACGGACTATTAAAAGCTATTCGTAAGCCACTTATTCCAGTATAAGCCATACCCCTCTAAAACTACATTGTTCAGTCACCGTTGCCATGTTAGTATAAAAATGTCAAACTTAAAGAAAGGCAAGAACATAACGAAATCTCATATAATATTAGGATTACGTATTATTAATCTGCAACAGTTAACTAACTAACTAGTATTTAGTTGCCGCCAGTCACGATATTATAACTAATTTGATTGTAACTGGCAACTACAATTTTTCATCATAGATATGTATAGACCTTATTTTCTTATTTATTGTAAGTCTCAGAAAATCTGGCAACTCCGATGATATGATTTTCCATAGGCGTACAGCTGACCTAACCTTACACGTGCTATCATTTTCATGCTTATTTTATAATGTAGATTATTAAAATAGTAAGAGATACTCGGTATTGACTATGGACAAAACCGAATTTTAAACTCACGTTTTGCTTTCTGGTCGGTGAACTAAAACTAGGCTTATATAAACATTAGTAGTAGGTCGTCTCATGACACACCACTGACCACTGATTGATCGGGAGATTGATGGATGACACTGATGACAGCTCTTGGTTGACAGTAAGGAGACGAGCGGCTAAAATGCTAATTACGTTCCAAGTTTTAATTGGTCGCAGCGGCAAAATACCGAGTTGCGATCCATAGTTTTGGAAATTTTGGGTTAGTGTTGGGTATGGCTTGGGTTAGCACTTGGTTAGTGTCCTTTTCTTAAGCCTCGCAGCGAGGGAAGCGAGCGGAGGGCCATGTAAAGCCATAATAATACCCCCGGCTGACGGATCGCAACTTGTTATTTTTAGCCTCTCGTGTAAGGAGGGCTAGAGGGAAAAGGAGGACAAACGCCCGTTAAGATAATCTTGGCTAAAGGAGGGCTGTCCTCCTTACAGTGTTGCCAACTGCTGCACCCTAACTTATCGTACCGACACACTCTAAATCATTGTAGAGGTGAAATTATCCTACGCCACAAAATAGCATAATATAATAATATTTACATAATAATTTCATATTTCATAGAACATATGTTCTACTTTTTTTTAACAGGTAATTTAAAATGTTTTTTTTTATTCTTTTATAAAGTTAGGGGTGAAATTTAAATAAGACAATATTATTATTGTAATGCTTTATTCATAAGTAAACTCTACTACATCCTCGGCACCATCTTCAACTTTGCACGTTTCTTTTCTAATTTAAATAAATAATTTTTTTAACTCACTTTTTATACCATTTCTTTGGGCGTCTTAAATCCCTTACAACTAACAACATTTTTAATAACATTTTGAGCCGCCAGTGCCAGTAGTGTGCCATTTATTGGGAGGGTAATAAGCTTATTCCTACACTTAGTTTTAATGAAATTTACGTTACTAAATACACGCTCACACTGAGCATTAGAATGAGCACAAATATTGTTTGTGGAATGAGGCGATTTTAAAGACCCTTTACACAAATAGTGCACTATGTAAAAATCGACCTCTCCTATTGGTCGATCCATCTCGTATTACAATATGTCTGCGTGATGCAATCGATTTCTGTCAAGAGCTAGCGTAGTGTAGAGGTTTATACAGTTGGGTCTCACCTGGACGGTCGAGGTTCAAACCCCGTTGCTATTTTTAATTTTTTTAAGATTATGTTTCTAAACAGTTTTTTTCTTGATTTTGGGTACATCTTGGGTTAGCTTGGGTTAGCACCTGGTTAGTTTTCTTTTCTTGAGCCACCGTAGAGAGCAAAGCGAGCGGAGGGCCATGCGGATCGACCAATAGGAATGGCCGATTTTTATATTATGTACTATTTGTGTAAAGGATCTTATAATGCGAATGAGGCACCGACAAGGAATAACGTCTAGCCGCTGACGGTAACTGACTATCCAACGCAAATTTTATAGGGCGACTGTAAAGTAAATGCGCAAAATTTTCGATGCGGCGAAACGAATCCGTTCTAGCAAAGTTTCTACAATGCCTCAGTGGCGTAGTCGACAAAGTGCTTGCGTATCATTCTTGCGCTGCGGGTTCGATTCCCGTCGGTCGCGACAGATGTTTTGTTTATTGTTTTTTATTAATTTACCTTTTTTCTTAATTTTGGGTTAGTTTGGCTTAGCCTTGGGTTAGTTTTGGGTAGCACTTGGTTAGTTCTTTTCTTAGTTTCTCTTTTAGGTTTTGGTACAGGAAGAGATATAAGTGAGAATAGAAGAACGAAAGTTGGTTATAGACAATTGAACATTGGAAAAGTAGAATGTGAAGGTGAAAAACAAAAATAATGACAAAAGTAAAATAGAACTGTGCACAGGTATTTATAGATTATAAAATTAATGTTAAAATGGGCTAAGCTAGTTATAAACTACCCTGTAGTTTTTTTTGTATTACAATTATTATATTATTATATTATATGCACATGTAGATATTCGTAACAGGCATCATCGTTCTATTTTAAAATATAAAATTCTCACATAAGTCGCTTCCTACCACTTGTTACCTATGGAACTGACTTCGTTGAAGTAGTTGCGCTGTGCTCTTTCAGGAGACGGAGCTCAGATAGGTAGTTAAACACTCGGTGTAAAAAATGGCTTGGTTTATTAAATTCAGGTTGAAGTATTACCAAAATATTCGGGAATGCATATCTCGTAAGCCCCCTGGGATATTCCTCGCGAAAATGTTAACCACGAACAGCAGAGAGAGAGAGAGAGCTGACCTGAAGGGCGGATAGATAATTTGGTGGATGAAAGTTTCAGTTACGTAGTTTACTTTTTTATATGTCGTTAATTTAAGGCGTTATTAATTTTCACTAATTTACTTTTTAAGGTTGCCTGATCAGAGTGGCTTTTCCCTTTCGGTAGTTCGTACTGATAGGTCTTTTTAAAACGTGCCTGATCAGAGTGGCTTTTCCCTTTCGGTAGTTCGCACTGATAGGTATTTTTTAAAGTAAGAATTTTGATCTACCAAAGGTCTTTTACTTTTCCCTTTCGGTAGTTCGTACTGGAGATCAAAGTGTGCCGGTATGGGCTGCTGCCCAGCTTTTTATACCAAATTTTATTAATAAAATATTTAAAACGAATACATTCGGCTCCTAAACTTTGGTCTAAATCATTTGGATAGTGCTCTTGGAGCACATTTGCCTGTAATATAATATTCTCTTCAGAATAATTTTCTAAATATAAAAACCCAAACATATTTGAAACGTTAAGATAAGCAGTTTGTCGCTTCTTGAGTTCCGCAAGAATGATACCGATTATAACATAAAAAGTATTTATGAGCATATTATATCTACCACTGAATTCAACTTCACCCTCTTTATTTTCGTGAAAGTGTAGTTTTCTCCGTGGGTATCTGACGAGTTCTTTGCGGGGTATGGATGTCTATATGCCTTGCACGGGGGAAGGCGGCGAAGGGGAGGCAGCGTGGTATGGACAGGTGTTGAAATTACTGCCCTGCTGGCAGGGACGTCAAACTGGTGAGAGCAGTTGGATTACGGAGAGTGACGCCCCCGCCATTCCCAGTTGCCACGGGATGTGGCCCATCAAATCCCATCATCCTCCTCCAGGCTGGAGAACACCAAAGTACAAAGTCTGGAGCTGATCACTAGGGAGTGACCCAACAAACCCTAGACCCCAGACTAGGGACCGCCAAAGGAAAGAGTCTGAGGCCGATGCATCCAGTGGAAGCGGCCCTAGGTGGTAGATGCATACGCCTACTCGCATCGTCCGGTGAAAGACCACCCCACCAGAACTGGGAAGCGCTAAGTGGTTTTCCCTAATCACGTTCCGTTTCCGCGCTGGTGGTTTCGGGTTCCACAGTAGGAATATAATATTATGGACATGATGGTGCTTCCAGGATCAAAATATTCCGGAGGTAAACTCCCCGGCCATTCGGATCTCCAGGCGCTGGGTGGCCCTGGGAGCCCTTCATTACGCATTTTGAACAGACAGCAAAGATACCGAACTAATTTAGAATTGATTTCTGCAACATAAGAGGCCTAAATACAAACATAAATTCGGTACACCAACATCTACAAGCAAATAGACCACACATACTAGCCCTTACCGAAACACAAGTATGTTCTACAACAACAACAGTGAACTACCCTTATCCTGGTTACGACTTACATACCCGATTTAGACATAAGTTCGGAATATGCCTTTTTGTCCGAAGCGACCTTTCATGTCATCGCGAGGAAACACTCGAACCGAACAACCTTGACGTCATGTGGCTCAAGTTCACCGCCAAGGGATTAACCAAGTTTATATGTTGTCTCTATCGCCCTCCGAGCGATAGAGTCTACCAAAGCTTTTTTTCAACACTAGCTACCACTTTTGACTCAATACATGTTGATCACCCCAGTTCAGAAATAATCGTTCTGGGAGACTTCAATGCCCACAACACCAACTGGCTCAAACATCACAACAAGACCGATAATGAAGGTAGAGAGGCTGAAGCATTCGCCATCAGCTGCGGGCTTACTCAAATTGTAGACGAACCAACTCGAATCTCAGAGAGGGGCGAATTCGCCGCCCTCCTGGATCTTTTTCTAACCACCAATCCTGACCAGTACACAGTTACAGTTGGTCCGCCATTAGGTACTTCCGACCACAAACTTATTACAACGGTTTGTGAATTGCCACTCATACAGAAGGATCCACTATTGCCTCGCAAAATCTGGCATTACAATTCTGCAAACTGGGACGATCTAAGGGAGGTCTACCTAGATTTTTCTTGGCTCGACGTCTGCTTTGGCACTGACGACCCGTCAGTCTGCTGCGAAAATATCACGCAAGTAATCTCCTCAGGAATGGAAGCATACATCCCAAATTCCATCAAGTTACCATTAAAAGGAAAGCCCTGGTTCGACAGAAGATGCGAAAGAGCTGTGGGTAGGAAACAGAAAGCCTACAAGTACTGGCAGCAAAATCAGACCGCTGAAAATCGCAATTATTTTGTCGAAGCGAGAAACGACTGCAAGCGTGTTATCGATGAAACTAAGAACAAACACAATCAAAGGATCAGGAATAAAGTTTTGCAATGCCCTAGTGGCTCCAGGAATTTCTGGTCGGTAGCAAAGGTAGTAAGTAACAACTTTACAGAAACGTCTCTCCCATCTTTGACAGACGAACGTGGCATCACGTACAGCCAAGGAAAAAGCAAACATGCTCGCCAAAATGTTTTCTTCGCACTCTACCTTAGACGTCCCCCAAGGCAAGGCTCTCCCCACCATATCGAACATCAACTTCAGTATCAGGTAGAAACAGCTGATGTTTATATTTTTAAACAATACACACGAATTTCACAATAACGGCGACCAGAAAGTTTTAAGGGAAGAGATATCTTATTATTCAAATATACG
>MU183406.1:159196-196941 GCA_016904865.1 Pissodes strobi | reverse complement strand
CTCAAATAAGTAAAATAAATTGAGTCTAAGTGAAACTAACCGATAGTTGATTAGACGGCTAACCAAAACTAACCAAATCTATTAAAATAGATTATAACGTATCGAAACCAGCTGTAAAATAATTTGAGACTATGTGGAACTCTCCGAAAGTTGATTAGACGACTAACCAAAACTAATCAAATCTTTAAAAATTGATTATAACATATTGAAACCGACTCAAATGACTAAAATAAGTTGATACTAAGTGAAACTAACCGCGTTAGATCGCGGATTGAGAGACGAAATGAATGCAGTTTTTACAACCACCACTAATGCTATAAATTGTAAAAACGATCGAAACTTGAAGTAATATACATTTATGTGGTATATTTTGGTAAACTAAAGTAACGTAATCTGCTAAAAGTCATTTTTTACATTAGATTGTGTTAAGGGTGAGGTAACCTAGATGTTATGACGTCACTGCGATTTTAATATAAGCTAGTAGGGCTTTTTGTAGGAGGTAATGCCCAAATGCCCTCCATACAGGATTCTTAACTGTAGCAGCTGCAGTAGAATTGGAAATATATATTTGTTAATTCAGGAACACGAATATAATTCATTTGTATTTTGAACTTCATAAAAACAAATGTTTTAATTAATTTTACGAACCGCACAGCACTGGTTCGTATAAACATAAACGTCGACGTGGTCCTTAGTTTATGAAATGGCTGGACGACTTATATTGGGTGGACTTTCACCCCCATATGTGGTGAAAATATTTAGAAAGGGGAATCTTTAAAAATTGACATCACCCCCTAAAAGGAAGAAGAAGAGGAATAATATCGAATTTAATGTACCCAGACATGACAAAATAAAATTCTTAACATAACTTGGTGAGTATTCAATAAGGAATTTTGCAGTAAATTTCCTATAAATAATTTGATTACAGGAAATGGGCAACAGAAAAAAAATCACAATAATTTCCAAACATGATTTCATTTATATTTACAATGTTTATTATTCTCAATTATCTGTTGAAAATTCTTAAAATATTTGCATGAAAAGTAATTACGCAAAATATTATGGTTTTGAGTACTTTCATAATGTTTTACTTCAAAACAACAATGAGGTTTCATGACTGCAACAATTCAACATTTTCCGGAACTGTGTAAAATAGATTTACTAAAATTTAAATTTGATACTTTACTGTTTATTCCAGTTATGTTATTGCCTTTTTTATAGCTCACAAAGAGCAATTTGTGTTTAATTATATATAAACTATGTTAGAGTATTATGTACTGTATTTGTTTACTATTATCAGACGAAAGCAAGTTGACAAAACAAACAAATTTCGTTCAGAGTTTATTAATTATAAATTGTTCTATATTATATCACTAATATAATTTCATTAGGTTGGATTAGTTTGTGTATTTCAACGCCAAGTTAAACTTGATGGAGTTATAGGCAACCCACAATTTTCCCATGATTAATTTATATGAAACAATTATTTTCCAGTATGTGGTATTTTTGAATCAATATTATACTGGTGGGTTTAGCGATATATATTTGATATTTGATTCCTGCTTCCACTGTTTAATACCGAACTTTCGACGATTCCAATATCGGTGGCAGAGCCTAAAAAAATATTATTTATTTTTTTATTTGCTGCTAAAACACTTTAAATATAAGCGATGAAATGTAATCGAACATTTAGGATCTTTCACGTAAAATAGAATGCATTATGAGTTGATGAAGTAGTCTTTATGCTCAGTTTAAGGATAGCTCAGATTTACCGTTAATTTATAGGGACCGAGAGCTTCCGAAGACGACCCAGACAAATATAACGACTACAGAGTGTGCCCAAAAAAATATGCAACATATGGGAAACTTCTTTATTATTGGTTTCTCAGAAAATTTTATTCTTTATAAAGGTTGATGCTTACCCTTAAACAATAAATGAATATTTCAGACTTAAGATACAGTAAAATCTTATAAGGAAAAGTTCTTCCAAAATAAAAAAATAATCTAAATATGAAATTTAAGTTAAGTACATCACCTTTTAATTTCTCTTATTTTTCTCGATTTTTTTTCTTAAACGTTACTCTACTGGTGAATGTTTTGTTCTTTTGTTGTTAGTATACTTGCCAAGTAACTTCGAAATTTATTTAAAATAAGAATTAGTTACATAGTTGCATAATGCTTCAGTTTTTCCAGAGATAAAAGCCAGTTTAGGTATTAGTGTGTTGCAAACACATTTAAACACTTTTGGTCCAAAATAATTGTCCACAATAATTACAAAATACAATTGGAATGACTGACTCAATAATAGGTTTGTTCTAGCAGCGATTTCAAACGGTTTCAAATCATCCGGAGTTTGCGCATAACGATATAAGCGACGCTTATATTGTTATGCGCAAACTTCGGATGGTTTGAAACCGTTTGAAATCGCGGCTAGAACAAACCTAATAATTAATTTCATATGTCAGAATCATGTAAAATTATTGCTATTAATTTGTTTTTATTCCAAATGCACGGCCTACTCTTCAAGATCAAATATTTTATATGGCTTTTTAGGATACTTGGGCATATTTTACTCATCGGGTGCAAAAGATAAATAAATAATTAGTTGTTTTACATGAAAATTATAGAGTTGGGTCTATTTATGATTTTGATTGGAAAACATTTTAAACCAAAGGGGTTTAAATGTGTTTGCAGCACACTGATACCTAAACTCGCTATTATCTAGGGAATAACTACAACATTATGCAACTATGTAACTAATTTCTATGTTAAATAAGTTTTGAAGTTACTTGACAAGTATATTAATAACAAAAGAACAAAATATTCCCCAGTAATGTAACGTTCAAGAATAAATCGAAAAAAAAAATTAAAAGTTCATGTACAGGGTGGCTCGAATTCGTGTCTATGTATGGGGAACTCGAAAACCGTAAGAGATACAGTGTCGGTCAAATTAAGGCAAAATTGCGCATTTAAGTGCCTAACAATATGCCGTTTAGAAAGTTTTAAAATTCTGAGTATTTACGGAGATATCCGGAAAAAAACCGAAATTTTTAAAAATCGTTTTATTTTTTTCCTGGCCTTATTTAGAAACAGATTTCAAATCTAATTGCACTTTTGCATTGCCACTTTTTCCGCTCTATCCAATGATGATATCCAGTTTGAAATCCGACGTTTCGTCTTCAAGGGATCATCATCAACTTTCTTTTTTTAAATATGAACTTTCATTTTTTTATCGTTTTTCAGATGGTATTGGCGTTATTAATATGAGTATGTGTTTATTTTTTGTTTAATTTTTAGTTTTTTAATTTTAATTTTTTTTTGTTATTTTAATTTCATATATTTTGCTTTGGCGTGATTTAAAATAATTTAAGGTAGGTACTTTTGAAATTGTCATAGTCTATAAAAATATTTTATTTGTTTTTTGCATTAAGTGGAAAACTGGAGCCCGTATTAAAAATTAAAAATAGTAAAATTATTTTTTACGAGAATATGGCCATGAACTATTATTATTACTCAAACAAGGTGCTTAGTGCAATTTATTTATAAGCAAAATTCCAATAGGTGTTTTTCCATCAAAGTTCCTATAGTATCACGTAGTATGCTTATGAATTTTTTAATTGGTTAAAAGTTCGGAATATTTTATCTTTGCAGTAAGCAACTGGTTTGAGTAATAGTCCATGGCCATATTCTGGTAATAAATAATTTTACTATTATTTATTTTTAATACGCTCCAATTTTCCACTTAATACAAAAAACAAAATAAAATATTTTTATAGAATATAAAAATTTCAAAGGTACCTACTTTAAATTTTTTAAAATTACGCCAAAGCAAAACATATAATTAAAAAAGTAATAATAAAAATTAAAAAAAATAAAAAAAAAATAAAACACATAGTCATATTAATAACGCCAATACCATCTGAAAAACGATAGAAAAAATTAAAGTTCGTATTTAAAAAAATAAAGTTGATGATGATCCCTTGAAGACGAAACGTCGGATTTCAAACTGGATACCATCATTAGATAGAGCGGAAAAAGTGGCAATGCAAAAGTGCAATTCAATTTAAAATCCGTTTTTAAATAAGCCCAGGAAAAAAATAAAACGATTTTTCAAAATTTCGGTTTTTTCCGGATATCTCCGGAAATACTCGAAATTTTAAAACTTTCTAAACAGCATGTTGCTATGCACCTAAATGCGCAATTTTGCCTTAATTTGACTGACACTGTATCTCTTAAGGTTTACGAGTTCCTCATACATAGACACGAATTCGAGCCACCCTGTACTTAACTCAGATTCCATATTTACATTATTTTTTTAATTTGGAAGAACTTTTCCTTATAAGATTTTGCTTTATCTTTATAAGTTAAGGTACTTTACTCTTGACGCGATTTCGGAAAAATATCATTTGCTCCCGCACTAATAGCAGTACGTAAATTTTGAAATAATCATTTATTGTTTTAGGGCAATCGCCAACTTTTATGAAGAATAAATATTTCTAAGAAACCAATAATAAAGAAGTTTCCCATATGTTGCATGCTTTTTTGGACACATTATATAGGGAGGCTGCAATGGGAATCCAAGGAAAATCTGAATTCAAAATCTGCATTCGCAATTTTAACCCATTAGTTTTCCATTTTGATGCATTCTAGAACAGAAAGCTTAGCGACATGATATATTTTTTAGCTTGCCTAAACTGAATATGATTTTTCTTGGAAAAATCAACCATTGAGCTAAAATCAAAGTCGTGACATGTTAAAGCAAAATAATCAAACACGATATTTTAAAACATAATTTGGTTTCTTGGTAGCGGCAAAAGCTTGTGCTATATTATAATATTGAACATCTACTTATTGACATCTCCATCTCGCCTGACATATTTAGTAATAACCTTTTATTTCATTATTTCTGGTGAAGAATTGCTAGCTTTGTGTAAAATTCTGCACGAAAATTGCAGCACTATATTTAGTTCATGAACGTAAAAACCAGTCAACCTTTAAAGAAATTACTAAACGTTATTAAAGCCGAAAAGTTTTCATGATAAAAGCGAAATAAAAGTTTCATTCAAAGATTAATTATCCGAATTTCACCATAGTAAACAACTTTTTCAAACTTCCATAAATAAAAAGAATCTAAAACTTTTGGTGGCAGCTGAATTTGTTGCCAAAGGCATTAGAAGCAGAAGTTCTAATTGTTACCTTAAAAAATTAAGACTACTTAATATTCTTTCATGGTTAAAATAAGACAATATTTTAAAGTACAAATAAATCATATTATATTTTTACCAGTACATAGTTTTCCTTGCCAGGCACGGAAAATATTAAAATGGGGTAATCTACTATTTCAGGAGCGAAAAATTATGATCTTGAAAAACTACTTCACAAGAATTTTAAATGTATTATCACAAAAAAAACATAGAGTGTGAAATGACAAGAAATATAAAATTTCTATATATTTCATTAAAACTCAAATCTTCAGAAGTTTGAATAGTTTATTTAAGAATATAAGCAAAGACGATCATACTACGAATGATTGTCTTTGATATAAGTGAAATAAATCAACATGGTCAGTGTTCATTTAACTTTTAATAAGGTGAAAGCCATATTATAAGGTGAAGGCCTGTTGAAATATTAAGTCCCATATTTTAGTTAATATTTGAAATTCTATGAGAAACATAAGGCGGAAATATTTTTTTTTTTAAACTTCGATCACAATAATAAAAAAAGTATTTTCAGCAAGGTTGCATTTATTACTTGTACAGAGCGAGCAAAATTTTTAAAAAGTTGACTTTTTCAAAATTTTGCTCGCTCTGTACAAGTAATAAATGCAACCTTTACCAGAAAACATTAACATGAAATACTGGCATTCGTTTGAAGTACCACTGTTAGAAAAATCTGCAAGTTAAACTGGATTTAACTTGCTTCTTGAGTATATTTTCATCTCAATTTCACATTTAAGAAAAAATCTTTACCTCAAAGCAAGTGAGATGTCCAGCAAATTTCCCAAAAGTTTCCAGAGAGGATGTCGTCTTTCCAAACCAAGGCTCATAAACATGGTTCAACCACCGTCTATAGGTATTCTAATAAGTCCGCTCACTCGAGCGTGCCGCGGAAAATTTCCCTCCTGCCTGCGCCAATCCCTCACCCATCGGCATTGACATTGACGTGTGTCAATGTCACGACTTAGCCGTGACTCAGTTTTCGCAAGTACTTCCGCGATCGGACGGTGTGAATTTATTTTTACGGAATAGTTTTCGCACGATTTACGCTATACGCTATTTAAAAAATATATATGGTTAAGATGGCTAAGGGTAGTTTTACTTATTGTACTGTTGATGACTGTTATGTAACTACACATGATCTCTCCTTCTTTCTCTCTTATGGAATTGGTAAAGAATTATTCAATTTTTATGAGACGAAGTGAATGAAGCTAACCGAAAGTTGATTGGATGACTAACCCAAACCGACAAAATCTATTAAAATTGATTATAACGTATCGGAACCGGTTCAAATGACTAAAATAAGTAAGGCAAAATGAAACTAACCGAAAGTTGATTGAATGACTAACCCAAACTAACCAAATAATATATTAAAAGTTGTTATAGCGTATCGGAACCGGATCAAATGACTAAAATAAGTTAAGACTAGGTGAAACTAACCGAAAGTTAATTAGACTACTAACCAAAACAAACCAAATGTATTAAAATTGATTATAACGTATCGGAACCAGTTCAATGTCTCAAATAAGTTGAGATTAAGTGAAACTAATCGAAAGTTGATTCGACGACTAACCCAAACTAAACGAATCTAATAAAATTGATTATAACCTAGCGGAACCGGTTGAATTCACTAAAATAAGTCGAGACAAAGTGAAACTAACTGAAAGTTGATTCGGGGACTAACCCAAATTAACCAAATCTATTAAAATTTATTATAACGTATCGGAACCGGTTCAAATGTCTAAAATAAATTGAGACTAAGTGAAATTAACCGAAAGTTGATTCGACGACTAACCCAATCTAACCAAATCTATTAAAATTGATTATAACCTATCGGAACCGGTTGATATGAATAAAAAGGGTTTAAACAAAGTGAAACTAACTGAAAGCTGATTCGGCGACTATCCCAAACTAACCAAATCTTTTAAATTTAGTTATAGCATATCGGATCCTGATCAAATGACTAAAATAAGTCGAGACAAAGTGAAACTAACCGAAAGTTGATTCGACGACTAACCCAATCTAACCAAATCTATTAAAATTGATTGTAACCTACCGGAAACGGTTGAAATGACTAAAATAAGTTGAGACAAAGTGAACCTATCTGAAAGTTGATTAGACGACTAACCAAAACTAACTAAATGTATTAAAACTGTTTATAACATATTGGAACAGGTTCAAATGTCTCAAGTGAGTTGAGACTAAGTGAAACTAACCGGAAGTTGATACGATGACTAACCCAAACTAACTATATCTATTAAATTTGATTATAACCTAGCGGAACCGGTTGAATTCACTAAAGTAAGTCGAGACAAAGTGAAACTAACTGAAAATTGATTCGGCGACTAACCCAAACTAACCAAATCTATTAAAATTGATTAAAACGTATCAGAACCGGGTCAAATGTCTAAAATAAATTGAGACTAAGTGAAATTAGCCGAAAGTTGATTCGACGACTAACCCAATCTAACCAAATCTATTAAAATTGATTATAACCTATCGGAACCGGTTGATATGACTATAATGAGTTGAGACAAAGTGAAACTAACTGAAAGTTGATTCGGCGACTAACCCAAACTAATCAAATCCATTAAAATTGGTTATAGCATATCGGATCCTGATCAAATGACTACAATAAGTCGAGACAAAGTGAACCTAACCGAAACTTGATTCGACGACTAACCCAATCTAACCAAATCTATTAAAATTGATTGTAACCTACCGGAACTTGTTGAAATGACTAAAATAAGTTAAGACAAAGTGAAACTATCTTAAAGTTGATTTGACGACTAACCAAAACTAACCAAATGTATTAAAATTGATTATAACGTATCGGAACCGGTTCAAATGACTCAAGTAAGTTGAGACTAAGTGAAACTAACCGGAAGTTGATTCGGCGACTAACCCATACTACCCAAATCTATTAAAATTTGTTATAGCATAACGGAACCTGATCCAAAGACTAAAATAAGTTGACTAAGTGAAACAAAAGAAAGTTGATTAGATGATTAATCAAAACTAAACAAATGTATAAAAATTGATTATAAAAACGTATCGAAACCGGCTCATATAAATAAAATGAGTTGAAACTTGAGAAGTATTTACTTCAATCACGTGTACTGTGCTACTCGTTATGCGTGCGGCAGTATCCCATATTAAGCAAACATAATCGATACTAACTTTAATGAATCAAAAAAGCGCACTGAGACGGGGGCGCTACACGCTTGACCAACCCTGCCTAACACTAAACTAAAATTAATCCCAACTAACAAATATAACCAAAAAATAAAAATAAAACATGTCACCGACGGGAATCGAACCCGGGCCGTAGTATCACAAGCACAAAAGCTGATCCCGAAACGCAACTACGCATGATTGCAAATAGTTATACCGCAGACGCTAGACGCTTGTATAGGAACGCAAGGAATTTAAGGAAATAAAATACCTATAGTCAGCAAAGAAATAATCATGCTCCTTAAATCCCCTTTTCGACCTTTTATATAGAGCAATGAATAATATCAATTCTTATCAGCTTATATCACTATCGCTTTGCCTTGCTTTAATAAGTTATATAAAATAATAATTTCAAGAATAATAGATATTATATAGATATATATTTTAAATTCAGCACAACGCAACTATTGACTAACATAAAATTATCAAACTGAGAAATGTACCATTTTAATTTAAAACCATATAGAATTAAAGAATAAATCTGGCAACACAGCCTTGTCTACAAACCTCTCATGCGCCGCCTGCGTTATTTAAATAAAAACAAAACAATACATTGAAAGTCGGCAGAGAACAGTAGTAGCAATTACAGCAGATTTGTACACAAGTTTTTAATGATTTTTTATTAAAAAAAGTCACGAGTAGCACAGTATACGTGATAGAAGTGACTACTTCGTTAGCGAGTCTCAACTTATTTTAATTTTTTGAGCCGGTTCCGGTACATTATAATCAATTTTAATGGATTTGGTTAGTTTTGGTTAGTCGTCTAATCAAATCTCAGTTAGTTTCAATTAGTCTCAACTTATTTTAGTCATTTGAGTCGTTTCCGATACGTTATAATCAACTTGAATAGATTTGGTTAGTTGTCTAATCAACTTTCGGTTAATTTCACTTAGTCTCAACTTATTTTAGTCAAAATAGTAAAATTTGTGGATTTTTAATATTTACCTTCGCCCAAATTATGTATATAAGTTGAGTTATATATGAGTATAAATGAGTTTGATCGCTGTTTTAACCACTAATTAAGAATAAAAAACCCTAGATGGAAAACACTTTTAATGCTTGGGTTAAGTTATGAGTGTGGCACAGGTTAGTTGGTGTTTTAATTTTTTTTTTAAAGACGACATTCACTGTGACAAGGCATTTGCCATATTAATAACAAAATGTAATAAAATATCGATACGTATCGACAGCCGAAAATATCAGGTTAAAATTATTCCATTGTCGCTATTTTCCTGTTATATTTTGTAACTTGTGTTCGTAATTAAACAATACAAGTTGTACCTACTGGTATTTTTATCCACATCGTAGATAATATTTCATTTATTATTTACTTATTTATTATAATACTATGTAACTATTACAAAGTAGTATCATTAATGAGCTATAAATGAGACAGAGAATATCAATAGTTGTTCATAACAAATAAATAATCCAAACATTAATACGTAATCATATTCATATCATTTATTCCTAATAGAACGCTCTCCGTATAAAAATAATCGAGCGGCAGTTCATATTGATCGTACACCGTAGCTGCACCCATTCGTTTACTGTACAGTGGCCGAGTGTGTTCAAGGTCAACGGCAGTATTTTCCACGGCATGCTGGAGTGAGCGGACTTATTAGAATATCTATAGACGGTGGTTCAACGTTCGTTTCACGAAATTGGCAGTCGATTGAAATTTCTTCAAAAAAAATATGCCTTTCTTTCCAATCAAGCATATCACTTGTGGTTAAAAACAAAAATTTCGAATTATGATTGTGGTAGTGCTTGAATCACACTTTTATACTCTTTCATCATTTCGCAAAATCATTAGGTCCTACAGATTTATATAGTTTCGAAAATTTAATATCATCACTTTATACCATCCCATATCAATGTAATATATTTTGTTTAGTTGCAACATCATATTGTCGATCATCAATGGAATGATCAAAAGAATATAAAACATGCGATAAAAACTCCATAAATGTTTGGATGCACGTACTTGGTAATATTGACGGAAGTAACTGAACGCTTCAAAGATTGTTTGAAAAGAACAGTTACCAAAAATCTAACAGTCAATATTAACATTTCTGGGTTATTTTTACTAAAAACTGAAACAGGTCGTCCCTATGTATGCAAATTAACAATGAAAAGTTCTAAAATAACAAAATTCGCCGGCAAAATTTGAATACACTCGGTATTATAAAAAATCTTTAAAACACATCTTTTAAACGCACTTTTACATGCAAACCTTCGAAAAGCAGGTAAAAGGGGTCGAGCCGGGCGTTGCGAATTCATGGGGCACACTTATTTAATATATATTTTTAATAGTTTCTTGTCGCACCCACATATCAAATAGGAACTTTTTCATATAAAAAAGCCCGCAGCAAGCGCAGAGAGGAGTCTTTAAAATCCACTAGTTTGGATAAAGACTGATTACATTCCACTCGCCAAAGCTTGAGACTGGTTTCCCCTTCAAATTCACACATATGTTCAAATTCACTTATTTGGGCTAGAGACTGGTCCAGTTCCACTCGTAAAAGCTCGAAACTGGTCTCTCATTAAAATTTCCTGATATTCTGACCTACATGCGCTTCAGCTAGAGACTAGTTTCTCCCACATTTTGATCCGAGAAATTGAGCATCTCGGTAATTTTCCTGAGCCAAATTAAATTAAGAACATATGCTAAAACCCCAGCCACAGACGCAACTCGCAGGGGAGTCGAGACGGCTTCCTCACAGATAAGTAAATTCTTTGGTTTCACTGAAATTCTTTACCATTAGCTAGACACCATTTTAAGGGATGGTCGAATTTTAAAATCTAGCGTCGTAGTGTGATCAGATTCTACTAAATTGCGCGATTTTGATTAGGTTTCGGACTGGGAGGTGATTGTGAATTGTGACCAAATATGTTTAAGTAAACCTAACCCTCTTATCTTCGAATAATAATCAAATAACAAGTTGGGCTAATGGTGGTAAGAGCCTTAAAGAATAGAAACACATCAAAGGGTCTTAGGGCGATCACGGTTTGCTTCTTGGTGCGAGAGCTGGATTGAAATATCGTAGCTTAGCGTAGCTCTGGTAAATATATTTTTCTTTCTTATGTACATTTTCCCTTTAAAATATAGATTCAATTAATTTTGTATTAATTTTTAGTTACCGGTTATGTTTTGTAAAGGAACACTGCATTTTCCTTAAACTGTACAAGTAAAGAAAAATAGATGTATTAAAAGTGACCAGTTGGGTTTTAATGCCAGTATTGACTGGTCATTTAAAGAATTGTAATCATTCAAGATAATCTATGTTGGGGTTTGGAACCTTGAGCATCATCAGAAGATGATTAAAACTCAAACGCGCGTCGAGTGCAATAAATCTGTTTCGGTATTGTGGATAAAACTCCGTTTTAGTAATTCAAGATTATCAGTTAACACACATTTACTTTAGAACCTACCATCAAACAACGTCAATTTAATAGGGTCATAGCCGACAGTGATGATCAATCACTCACCATCGCTTCGTCCAAAGAGTATTGGCTTTAGGTACAACGAATGTGCCTTGGGCAGGGGCGTTTCGAAACTGAATCTCAACATCTCTTTTTTAAATTCGTAAGATATAAAATCTATGTCACCCTAAACAAACTAACATAACAGTCATTAAAGTCATTTAACGTATAGGAAAGATTAGAAACTTCACAGATTGAAAGAATGTTTTACTAAATGACTTCTGAGCATTCTATTTTCATATCTAATAATTTAATTTTCTGATTCTAACTCAAAAATCTTGAGCCCATGTTACATTCATTAATATCTGTAAATTATAATTAATTTGAACTCAAACTGTAGAAGAGAAAGTTTCATTTTTGAACGGCTGCATAAATGGAATATGCCAGTGTTTTATCTGACAAATAACTCATAAAAGGACCTTGGTGGAGAAAATGCTATGTTTCAATTTTTCCAATACTTTGCCATACAACAACCTAGCAAGCGATATTGAAGTCCAGGTTATTAAAAATCATGGCCATAATACTCTTTTATCTGTTGCTGAAATTAAAGTGTAATAGGATATGGTACTGGGACTAATATTCTTTTAATGACCATTACCGAAATATATCATCCTTTCGCGCCGAAACTGATATTTTTGCTGCATGCAGCTCATGATCAAATGAACTAAATATTACAGAACATTATGGAAAAATTACAAAAATAGCTTACGTTTTAAAAGTCCATGTTGGCACATGCATAGCTTCTTTAGCTTTTGGTTGCACTTCATCAAATCAATTTTTTCTTATTAGTTCAATTATTATGAAGATAAGTTTCCAAAAATAAAATTGACTGACATGTAAAATGGAATGGGCATGTACAGGATAATCCAGATAACTTTTTGAAATTAGAAAAAATATTCCGGATAAAAATTGTTTGAATTCATCTGCTTTTACACATACTTTTGTTTTAATGTATGCATGATGTTTTAAAAAGCACATGCCAACTTTGTTTTCTTCAATGTAATATACTATATTTTTTAATGATTTTGAATTTTCTTATAAACTCTGTAGTACTTTTGTCATGTATCCACTTAACGGTTTCCAAATATTGAAGGTTTTTGATTTACGAAGTACTATAAAATTTTCAAAATAATTGGCTACCTATTTAAATAGCTGCTGCTACCTGGACCTAATGGTTTATTTTTTAAAGTCGTTATATTGATGTTTGAAGTCTGATTTTGTGATTGATCCTAAATTTCTGCTAATATTTTACAAAATGAGCTCTCCGATTATTGAAAGATTTACAATTGTCGAGCTATATTTCAAGAACGGTAATAACGCTGCACGAACACGAGAACAGTTAAGGGAAAAAGGGAAAATGTACAGAATGGTCAGAGACCACCACCTCTGTCAGCTATAATTAATACGAAGAAGTTATTGCGAAACAGCATCTCCAGTAATTAAGAAAATTACAAAACAAAGAAAAGGAAATTTAAATCAATGCAGATACAATGGTTTTTGAAATTTGCCGAATTCAATAATTAAACGACTAACAAAAATTAATAAGACATGAAGTTGTTCAAATTAAGCAAGATCTAATATATTTAAATAAAAATTTTGTAAATGTGTGCTGTATTTTTAACAGGAAAATTATTATATCTGTTATGATGAAAAGTCACAAATAGTTCAGCCAAATGCTTTTCAAGAACGTTGCATTTTGAGGCTTAAGGAGAGAACGCATAAAGCGTCGCGCAAACCAGAGCGATGGCGGGTGCGGTGGCAGTAAAATACTGTACGTGTATTTGCCAGATCGCTTCTGTTTGCAGTCTTTAATTAACTTACACGTACAGTATTTTACCGCCACCGCTCTGGTTTGCGCGACGTTTTAGGCGGTCGCGATCCCGTCGCATCGCGGTCTGTGTAACGCCCTAGGTGAGCGATTTACAGTCGACGCGAACGCGAAGCGCTGGCGATGCCGTACGCCCGGTCCTAGGTGAGCGATTTGCAGCGAGCGCGAACGCGAATCAGTGGCGATGCCGTGCGACTATATTAACTTTTCGTACGGCATCGCCAGCGCTTCGCGTTCGCGTCGACCCTAACGGAGCGTCCTAGGTGAGCGATTTGCAGCGAACGCGAACGCGAAACTCTGGCGATGCCGTACGAAAAATTAATATAGTCGCACGGCATCGCCACTGATTCGCGTTCGCGTTCGCTGCAAGTCGCTCACGTAGGACGCTCAACTAGGACTTGGCGCTAGTCTCGACCGCGCGCGGTGTAGTTCCTCCCCATGTTTTATAATGTATGCATTCGCACTAGACGTTCTCGCTCGCATCGCGTTTTCCTCCTATCTTTTCCAAAGGACCTCGAGAAACCAGCTCAGAACGGTTCGCGATGCGACGGGACCGCGACCGCCTAAAGCGTCGCGCATACCAGACCGGTGGGAAGAGTCTGAGCCGAGCAGCCGTATGGTGCGTATCTACAACCGTCCCGAGTTTCAAAGTTTAGAGATTGTGACTAGTGAATTGTACTGTGAGTGAGCCATTATTAGCGGATGCGAGGAGGCCGCGAAAGGAAAGGACGACCCTACGGGTCAGTCACATTTCGATGTGAAAAGTGTAGAGTGGCGAAAGCATACTAACGTGAGGTTAGATTTCCTTAATAATAGGAAACTCTTAAGACATTCAGACATTGATAGTGCGAGAAAAATTGACTCTGGTGAGTGTGAAAGAAGTACAACCCCGACTAACTGGGAAGATTTTAGGGAAAGCGAGGATGTGGAGCCGTTTTTGTCCCCAAAAAAGACGGCGAAGCCACAAAGCAGCGTCCAGGAGAGAAGCCTGAAGATCTCGAACAGGTTTGGGGTGCTGTCTAAAGAAGAGTATGTAAAATTGAATGCGCCGAAGACGACAAATAATAAGGTTAATGTAGTTAACTCTGACAGTAAACAACATAAGTCAAATGATAATGTACAAGATAGTAGCAACGCTACGACAAAAAAAGACAGGGTTCCTCCTTTAATAGTGACTTCTAAGGTAGATTATCAAGCTTTTGCCAAGGAGTTGAACACAATTGTTCAACCAAATGAATATAAAATTAAATACTTTAAAGACTAATTAAAAATTTTCACAACAAATATGACAGCTTATAACAAAATCTTTAAAGAGATTAAAGACGACGAAGTGTTAGAATTTTTCACGCATGCTAAAAAGGAAGATAGAAAGAAAAAATTCGTGTTTAAAGGCCCGCCTAACTTGAATCTGGAGGACGTCTCCGAGGGGTTAGCAAGATCGAATATTGATGTTAAAAATTTAATAAAAATGCAAGGGAAAAAGGATGTTTCACATTCATATCTAGTTATGGCCTCTCAGGAGACGAGCGTCCAAAGCATGAGGAAGGTTATGGCCCTTAACAATGCCATAATCAAGTGGCAACCTTATGTGCGGAAAAATGGTTATACACAATGCTACAATTGCCAGGCCTTCGGGCATGGTAGCACAAATTGTTGGAGAGTGCCTAGGTGCGTGAAATGTGGTAAAAGCCACGAATCAAGAAAGTGTACTGAGTGTGAGAAACCAGACTTTAAAACCAAATGTTACAATTGCGGAGGTGAGCACACCGCAAACTACACTAAGTGCCCTTCCTTGATAGAACATATGAATAGAACAGATAGATCTCGAAGTAGAGAAAATAACAAAGGTAATTCAGGACGCTGCGGCGCGTCATGTTCCAAGAATTAAAATTAAAAAAAGAGAATTACCGGAAAATATCATTGTCGCAATTGACATAAGGAACAGATTGCGTAACACCTACAAGAGGAAAAGAAGTAGGGAGGATGCACAAAATCTTAAATTTTATAATGATTTAGTGAGCTCTTTGATTAATTCGCATCAAGAACTTGAGTGGCACAAAAGGATTAACCAAATCCAGGAAAAAAAAGGAAAACGTCTGGAAGTTTGTAAAAGTTCGAAAGAGACTGCAAACTTCCAGAACTGTGCCTCCTCTTGAAGATGAAAATAACCAAGCACAAAACGAGTACTTCACGAAAGAAATAGACCAGGCTAATTTGATAGCAGACACTTGGGGAGCCATAAATAGGAAAACAATGAACATGTCCGATCCAGAAACAATTGTACTAGTTAATAACTATTATGAACAGCTGACTAGTGAACATCATTCAGCACCGGGGGAGGATCTTATCAACCCTCATGAAATTAGGAAAATAATCTCGAGGCTTAGGCCATATAAAGCCTCAGGGGAGGATAGGATCGTCCCCAAGGTGCTGAAGAATGTTCATATAAAGGTTATAGTACAACTTTTTTACATATTTAGAACATTTACACATTAACAGTTTATTGAATGCCTATTTTCCCACGGCATGGAAAAATGCAATAACGATTCCACTTCACAAGGTAGGCAAAGACAAAAAATATAGCAAAAGCTATAGACCGATATCACTATCGTTCGTGCTAGGAAAAATCCTTGAATGATTAGTGTACAAAAGAATAGCTAGACGTGCGGAAGAAAATAATATTCTTGTAGAAGAGCAGTTTGGATTTAGATCCATGAGGTCCACATCACTCCAGTTGGCCAAGATTGTGGAAAAAATAATGTTAAATAATAATTTCAAGCAATATACAGCGATTGCATTGTTGGACATCGAAAAAGCATATGACACAGTCTGGCTGAATGGAGTGATGTGGAAGATGGAACAAGTAGTGTGCCAAAAATACCTGCAAAGAATTGTTGATATCTATCTGAATGGTAGAAACTTTCAGGTAGTGGTGGGTAAAGCCAGGTCAGACCGAATGGTGCTAGCTGAGGGATTACCGCAAGGATATGTATTATCTCCTCTATTGTTTAACATGTTCATTAATGATATTCCTAAAGTGGATAATACTGAGCTAGCACTGTTTGCGGATGACACAGCGATATTAGCAAGGTCTACCAACGAGAACCTAGCCAAAACCTATATTCAAAGACATCTTAACATGTTGGCTGCCTACTTTGTGAAGTGGAAGCTTAAGGTGAATGCAGACAAATCCCAAAGCCGGGTCTTCACCCAAAATACCAGGGTCAATTTAAATCCCATAGTCATTACTATGAATGATACTCCAATCATTGAGACAAATTGTATAAAGTACCTCGGGGTACTTCTTGACAAAAAACTAACTTTCAGTAACCACGTAAAAGAAACGGCCAAAAAAGCTATTGTGGCAAAGAGAATAATACTGCCATATATACTTCCACAAAACCCTTTAAATGTAAACCTAAAAGTCAAATTGTATGAAGTATATATGCGCAGTATTATGACATATGCGATTCCAGTCTGGTCAGCGGTGGCAAAAACCCATAGGACCAGATGGGAAACGATTGAGAGAAGCACACTAAGAGGCATACTGAATAAAAGAGTGTATGAAATAAGTAACAGAGAGCTATATGGGCAAATAAATATAACTCCTTTTTGGGATAGAGCCCTAGTTATAACCAGAAAATTTTGTAGGTATAAAACTCTGAATACTGAGTCGACTAGAAATATAGGTCATATAAGCAGACACAATGCTTTAGGAAATGTCACAAATTAATCAATGATGCAATAACCTAAGACAAATAAAAGGAGGCATTGTGATCATAAAAACCCAAGTAGTTTAAGTTAGTATTAGGTAATTTAAGTTAGGTTATGTTACCAACACAAAAAAATGGAATAAACAAATCACCTAAAGATTTAACATGATCAACATGTTAAGTTTTCACCATCTGTCGTCTTCTTCTTTCTTTCTTTCTCTATCTCTCCTCCTGTAAGTAAGGATAAGGCAACCAGGCCTAAATAGATTGCAGTAATCAACTTATACATTAAAAAGAATAAGTACATACTTATCTAAATTAACTTTTGAAGAACGCAGAGTCAATGCTAGAACGAAAGTTCATGAAAAAGAGTCTTGCCAATGAAAACACATTGGGAAGAAGTGTAATTTAAGGCTAAACAAAGGCCTCTTACACATAAATAAATAAATAAATAAAGAAATAAATAAATAAATAAGTAAATAAATAAATAAATAAATAAATAGGTAAATAAATAAATAAAGAAATAAATAAGTAAATAAATATATACATAAATAAATAAATAAATAAATAAATAAATAAACCAGACCGGTGGCGGTGGCGGTAAAATACTGTGCATGTAAGTTAATTAAAGACCGCAAACAGAAGAGATCTGGCAAATACACGTACAGTATTTTACCGCCACCGCCACCGCGACCGCCACCGCTCTGGTTTGCGCCTCGCTTTAAGGCTAATTTTTATATATAGGACTATGCACCGTCTACTTTTTCACAATAGGACTAGACGACCGCAACACGGTCGTAGCACAGTCCTCTATGTGTAAATGTAAATAAGGGTTTCAGTGCGTTTTATATGGAACACACAATTTTTTGATTAACAGTGAACACGACACGGTAGGTGCACGGTAGACGCACACTCGGTGCACAGTCCTATATATGAAAATCAGCCTTAATGCGTTCTCACCATGAAGGAGAAGAAATTAAACAAGTGATGTTTTTACTCTGAGCTTATCGGTATCACTTCAGAGGTCCTAATAAAATACAAGATATTCAAGCGGTACCTATACAGGGTGTCTTATATACCGTGTGCCACTATTGCTATCTCCGAAACGGTAAGTGCTACGAGGTCGGTTAAATTAGAGAAAAGTTACCGTTTTTGATACCCATTCAGGATCCGTTTACAGTGTTGTCAAATTCCTGTTAGTTTTTAAGATATAGGATGATTTATGAAAAATGCCTAAAAATATTTCGTCAATTATTACAAGAACATGTTCATTTTCGAGACACAGTTTAAATTCAAAAGTTGTATATTTTTTACCCTTCTACCACGTTGTGCCTTGAAATTTCACCTCCGGCATTACGTGTTCGGGCCACCACCATCAACTTAATTTTCTTAAACACGGACCTTCATTTTTTATTTCAGATTTTAAGAGCGGCTGATGTCCCAAAACCAATGGCGTATCTCACTTATTAAAAAAATTCACATTATTGGCACTTTCCATAAGAACATAATGTGTTAGAGAGAGACAATAGAGAAAATTTTGGTAGGAATTAAATAAAAATTAAAAAAAGTATTTTTAGGAATAAATCCGATACGTCATTGGTTTTGGGACATCAGAAGCTCTTAAAATTTGTAATAAAAAATCCAGGTCCGTATTTAAGAAAACTAAGTTGATGTGGTGGCCCGAAAACGAAACGCCGGAGGTAAAATTTGAAGACACCTTATTGTAGATCGGAAAAAACTATAAAACTTTTGAATTTAAACTGTGTCTCGAAAATGAATAGTTTTTGTAATAATCGACGAAATATTTTTAGGCATTTTTCATAAATCACCCTATATCTTAGAAACTAACAGGAATTTGACAACACTGTAAACAAATCCTGAATTGGCATCAAAAACGGCAACTTTTCTCTAATTTTACCGACCTCGTAGCACTTACCGTTTCGGAGATAGCAATAGTGGCACACCGTATTTAAGACACCCTGTATATTTAAAATGGAAATGACTCAAACATTAGTTATATGAAATTCGATCAAAATAACTATAGGCCTAAAATTTTAGTTAATTTTCTCTAAGTTTTATTAGTTAAAAAAAAACTTATTCATCAAAAAATTATAAGTTTTAATAATCTGTTTGACGTTTAGTATGATAAATATTAGCCAAATTAAGTTAGCCTTCAGTACACATATTGAAAATTGATTCTTTAATGCAAGGTGGCAATATCCATCTAAGAATTTATATTTGAGGATTATTGGTGGTAAAACAAAAACACTGGTTCTTTCTCAGTCATTTCAATATCTAGTCGATATTACATTACATTTTATGAGTTTTGTAATCAAATAAAACGAAAATCCGTAGAATCCACTTTTTTAAGAATTAAGTTGGAAATCTCTTAATAATAAAAAGATCCCTAAAAATTTCTCTTTCTATAATCCTACAACGGGTATAATAAGAAAAAAACTTGATGGGCACGAGGCTAAATCTTCCTCGATTTTATTGTGGGGTTATAAAAAGAAAAGGAAAGGAACGGTCCAATGACAGAAATCCAAATTCATAGGAATAAATCATCGACCACTTTGCATTATTTTTTGCATATTAGGGTCAGAATAATAGAAAATTTAACTTTTTGCGTCTCTTAGGGATTAAATAAATAAATTTAACTGTGCCTCTCTTAATGTGCAAAAAATTGGCAGGCTCGTTTATTATGTTTTTCTTTCTCCCTTGTTGTGCGGTTCACGCTTTTTTACGATTTCTATAGTGACAAACACAAATAAATGGATTTTTTTATATGGATGGTGAAACGATTTATTACACGATAATATTAACAAACAATAAAATACACACCATGAAGAATACTATAGATTATCATATTTTCAACATTTAATTTACCCTAAAGCTGATGCGCAAAGAAAATACTACTTTTCAATATAAATAATGTCGGGGTTTGTGACAAAGTAACATGATTACTATAAGGAAATTTAATATGAGAGAAATGTATCTTAAAAATATAAAAATTAAATAAAGGGTGTTAGCCAAAACATGATAGTGAAATAAGAACGCTTTAATTTGGAAAAATATTATAGATAGGGCAATCTTCGATTTCATTCTTATTTTGTGCTAGGTTTTTGGCAGTTGAGAACTTGCAAAAGTAAGGTTATACCAATTTATTTCGTCTACTTTTGCAAAGGTAAATTTAATGAAATTTTAGCACACATGTATCAATAATATTGTAGGTACAGGGTGGCCCGTTTAAGAGGGGCCTATACCTTATCTCGAAAACTACGGGGGTTGGAAAAAAAAATTAAATACAAAAGTTATTCCTAATAAAATGATCTTTATTTTTTTTTCTATTGATTTAATCGTCGCTTGTTTATATACAGGATGGTCAAAGAAAGTTACACTTTTTTAAATGAAACACCCTATATTTTATTACATTTTTGGATTCTACTTAAAATTCTAAGCATATTTGTTGTATGATGTTATACCTCTAGAGTTATTAGTTTCACAGCTATAAACAGTTGAAAATCGGTACTTTGGCTACTTTTCACCTTGGTAGCAGGAAGACCATTAAAGATGGAGTAAAATGAATTCCACATTCCTATCTTTACTTTCCAAGAGCTATCTGATGGTGCTAACTGATGGTACCTACAGAGGTACCAGATTTGGTACCCATGGTACCACCTGCCAATTAGTACCGTCAAATAGCTCTTGAAAAGTTAAGATAGGAATGTGACATTAGTTTTACTCCATCTCTAATGGTCTTCTTGCTACCAAGGTGAAAAGTAGTCAAAGTACCGATTTTCAACTGTTTATATCTGTGAAACTACTAACTCTAGAGGTATAACATCATACATCAAATATGCTTAAAATTTTAAGTAGAATCCAAAAATGTAATAAAATATAGGGTGCTTCATTTAAAAAAGTGTAACTTTCTTTGACCATCCTGTATATAAAAAGGTGACGATTAAAACAATACAAAAAAAATAAAGATCATTTTACTAGGAACAACTTTTGTATTTAAATTTTTTTTCCAACCCCCGTAGTTTTCGAGATAAGGTATAGGCCCCTCTTAAACGGGCCACCCTGTACATAAATAAATTGTTTCTTTAATAAAATATATTAATATATTTTAATTTTATGCATGGAAAATAAAATTCATTAGAAAGTGAATTATACGGTATAAAATTTTCAATTTTTTAAAACACCTATATGGAGTGTTCCGTATAGCAATAAACCCTACAGATACCTCGTGAACCATTAGAGCTACAAATATGTTTCAGTCAGTAAAAAAAAATATCGAACCAATAATTCCCAGGTTTTAAAATTTTAATAATTCCGAAGATATTTGGAAAAAACCGAAAAATCCTGATTTCGTTTTTATTTTTTCTGACTTTATTTGAAAAAATATGACAAAATAAATTTCACATTCTCATTGCTACTTTTTTGCAGCACTATAGGCAGACTTTCGATTTTTAGTCCGCCGGCGACGCGCCGCCGCCGCGTGCCGGTTCGTTTCTTCGCAACCATCATCAACTTAATTTTTTTAAATATTCGAAGAATTTTGTTTAATTTTTAATAAGCCCTAGTTTTAATTCCAAATATAACGACATGGTGCACTTAACATTTTTCCGACGTTTCAGACTAAAAAACATCATCAATGCTAGTCGATGATAACTGCGAAGGAACAAAACGTCGGATCAAAAATTCAATTAAGTCATCTCGAAGTGGAGAAAAAGTGGCAATGAAAATATAATATTTATTTTGATCTATCGATTGTAGTCGAAACTGAAAAGAATCAATTGATGCAAATATACGTGTTTGTCTAAAATTCTTTAATTTCTTCTGTATCTAAATATTTTAAGCGATATGGTGAAATAAATTTTATTTTTCTTATTTGATTAACAATAATTAATAATTTATTGCGTAGTAAAAAGAAATATAGTAGCAAACTATATTATTGCATTTAAGAACAATAACAAATTTTGAACTTCATCTTATTAAGATATGTATTATATTAACTTAATATTATTGTTCCACAAAAAAGATATTTCTGGTTCTCAGAAATGCCATTACAATAAAATTACTATAAGAATAACTACAATTTTACTAGTTTAAATGAAAATTAGAATTATAAGTGTAACTTTAATAAAATCAATATACTTCCTTCTTAGAATGTGTAGTACTACCGTTGTATTCATAAAAAAAGTTAGAGAGCTATTCTTGCTTACTGCAAATCCGTCTTTGGAAATTTTCAAAGTAATTTCCAAATATCACTTTGACTATTTCGTGAATAATAATATCGTTTGTCATATTCTAAACAGTCTTCTAATTATGCCAAAATATTCAAAGGGTTCAAATAATTGTGTATTTGGAAGATGATTTGAATGCAAGAGACATTGCACATATAATGATCGCAGATAAAATGTCAATATAAAACATCAAACATAAATGGGAAACCGAGGGGAGGGAAGCCATTCGGAAGAGGTAATATTACGTCTCAAACAGAAGACAATACTTTAGTAGAATATTTGGAAGACAACCCTTTTCAGGTAGAACGGATGCAATCGAACAAACACATTTTCCGGCTTCTATATCAATGGCTTCTGGGCGAATAAAACACTAACTATTAAAAAACATCCTCGCAGCCCGGAAAATGTGTTTACGAATCGAGCATAAACAGGGAAGAGGATTATTTTTGCCCTAGATAATATTTTATGAGAAAACTGGGGAGCGGTAATATTTATCGATGTAAAAGTCTTTCAGTCTTATTTCAACGATCATATCAGAGTGTCCAGACCCCACAGAACCAGATTTGATAAAAAATTTATAAGTAATTCTGAAAGGTCACGGCGGTTTTTAGTAAAAGTTTTGCTCAAGTTTAAAAGAAAATTGAGCCAAACTTTCAATAAAAACCGGAAATTGGCTACAAAAAAATCGTTCTATAGGACGATCCTACACAAGAATACTAGCATAAAAATATATTTTTTTCTGCAGAAATGTTTTGTTTTCCAGAAAATGTCATCGTTTTATATTATAATTTATCTAAAACCTGTCTGTGGATAATTTTCCTATTATTTTTTTTCTGCTATAGGCCGATTCAAAAAAACCTATTTAATAAAATGGTGTTATTTGTTTTATCCGAAAATGTCTAATTAATAGAGAATTTTTAATTTTTTTGTAGTTTAAAATATCGGAGATCTGTTATGGACATGAATATTAGATAATTCTATTGGGTTAGTAATTTGCTCTTTAAACATGTACAATTTGCTTCGCCGAAATCCTTTATATGGAAAATATTATGGAAAATCTTTAAATTTACATGTTTTAAGAGATTTTCTGAAGGTTTATATCAAACCTTTGTTTGGCACTATTTGGGTTAGTTTAGGATAGTTTGGGTTAGGGTTGGTTTGGGTTAGTTTAGTTTGTGTCAGTTTGGGATAGTACAATAATTTAACTATTTCGGTTAGTTCGGAACAGCATGGCTCAGCTGTCGTACGCGTAGGTGATGCCAAGTATAATTTCTTTTCAGTTCTAAAATACGGTATTTTGTTAGATACATTCAGCAGATAGATGGTGATTCAAAAATATTTTGTGTTCTTTTTTTTTAATAATAGTAATAACTCGTTAGTTTATCTTATGTTTTTTGATGAACAAAAGGTTAGAGAGACAAATGCGCATTAGTTTTGGTTAGTTTGAGTTAGTTAAGATTCAAATGCGTGCTTGCCTCGTTCATTAATTAGGATTAGTTAAGAGGATACCACGCGAAGTGCGCTTGTTTTGCTAGTTTGGGTTAATGTTGGTTCTGAGTTAAGTGAGATTGCTCAAGTGCAAAGCACACTTGTCTCATTGCGTTTGTTTGGTTGATTAAAATTAGTTTTGATTATTTTTGGTTAGTTTAATATAGTAAAGAGACACGTAATGCGTTTGTCCCTTAACTCTGGTTAATTAGGTTTAGTTTTAGTTAGTCTGGGTTAGTTTCGTTTCGCCTTGGTTAGTCTGGGTTAGGTTTGGTTAGCCTAAGTAGGTTTTGATTAGTTTTAGTTAGTGTTGGCTAGTTTGGATTTATTTGGGTTTGCTGTGGTTGGATAAAAGACAAGCGCCCGTTGTAACGTTGTAAATGTTACAATAGTTATTTACAATATTAGTGTTGTAAAGATTCATATTACAACACGAGATGTTAAAGTTGTCAAACGAGGCGTCAGCCGTTGGAGTGTAGTAATATGAATTTTCAACAAGAATATTGTACAAAATGTTATCTACTTTTATCTATGAATAAAAACATTTGGCAAGAGGCATTTTTAAAAATAAAAATGCACCTGTAAAAATGCACCCAAGTTTTTTATGTTACATTTCGCAAGGTTACTGTCGAAACTTTATCAAATAAATCCAAAAATATAAAAGGCGCTTTTCAAAATGAGCGATTCTAATCGAAGTTTACCCTCTGATATAGAAGCAGCGGCAAACGAAGTTATCTCAAGTTTAGTTCCGACAAAATCCAAGGCGCGGTATGAATTGGAGTACCAGAAGTTTGAAGATTGGTGCAAAGCTAACAAAATAAAGGAGGTGTCTGAGAAAATCCTTTTGAGTTGTTTTTCCGGAAAGCAACGCTCCCAGAAACCATCTACATTATGGACTCACTACACAATGTTCAGAACTATGATTTCAGTCAAGAAAAATCAAGATATAAGCAGATTTTCTCAACTAATCGTATTTTTGAAAAGAAGTTCAGAGGGTTACAAAGCCAAAAAGTCCAAAGTTTTTACAAAGGAAGACGTATGTAAGTTTCTTAGTACTGTAGATGCAGGTTGTTATGATAATCGGCATTTTTGGGGCTTGTCGGCGCGAAGAACTAACTAAGTTAATGTTGGATCATATTGAATACAATGATTTGTATATAAAAATTGTGATTCTATGCTCGAAAACCAAAATTATCCGAGAATTTGTTATAACAGAAGGAAATGTGACAGATGTCAACTGTTTAAGTATTTTTCGAAAATATGCTAAACTTCGTCCTCTTAATGCAACTTACAGGCGGTTTTTGTATTCTACGGAAAAGGAAAATGCACCTCCCAGCCTGTCGGAATTAATAGTTTACCAAAAAAGATTGCAACAAAACTTGGATTGAAGAATCCCAAAGGATACACTGGACATTGTGTTAGGAGGTCCTCAGCCACCATTCTAGTTGATGGTGGTGCAGATGTTAAAGCGTCATGAGGGTTGGAAATCCTTTTCTACGACAGAAGGCTACGTTGAGAATTCTTTAGAAAATAAGAAATAAATAGCAATGAAGATCATGGGGTCAGACACGGATTTAATGATTGGAAATTCGAACGTAAAGGGCTCCATCACATCCACTACTTGTATACAAATTTCTAACTGTAAAAAGTGTATTATTAATGTTTATAATAAACCTTAAGTGGTATGATTTAATAATAATTAATTTGTATTAATAATTGATAATTAATTTTATAATTGTTAATAATAAATAAATCATTCTTCTGAAAAGTGTGGATTTATTTAACAGCAAAATGTTAATAAAACCGTTTTTTTTTTAAATTACAGCACTAGTGCTGTAAAGGCATCTATTACAGCATTACTTCTGTAATAGGTGCCCTTACAAAACGATTTATAGAACTGTAAAATTCATATTACTAAATGAAAGTAGATAAAATATAGTAGTGCAATTTTCTTCTCTTACTGTTCGATTTGTGTTATCGATACTCTCGCTACCGTAATACCCGCGACCTTACTTCCGATATTCCGAGTAGCTCAAATAACGAATCTGTTTGCAGCGCCACTTGCTAGATGTTGTATATATTCTTTTTTGAGAGAATTGGTAGCCCTCCTCGACGGAACAATCAAGGCGAGCAGGCAGTTTTGCGTATCGGAATTCACCGATGCTATTTTTGGCCATAAAGTCTACCGCCTGATTGTGTCAGCAGTCAGTATTTGGCAAATGAAGTAGAGTGAATATTTTCTAAAATTATTCGCCATATCGCCTATAAACGGTATAAACTCTATATGGTGAACTAGTGTGGTGACCCTTTTTTTAACGGGTCTTTCTGTAAGATAGAATTCCTTCCATGAGATAGAATATCCTCCTTTTGGGGCTGACATCCGCCGGCAGCCTTTTGATGCTGACCTAGCTAGCTATAGCGTCAGTTAGCCGTACAACGGCCATTTTTTCCAGAATAACCTTGACTACATGTTGGAGACGTACCTTTACAGGAAACACCAGTGTCTGCAAACCTACTAGATACAATTTAAATCTATTTTGTTTTATTTAAGGACCTTTATTATCGATATTGTCGTTATGCATTATTTTAATTAATGAATTTATAGTTAAGTGACTATAAGTTGTTTGATGTATATCTTTTATTCTTCTTTCATTTATTGATCTGGCTATTTTGCTTATCGAACTTACCTTCAAAAAGTTGTAACTTTTCTGATATTATCTCAAGTAGGGAATTAATTTTGCTAGTCAGGATATTTGGTTCTTTTATTTTACTGCAATTGGCTGTGAAGCTCATGACAATAATTTGTTTCCCATAACTTAAATTTGCAAATTTAATTGGTGACCTTGATAGCGAAATCGATTTGAGCTCAATTCGTTTCCTGTAGATATTTAGGGGCTATATATTATGTCCACATTTACTTCACACGTTATCTCTCATTGGTTTAGTATAATTGAGTGATAGTTTATATACAGTCACTCAATTATACTAAATTAATGAGATAACTTGTGAAATAAATAATATGGACAGATATAGCCGTTAAATATCTACAGGAATCGAGTTGAGCTCAAGTATTGTCGCTCCCACATTAATTTAGGAAAGGCTTGGTTATACATATTTACTTCGCCGGTTATCTCATTGATTTAGTATATATATCTAGTTTAGTAAAATACTTCCTATTTAGAGTGTTTCATGATTAACTGCATGTATATATGCAATATATGCATATGCATGCAATATTAATGTTATAAAAGACATGGATTAGTGAGAAGTATCTTATTTTGCTTTGATTTAATAGTCTAATAGTCTGATTACAAGAGAATCATCTCATTAGTTTATGGGCGTTGGCATAACATGAAATTAATTTGAGATAAAATTAATTGTCCTGAAAGGGTTTGTGTAAGTTTCCATATTTAAACAAATAAGTCATTTGGAATCTTGATGTTTATTTTGGTAAATTGCAGTCAAAATAATAACTAATTCGTATATCCTCAGTTTTTCAACGTTCTTATAGCGGGTATTTTTACCTAGGTTTTATTACCCTATATTCAAGGATCGATAATCATTGATACATTTCTAGTGAGAGTATAGTGGCGTCCTCACCTAACTGCCAAAACATAGACTCAAATTGAATCCGCTGAGTAAACCGGGCATATGGACCGAACCGCCTCCTGTTAAGCAATTTACAGAGAGAGTGTTACAGAATTAGTACCCGACGCGACGTTTAAGATAGCGCGCTTGGTTAGTTAGTTTGACAAATTGTCCTTCTACTTTAGGAGACATTCACCTACTTGAAAATCGAGAAACTTACTTAAGTGTGACAACATTGCAACTAAATTTTGTCATATTAGGTTGAGCGATCGAGGTCTTGGAATGTATTGAATTATATACGAGAGGTTTACTGCGATTTCTTGTAGAAATATTTTAGAAAATATAATGTGACCTAATTATTCTTCTGAACAGTTTCCAGACTGTAATTTTATATTCCAACAGGACAATTGTCCGGTCATGACAACTATTATAAGGGAATGGTTTGTTGAACAGGTAACGCACCTGTCTTCGAAAAGAAATGAAATGATTCGATTTTGCTTACTCAGGTTGCGTAATCGGATAACGAGCGATAGAGATAAGGAAATAGAAGCAGTCTGATATCACGGTTCGGGTATAGAAAACATTATTTTCGTTCCGGAATATATTTCTCGATTTAAATTATAAATACGTTCATTATTGTAGTTTCAGAGTTTAATAGAAATATTATTCGTCTAAATAAGCGTATTCTTTAGTGAGCTTACAGTGCAGCGGCGGGATTTTCGCGCTCTATTCGAAGAGGCGTATGTGTATGTTTTTAATGGACAAAGGAAATAGTAGCTTGGTAGCTATTCAGTTAAAAACTTAAAAAACAACTAGTGCATTTTGTTGTTTACGCCTAGTTTACGGGGCGAAGCATTAGTTAATAGTTAGGTGATTTTTGTACGTAATTAATAAGGATAATTGTTAAGTGAATATAGTGATTAGTGGCGAAAAATGGGAAGGAATAAACGCCAGCGGAGTTCAAGTTCTTCGTGTTCTTCCACATCGTCAAGTTCTTCTAGTTCCAGTAGTGACACTAGTGACTGTGCCTGTAGATACAACAGGAATAAAAGATCCAGAAAAAGGGCAAGCACGCTAGACTCTACGAATGCTAGGCAGAAAAAGCGACCTGCGAATAGAGAACGTCCCAGCAAATTTGTTTTGACAGAAGTACACGAACAGTCTAGACGTAGCAGGTCCAAAAATACTCAAGAGCCCGTTGAAAATATTGAGGTAAGGTCTCAAAATTATGATGTTAGTGTTCATGATGTCGCTATTGTCTCAGATGTTAGTAATCAAAGTAGGCGGCCAACGGGCCCAGTAGAGCGTGAGTCATACCGCACAAGCACAACACAATCACTCCGCACTATTGTGTGTGACGCAGACGTTGCGCGCACTCCTCCTTTGGGTAATAGCTCTCGTAAAACTACAGCAGAATCTCAGCAACTTCAGCGAATTGAGCAGTTAGAAGACCTTGTGAACCAACTTTTACACAACGACAGTGACAAAAATTATACAAAATTAACCGTTAACCCTAACTGCATCCCCGAATTTAATCCGGCAAATGAAAATGAAAGCTGTGTACGATGGTTAGATAAAATAGACCAGCTTGCGTACATAAATCAGTGGAACGAAAATATTATAATCTATCATATGCAGAGTAGATTAGCGGGCTTAGCAAAATATGGTACGACAATTTGGATGAATATAGACATTCTTGGGACCAATGGAAGCAGTTGCTTATCCAAGCTTTTCCAGACCATCAGGACTTTCCAACAAACCTTAAAAATCTCATATATAGAGATAAAAATCACGTGGAAACCTGGACAGAGTATTACTTTGCAAAACATCAGTTGTTAAGGCAGTGTCAAATTACTGGAAAAAATGCAATCGCCATGTTAATAGATGGTATTACCGACAAGACTCTTCAGTCTGGAGCTAAAGTTGGATGGTATGTTTGACCGGAGGACCTCTATCGGGAGTATTTATCAACTTTGGACAATACTAGATTCCAACGCGCACATCCATACGCAAAACAAAGTGCTTCACAAAAACAAGAAAGAAATAGATCAGAGTAGTATCCAAAAGACAACCATCCAACATTAGATGCTAGACGAAAGACAAGGGGCAAATGTTACAACTGTGGTGAATTCGGTCATATGCAAATTCATTGTCCCAAACCGAGGTTAGAGTGTTCTCTCTGCAAGTAATTAGGACATTCTGTAGAGAAATGTTTTCGGAACAAAAACAATCGTTCTAAATCGAACGAACACAAAACATTAATGTGTGATACTCCAAAGAAAAGCAATATGGCGGGCTACTACGTGGACTGCTTCATAAATGGACATGTGTTTAAGGGATTTATCGATTCTGGGTGTGAAGTAGTCACAATAAGAGAAACCGATGCCAAAATTACAGGAATAAGCTGGTCTAATAGCGAAGTATGCTTAAATGGTTATGGTGGAGGTACGTCAAAGGTCTTGGGTATCTCTAAAGTGAATCCAAAGGTGGACCTTTTCAATTCCGACGTGTCTGTGTACATAGTGGCGGATCATCTATGCCTATATTGATTGGAAGGTCAGTTTTAAGCAATCCAGAGGCCATAATAGTGGTAAAAAATGGCAGTGCACGGCTATGTACTACGGAAATTACGGATCTTCCTGAAATTGATGAGTTGCCTAGCAAGATCACGCTTAGAACCAAACAGAAGATTGAAATCCCCTCCCACCATGTAGAATTTGTGACATGTTTCACGACTGATAAATATGATGGGGATGTTTTTGTTGACAAACGCCAGTCTTTCCAACCTTCTAAGGACTATGTGATTCCTAGCTGTGTAACCTCAACCAGTGTTGCCAAAATTCCGATTCTGAATATGTCAGAGAATACGCTAGTTTTTGATGAAGATAAGATCGTTGTACGAGGTGTTCCATGCAAGGGTGAGGACGCCGATGAACAGGTTAGCATAAACAAAATAAGTTTAGTAGATTTGCCTAAATTTGAGTTAGATGACCTAAAAAGCAGATTTCTAGTGATTTATCACCAAGTGATGTTTAAAAACTTTTGTTATTATTAAATAAATATCGTGACTGTTTCGCCCAAAATATTCGAGAATTAGGAAAAATAGAGGGGCTAGAAATGGCTATACATTTGACCGATCAAAAACCAGTGACGTACAGACCTTATCGTCTGTCATATAACGAACGAGAAAAGGTACGCGAAATAATAAATGGTCTTTTATCTGCTGACATAATCCAGAAATCTAGTTCACCATATGCTAGCCCCATTATTTTGGTCACAAAGAAAAATAACGAAACAGGAATGTGCATAGATTTTCGGGCCTTAAACGCAAAAACGGTAAAGGATAGTTATCCTTTGCCGTGTGTCGATGATCACCTTGAGGTGATAAAAGGCTGCAAGTTCTTTACCACTTTATATATGGCAAGCAGATACCACCAAATTCCCATGGCAGAGGAGTCAAGGCAGAGAACGGCTTTTGTCACTCGTGACGGCCAATATGAGTACCTGCGAATGCCCTTCGGTTTGGTAAACGCCCCGGCAATGTTTCAAAGAACCATTAATAAAATTTAAGGTACCATGAGATTTTCTACGGCAATGGCCTATATGGACGCCGTTTTAGTGCCATCTACGAGTTTCAGTTCTGGCTTGATTGCTTTAGCAGATGTACTAGAAACCTTTCGAAAATCTGGAGTTACGTTGCGGTTGGAAAAGTGTAATTTTTTTCAAACTAATATTGACTACCTTGGTCACGAAATGAGTGCTTGTGGTACACGGCCCGGTACTATAAAAATCAAGGCAGTGAAAGAGTTTCCAACGCCCAGAATTGTACACAATGTTCGACAGTTTGTTGGCCTTTGCAGTTATTTTAAAAAATATGTGAAATCGTTTGCCCAGATTGCATGACCATTAACTTCTTTAACAAAAAAATATGTTTTATTTAAGTGGAAAAAGGATCAAGTGCATGTATTTGAAACATTGAAGAACATTCTAACAGTTAGACCAGTACTTGCCATCTTTGACTCAAAAGCTGGATCCGAAGTTCATACGGATGCTTCCAAGTTTGGCCTTGTTGGAATTTTATTGCAGAAACAAGAAGATGGTAGAGTGAGACCAGTGCAATATTTCAGTCGCCAAACTACAAAGGAAGAAGAACGTTATCATTCTTACGAGCTGGAGGCATTTGCAGTTGTTAACACACTTCAAAGGTTTCGAGTTTATTTACTTGGGATCAAGTTTAAAGCTGTGGCGGCTATTCAGCGGAAGTAGGGGAAGTGCCACTTCCTCAAGAAAATGTAATTTAAAGAAATACAATAAATTCATTCATCAGTAAAATAATATATTTTAAGATTCAATGATAAAATGTTCTTAGTTTAGAAATAATCTGTTTCCCGTTACCCCTCTAATAACTAATAATCCAATTATATTCAAATATTATAATCAAAGCTTCATAAAACAAGAACAAGAATCTCGCCACCTGCACATTGCCCGTTAACTCCACTATTGAATAGAACAAGAGATGAACCTACATGAAAATGTCTATTTCTTTTCGCGTACGCGCCCATAGCAGTGACAATTTCATTATCATTTGTGAAGACCTTTACGGAAAAGGCATCGCTCGAGAGCCGTCGAGTCATCAAAAGTATAAGCGCAACTAGTTGCCATGACAACGATGACGTCGTAATGGTCGTACATTTGTTTGGTTTGCAATGATTGGAAGAGCTGGCGTGTAGCACTTCCATTCTCAGATCAACGCGAAAGCACGTTGTTTCGTTTACGGCGAGTTTATTAGAGGACATTCCGCCGTAAATTCTTAGAATTATTTTTTATTTTCATTCAACGCTTGATCCATTATAGTATTTTACAAGAGATATTTTCTATATATTCTAGTTTTAGTGCCTTATTCGTAGACATTTCTATTAACAATAAAATGATTTGTGGTTAATACAATATGAATATATTTTATTTTTTGATGATTTACCTAAAAATACCGGTAATAATTATGAACAAATTTTGGCAGTTTGGGCGTGGACCCCAAACATTTTTCGCCTGCAGCGCTGTTCCCTCTATCGATGTCGGAAGCTTTTCCCCACTTTTCAAAGGCGCGAGCCGCCACTGGTTTAAAGTAATCACAGATTGCAACGCCCTGAGAACCGCAATGTCAAAACGAATCCTAATACCAAGAGTTGCACGGTGGTGGTTGGATGCCCAGGAATTCAAGTTTGTAGTAGAATATCGACCAGGAACCAAAATGGCACATGTTGATGCTTTAAGTCGCAATCCTGTTGAAGGCCCTACTCAGTTCGACACTTAAGACATATTGCAAGTGGATATTACAAAAGATGATTGGCTTTTAGCGGTTCAGATAGTGGATCAATGCTAAAAGTACCTTCTCGAAGTGCTAGCGAGAAAACCAGTCGATACTGAAGAAAAACAAATCCATAAAGACTATGTAATTAAAAACCACAAATTATATAGGAAATTACCTGATAGGCAGAAATGGTACGTTCCCAAAGCAGCAATAAATATAGATAAATCTGGCAAACAAGAGGGATACTTGCATCCAATAGAGAAAGTAACAGGGTCACTTGATACTATACATATTGACCATTTGGGTCCTTTCATCAAAAGTACAAAGGAGAACTGTTACCTAATAGTCGCCATTTGTGCTTTCACAAAGTTTTTGTTTGCCAGGGCTGTGAAGAATATACAGGCCAAACCTGTAATTGACTTCCTGGAGAACATTTTCAAAACATTCGGAGTACCACGCCGAAATATTACTGATAGGGGCTCTGCTTTTACGAGCAGTCCATTCAATAATTTTACCAAAGAATTAGGAATAAAACTTGTACTAAATGCTACTGCAACCCCACGTGCCAACGGGCAAGTGGAACGTTACAATAGAATACTACTTAACGCCATATCGTCTAGTTATGATGATGAAACAAAATGGGACACAACACTAGACCACATAGTTTCGAATGGAACCACAAAAAGAAGTCCTAGTGAATTGTTGTTCGGATATCGTACCAGAGCTATGAACGATTCATTTTTAAGAATGTTGTAACTGAGGCAGCTGACGAAGCTAATAAAGACGTTCAAGAGGTCAGACACGAAACCGGTGAACTGATACGACGTGCACAAGATAAGCAGAAGGCATATTTTGATGCAAAGCGTAAGAAAAGTCATGGTTACGGCATAGGGGATCTTATTCTTATACGTAGAACAAATGTGGCCAATGATGGCAAAAGTAAAAAGCTGGTACCGAAGTTTAGCGGACCCTATGTAGTCAAAAAAGTACTTGATCATGACAGATATGTAGTGGAAAACCTGGCAGGCTCACGACGTGCGCGCAAAACGTACCAGGGTATTTGGTCAGCTGACAAAATGAAAATATTCACGGCTGCTTACGAAAGCAGGAGTAACGCAGAATCTGAGAATGAGGTTGTCGACGCTGACGACTGACTTTTCCGATTTTGAGTGTGTTGTTAAACTTCAAGCTAGGGGTGACGATCTTAAGTGTCTGGCCAACAATTGAGATATGTCACTGCTGTTAAAGTAGAGCGTTTGTTTAATGGACTAATTATGTCATGTTTAATTTACAGGACTAACAAGGTTCAAGGCATCCAAAGGTGGGAAGATTTCCGGGACGGAAACTTGGTAGCGTGGCCGAGTGTAACGCACCTGTCTTCGAAACGAAATGAAATGATTCGATTTTGCTTACTCAGGTTGCGTAATCGGATAACGAGCGATGGGGATAAGAAAATAGAAGCAGTCTGATATCACGGTTCGGGTATAGAAAACAATATTTTCGTTCCGGAATATATTTCTCGATTTAAATTATAAATACGTTCATTATTGTAGTTTCAGAGTTTAATAGAAATATTATTCGTCTAAATAAGCGTATTCTTTAGTGAGCTTACAAACACAACATAGAAACTAAGTTCCAACTTAAATTTTATGGAAAACCTGTGGGGTTTAATGACCAAAATAAGATATGAAAAAAATTTCAGGCTAAACAATAGGCAAAATATCATAGCTTTTACAGAAGAATTCTGGGACAAATTAAGCAGCGATCCTGATTTAATCAGAAATTTGTATAATTATTCAATACCTAGACGGCTAAATGAAGTTTTAGAATAAAATGCTGCTACGACCAAATATTTGGAGAAAAAAAAACAATCAATAATATTAATACCTTTATTTTGTGATGCTTTAAGCAATGATGCACTTTTCGAATTTAATCTCAATAATTCATATAAGGCAGGTTTACATAGTAAATAAAAATCGTGTTTAACTTGTTTATAACCATTATCGTACATTTGATAAGTGTAATACAGCTATATTTTGTCTCTTTCTAATTATTCCTTTTAAATCAGAGTAGGGTAGCAGTGGGGGGGCCTCGGGATATTAGGAGAGAGGAGGGGCAGACTCCCCTGGACTTCGCTTGCATAAGCCCTGGATACATCATTACCATACTAAGCTTCATTAAAATTTAATACACTATCTGAATTATACCATTTAAAAGCCAGCACAAAAAGGTTACTTCTGACATTTTATGGTTATGAAGGCTTCATTTGTTTTTTATAAAAGAATTACCCCTTAAGCCATTATCTATATTTTTGGCAAAGTTTTTTCTAGTATTGAATAACATGTATTATAATCCGTACTATACCATGAAACCTGATGTCTTGAGAAACGGGCTAAGTTATTTAATACAGAAATTCTTTCAAAACACTTTTACCAATGTCATCAGTACTTTTCAATCGTTTTATTTAAAATGAATTTGTTAATTCTTTATACCTACCTGTATTGCTCAACTTTTTCCACTTAAATGATTAATTGCATTTTTTTTCAAACTTATTATTAAGTTGTATTTTAGCAATTTTATTTTCTATGGCAATCCTGATGTTTTAAAATGCAGTCAACTTAAAAAGTAACGAAACCTTTAGCAAAAGAGCTTTGCGATACCTTTAACATGTATCAGTAACATTGGTAAGCAGCGATTTTTTAAAGTGACTTGATACTTTTATCAACAAATAATGATACCGATATGCGCCTATAATCTGATTCCTAATATATTTCCTCAAATATATATTTATTCCATAGAGAGTCCATAAAAATCGGATATCCATTAAACATGCTAAAAGTTCACAAAGAAAAATCTACAAAATATAAACTTCAATAAAAGTATAATGTATAAGAAATTGAATCCAACAAACTCCGTCAGCAATAATTCCTTTCTTGATTGGACGTACATCAAAGCTGGAGTTTTGTCCTTTCCGCCTAATCGAGCATGTTTTATTGTGTCAGATGTATGAGATGTAGACCAAGTATATGGGTTTCGTTAAACGATTTAAACCCTCTGAGAGGATTTAGATGATTGCCCGACCGTAGATTGGACATTGACCAGAATATCAAACTCAGTTCCTTTCGAGTTCAGTTTGGAAATGTTTCCGATCAAAGTCCCCATTTGGGATTAAAGCAATTTGAAAATCGATTCGTCCTTTTCATCAGCCTCGCTCGAACTTGTAATATTGCATTGTGAAGCAACGACGCAAAACTGTAATCGATTATAATCGTGAAAGCATAATAATCAGAAAGCAGCATTTAGCAGCCAGCACGAAATAGTCGTATATATTGCGATCTGATATAAATTGTACCATTTTAAGTTATTAGTTCCTATTTAAAATAAGGATCTTCGTTCATGCGCCTTAAGCTTTAATACAGGACAGGCAGTGCAATCGTTTGCATGTTCTAATTTGATATAAAATATTACTTGCATTAATTTTTAAGCGATTAGTTAAATCGCGAAAATAAATTCCTACTATATAACAAATAGTTCATCAGCTTTTAGTAATAAAAGATGTAACAAAAATTTTTGAAAGATAACTGGGAATTTTTTTCAAACGTGCCAAACTAGATAAATAATAACATTAAGTGGCTTAAAACAGATATTGATATCAGAAAGGACAATTTTTGATGGGATGATAAATTTTTACTGCAAAATTATTCAAAGGCTTTTTGTTACGAAATAGTAAGCAAATCGCAATATTCTAATTTAAACAGCAGGAATAACAAATCCTGTAAAGATGCAGAATATCTGTTTAGCTAGCTCTTTGTGGAGTATTTTTATCTAAAAACTATCCTGTAATAAAATTACCTTTAAATATAAATAGTGAAATAGATAAAGCAAATAAATTTTAAGACATAAAAATCGCGTCATTACCGCTCTTATCGCTGCTAAAGCTATTTCGTTGACAGTCTTGGTATAGCTGTAGAAGAGAACTACTATAAGCATTTGATACAGAATAGCCATTTAGGCCCTCTAGAACTGAGCTGGTTTCAGAATTATAGAGCATGCAATACAGTTGACAAATTTAGAATCCCATACTGTAAGTGTGTCTTTTAAATTACCTTTCATCTCTATTCTGTTTCAGTGCTGACAGATGGTGATGATATGTGAAATGTATTTTGAACTATTCTTTGAATTGTGATTTTCATTTATTTATACAAATATGATTCAAAACAGTAATTAAACAAGGATGGTCTATGAAAAGAGTCGCAAATAAGTTATTTGGTGTCTTGGAAAGCACCGTTCATAATATTGAAGAAAACGGTCACATAATTTGGAAGAAACAGCACCTGGAAGAAAAAAAATATGTAGGGCGCATCATGATACTAATTTCATGAAATTTTGGTAGGATGATCCTTTTAAAACTACTGTATCGGCGAAAGAAGAGACAGGTTTTCCAGGGTGTGTTAGAACAATACAAAATTGTACCAAGCATTGTTTCAACTTTCAGAATCATGCAGCTGCAAGAAATCTTTCCTCACTGCAGTGTAGGGGCTTCTATCACTTTATGGCAACTAAAAATAGCAGTTTTTCTATAAAAAATTCTGCATATCTGCTTTGAACATATATTTTTGTATACAGTATATATATATA
>MU183406.1:30793-141627 GCA_016904865.1 Pissodes strobi | reverse complement strand
TTTTCGTACTTCCGGGACTGAAATAATAACTTTACTACCTTGTGACAGGGACTAAAGTGTTACTTTTTGTCCTTCCAGGATTAACTATAGCCGGAAATCCCGGAAGGATTAAATTGCAAAGACTGACTGAGCTCTTGACACTAGTAATGACAATATTTCAAAATTATTCTTGTCACAACGCAACGTTACTAAGGTAACGTGTCAAGCAGTGACTTTTCGAAAAAAAGCGGCCGAACTGGTGTGCGCGTAGCTTTATGTTTAGTAATTATGTTTCTGTAGAGATTTCTATGTGCTTTTTTATATTATGTATACGTTTCAATTTAGGAAGTACGAAAAGTATCGTATATACCTTGCAATTGAAGTAGTAGTCTTCATCCCTCAGGTAAATTATAAACATTACCTTCGGCTTAAAAGTACTACTTCAGTCCCGCGTTATATAATATACTATTTCTTACTTCCGGGACTGAAATAATAACTTCACTATCTTGTGACAGCGAATAAAGTGTCACTTTTTGTCCCTCCGGGATTAAATATTGTCGGGAATCCCGGAAGGCATTTTCAGTAGTTTGTTCACATTGTTTAGGCGGCACCACTTCTTAAACGCATCGTACTGCTGCTCAAATAGTTTTTTTAAATTTCGCTGGTAACAATCCTTCACATACTTCGGCTGTTCTTTTATCAATATCAGAAACTCCTTCTTCACTCATGACTGAGCTTTTGACACTCGGCTAGTAATGACAATGTTTCAAAATTATTCTTGCCACAACGCAACGTTACTACGCTAACTTATCAAGCAGTGACTTCTCGAAAAAATGCGGCCGCACTGGCGTGCGCGTCTTATGTTTAATGATTATGTTTCTGTAAGGGTTTCTATGTGCTTTTTTATATTATGTATACGTTTCAATTTCGGAAGTACGAAAAGTATCGTATATACCTTGCGACTGAAGTAGTAGTCTTAATCCCTTAGGTAAATTATGGCCCTCCCTACGGTCGGACCATAAACTTTACCTTCGAGATTAAGAGTACTACTTCAGTCCCGCGGTATATAATATTGTGACTCATAGTTCAGAAAAGCTTTATCCACAATACCGAAACAGAATTGTGGCACTCGACGCGCGTTTCGCTAACCATGTTAGCATCATCAGGAGATGATTAAAACTAAAATTAAAATCTACCTAACTCTCTTTTATACTACTGTTTGCTCAATCAAGCGGAACTAAAAAGGACCAATCCTGGAATCGCACTAGTCACGCTGGATTAACCAATACAATGGACTATACGGAATTGGCCCTCTATCTTTATTTAAACTATTCTTACATTTAATAATTTCCATACTTTCAGATGCGTCTAATAATCTCCTATCAGTTATATTATGAATTAATTTCAAATTTTTTATTGTTATTCTATGATTATTATCAAAAGCATGCTCGGCAACACTTGATTTTTCTGTTCTACCATACTTTAAATGAGCTATATGTTCTTTGAATCTCGTCTGTATAGATCGTCTAGTATGCCCAACATATTTTTGGTTACAATCCATATATACAATTTCATATATTCCACTTCTTTCTAACATTTCAATTTTGTCCTTTGGACCACCTAATAGTATCTTAATATTAAACTGAGTCTGCTATACTAATTTTAAACCTACTTCCTTAAAAACTTTTTGGAGTCCACTAGTATACTGAGGATTATACGGTATCGAAACATATTTTGTATTTTCATCCTGATTAACGAAAGAAGTGGAATCACGAATGGTCTTTCTAAACAAATGCCTATTAATTAGTCTATTTATTAAGTTAGTATTGAAACCATTAACTTCCGCTATATTCCTAATTGTTTCCTTTTCCTTATTAAATCTTTCTCTGCTTAGAGGAAAGTTAACCATACGGTGTACTAAAAATTGAAAACTGGCCATTTTATGTTGGTCGCAGTCGAAGGAATCATTAGGAATATATCGGTTAGTAGCAGTATTTTTTCTGCAAATATCAAATTCTAATGTGATATTTTCGTTCCTAATCACTAAAGTATCCAAGAAAGGTAGTTGGCCATTGTTCTCGACTTCATAAGTGAATTTGATGGTGGGGAAACGGTTGTTTAGTTTTGTTACAAAATCTTCAATATTAGCGGTTTTCCAAACCCCGACATAGTCTGATAATAGAGTTTTGTTAGACTTTGTCTATAAGATCGCGAAATGGACGCGCCACTAACTGTTGAACAAGATACAAGGACACGACGCTGAAATGAAAATTGTTTTGATGACGTCACGGACTGTAGTCGTTTTCCCATTCACTAATATTCAAAACTTATCATGACCATGATCGGCTGCGACGTAACAGCCGTTCTGGGTGACGAGCGAAGGACGCTATCACATTATTTATTTACTTGTTTTGGACGAGCTGACAAATAAGTTTTATTACGTTAATAATCACGTTAACTTAGTCATTTATACGTGCCGAAGATAATTTCACCGCAGTATTGCATTTGTGTTTAGGCTATCTACATGACTCGTTGCAGAAATAAATGTTTCACAAGTTAAAGAAAGGATTGATCTGTAATTATTACTCTTTCCATATTAATTTCAATGCTCTTCTTAATCATATTTTAGCAGTTTGTGCCGGAGAACCCTATTTATACTTTAAGATTATATTTCGATGTGAAATAAAAACTGATTATAATTATAAATAACAGGCGCTAAACCCAATTTGAAAACGTCGCCAATATGATATCCAGATTCAATGGCTCTTAGTTTTTAGTAGAGCTCGTGTGAACGTGTGTCAATGAACTCACATTAATTTAGTAGAAAAGTATAATGTATTGGAATTTCAAAGAGTGTTTTTAAAAGAACTGTAAAATGCCGTATAGTAGATGTTGCGTACCCGGTTGCAAAGATAATCAGCCAAACGGTCCAATGGTGCAAGTTTTCCTCAAAGTGACGAAGGGCAAAATGTGGCTCATCGCGATCATTTTTTTGCCAGCAGTTGTTGATAGTAGCTGAATTTGTAAGTGCAGAAGAGGATTTTTCTAGGAGATATTACCAGGAAATGTTGTAACAAGTGAAACAGTTAATAGATACCTGAAAGAACCGAGAAAGATGTTTTCCACGAATCTGTAAGTGACCTACATACGACATGCAGCAAGACAGTGTGAATTCAAACCAACGGTAGCCTTAGAATTGCTCAGATTTAAGCATCTTCAACTAAAAGAATAGATTAATGGAAGAACTAGAAAAATTCACTGAAAACTTGTACTACATAATAAATATCTTAAAACAAGATAGAGAAAATGGGGTTAGGAAAAACATACGCCAAAACAACAACACTACTAAAGGGGGCCCCATATCTACCAGCGAGAGCACCGCTGGTACCTCCAAAGCAGGACTACAAGCCCCGGAAGCAGGAACCGTTGCTCCGCTGCTAACGGGGATCAACTGTCGAGGGTCTGAAAAAATACGTGCGTGAAAAACTACCCAAAGCTAAGTAATTTTGTCACAGAATTAGTCTTTAAACATGAAAGTGGTAACGTGCCCTTTAAAGTTAGACTTAGTTATCATCTTTTGGACACGGTAATGGACTCTTCCTTCTGGCTAATGCAAGTACAAGTAAAACCCTTTCGCTGTATGCGACAATACCAACCAAGACAAATACCGGTGTTTAAATAATCATAGCACAAAGTTGGAAAAAGATCAGACAAAAGTGTCACATTTATATATACGCAGCCTTGCAAATAAAATTAACGAAGACAAATCTGATATCCTAATTCTTACCGAACATTGGTTACAAGAGCAAAGAATGAAACTGTAATATAAATGCGTATAGATTAATAACTTGGTACTATTGTAAGGATTTAGAAGCTAGTGATGTATGTATATATGTCCATAAAAAATGTGTTCTAACTTTAAAATGGCTAATATTACTCAAAAGTATTTCTTGTGAGGGTTTCAGAGTTCGCGTCTTGCGTGTTTTCTTTTAATAATATTAAAATAAGCATTTGAAGTGTCTATAGAGCACCCAAAATTGTGATGTGGCCACTTTTCCAGATAATTTCAGTGATGTTTTGGAAAGACAAATGACTTCACGGAGAACATGATCGAAGCGGATGATTTCAGCATAAATTTTTTGGAAAGTAATACAAACAGTGAAGGCCCTAGCCAGGATTTTTTTTCGGCGGGTGTTTTTTAGATAAGATGCCACTTTTTATTGTCGTTTAATTTATAATATCAATCAGAATCAGAGCGTTGACGGATGCATGAAAAGTCTTCATAATGTTATAAATAAAAAATAACACTACTAGCGAGTATTTTTAGAAGCTGCCACACCCATTTCTGGAATGGAAATTTATTTTGAGGTAAGATAAAGATACTTGAAAGACAAGATTACAGACTTCCTATGTCACACCATTGAGCAATTTTGTATAGTTTACCTGCATCCATCGTGAGCGCTGCAATGCCACAGGGATCTCCAATACTCCCCTATAACATTTGACATAAAGCCGATGCGTAGACGTAGATGTGTTACCCGTACCACATCACAGGGCTTCCGAGTTGCGCGCACATCACATTGTTGACAATCACATGCGTTGTTTACGTTTACATTTGTATTTTTACATTTTCACTTCATGCAATGTCCTCCGCTCGCTCCAGGGCGCAATCAAACAAAACTAACCCAAATTTAAAAAAGGAACAATTCAAAAATGTAAAAAAAAACATCGACGGGAATCGAACCCGGGCAGCCTTATCACAAGCACAGCATCTGACCACTGGGATACAGACTACCAGACCAGTTGATAGCAAATCGCTGGACCATAAAAATACGGTGTTTGTCAACAATGTGATTCGCACGCAACTCTGAAGCTGACATTTAGCACCTTACTCCCTCCACATAAGTTTCTAATCAATAGTATTTTTAGTATTCTTGAACTAAGGTCAAGCAATCAATTAAAATCAATTAAAAGAAAAGCGAATATTCGTATTGACTTATTTTACTGCAGGCCTATATGCAGGAGTCATTGGGTAGATCTACTATGGAGTGGTTCGGTCGTAGTATTAGAAGGTGCCTTACAATATTTAATTAAAATCGTAATAAGCGATAACACAGCACGCCATCGGATAGCGCAATTTTTTTTCAATTGATTTTAGTCCTGCAGCTGGCCACCAAAAAGGTGTACGCTGTTGCCGGTCGACCGCGGTCGACGTTTTGGCTATTCCTGTTTGAGATAATTAAATTATCTGAAAGTTCCCAGAATTACGGGGGGTGTTTGAACAGCCCAAACACCCCCCTAAATTATAGACTTTTAACCTAGAATATGTTGTTAGGGAGACAACAAGAATAAGCCGTACTTCATCGACATTAATTGACAACTGCGATACAAATTCAAATATTTTTAAGTGTAGGGTACAAGAAACATGTATTTCAGATCATACGTACCATTGCACACTATTTAACGACATTTGTAATAATAAAAACGAAAAAAGTACAAATAAAAAATTATCTACCGCAAATTTTCATTGGAAAATATAAATAGCTTTAGATCTAATCTACAAAATGAAAACTGGTTACATATCTTTAACTCAAGATTAATGTTGGATGAATGCTTTAATGTTTTTTACAGCTTGGGCACATACATATCGCTTTCCGTTAATGACTATATATATTTTTGCGTGTTCTGGGTTAGAACCACCCCTTGCGTGTCATGCCCTTGTTGCTTGTCATCGGCTGGAAACGTTAGGTTATGATTTGAAGTGGAGATGCATGTACCGGAAATATAATAATACTGGTATTAATTTGGGAATAATTTAAGATTAAAAATGCCTACTTCATGATTTGTAAGTAATATAATTTACCTATCTGTAAGGCTGTCTGGGCAAATTTAGATTTTCTACAGATAGAGTGATTAGTTACACATTTCTTATTTTATATCGTTACGGTAGAATAAAATTCATGCATTTTAAACCCTATGCGCTATTTACCAACTCATCAATTTAGTAACCTATTAGTTGGTATGCAGGATATTTGCCTAACATTTTGTATCTGATACTTATTTTGAAGCGTTTTTTCCTTATTGTTTTATTGTTTTTACAGGTGATGTAAATTGTACTGTATAATTGTTATATATCAAGGAATCTCATCCATAGTAGGGAAAGAATAAAGTATTTATTTTGGAGAAATATTAAGTCTTATTAAAAAGCTCCTCCAAAAATTACTTTTCAGGATTTAATAATATTGTAAATTTTTCCTAGTTGAGTCTCAGTTAACTAGGAGGCACAGAATAACTTTTTTAAAGTGTACCGAAAGATCCATAAACCTAGCTCTTCAGTGTATTACTGGCTGTCGTTCGAATCTATTGTTAAGTTTGCTAAATGGGTTTAGGAAACATTGCCATACTGTGTCCATCAACTACTACGTGCAGAGATCAGTTCTTAAGGAAAATGGCAAGCTAGCTGCAGAGATAAGCTGGCAGTCTGAAGGACTGCAGTTTGTTGAGCAATCCGTCATGCCAAACTCTGCCAAATGCCTTCGTAATATCTAACGCAATCACACGATATTCTCCGTAGTTCTAAATTGCCCTACTCCATATATGAGTGACATATGCCAATATTATTATATCCTGTTGATCTCTGCGGAAGCGGTATTGGTTATCGCTATTTATTCTGTTGGTTCATGGCTTTGGAGATTTTTGGAAGCAAGGCAATTTAGCGATAGTTTGAGAACGTGGTTTTATTGCCCATTTTTTTAACAAGTTGTACTCGATCGAATTTCCAAGAAGATGGGTAAATCCCCCCCGGTATCACAGAGAAAAAAGTCTGAAAAAATGGGTGTTAGTTCGTTGGCGCAGTTCTTTACTACGCCCCCATCGCCTTGCTATGGGGGACGTTGAAGGTAGAGTGCATTTTGGCGAGCATGTTTCCTTTTTTACTTAGCTGTACTCGTCGTGACGCCGCGTTTGTCTGTCAATGGTAGAAGACGTTTTTGTAAAGTTATTACATCTGCCTTTACAGATCAGTAATTCCTGGAGCCACTGGGGCATTGCAATAGTGTATTCCTGGTACTGTTCATCCTTAGTTTTGTCAATCACAAGTTTGCATCCGTTTCTCGCTTCTGTATAATATCTGGGGCGTTCAGCGGTCTAATTTTGCTTCCAGTACTTGTAGGCTTGTTGTTTCCTACCTACGGCTCTTTCGCACCTTCTGTTGAATCAGGGCTCGTCGTTTGACGGTAAGGGTTTTTCAAGTTATATTCCTGTCCGTTTCAGACCTTTCTGTCAAAGTGATGTAGATCGCATGGTGTGACGTGCAGCTACCCAGGAAGCAGTAAAAAGCCTTAATTCGGGCTTGCCAAGTAGCCGCGTAGGTTGGCAAATAGCCACCAACCACTGCAGGCAAATTCCAATTCCGTGTGACCAAGTGAAAAGGACGTACAAGTAGGCCTTATATTTACCTATCTTATTTTTATAAAATTTACCACTATTAAATGACTTTCAATTCATTATTATATTTTATTGTCTCTATTACCGTCTCTTACTGTTTCTTATCGTTATTTGATTAATTAGTACAGACTTACTTTACTGCCGAATCTTAGATTATCTTGACTAGCTAATGTCTTGCTAATATCATTGCAATTATCTGATTTACTTTTTTGTATTACGTACATTTACTCAAATGCTACGCCTTTACTGTATGCCATATATTTACTTGCCCTATCTTTATAGAACTTACCATTAAATGACTCTAAGAGCCGTTTATTATCTTGTATCGTATAAGAAAATAAAAAAATATCTATCGGCACAGAAGCACAATATCTAACCACTAGACCCCCAGGCTTGTTGAAACCAATTAAAAGCCTTTGACAAAAATGTGTTTCAAAAATAGAGCATGTGCGATGCCTTGCAATGTCGCAATGTTGCAAACTCGCAATAGTGCAGCTTCGCAATATTGCATCCTGTCATTTCGGCCAAATCCGGTGTACCTATCCGCTTATTGAAAAAACTTCCGTAAAACACTTTAGATAAGTATTTCTCAAATCGTGAACTACTTTCTCACTAGGTTTTTAGTGTTTAGTGTTTAATTATTTAAATAACAATAGCGTAAAGTACAATAATAAATTTAAAAATCAGACAAAGACACAGAGCTAACAAAAAATCATATGTGCAGTTCGCATGAGGTAGAAGTGAAACCTTCATCAAACTGAACTCCAAAATGACAACAGCACGTGGTGTTCCCAAGCACTAACCACAGTCAACGTTGCTTAACTTCAGTGATCGTAGGAGACCTACTTCTTACTTTTTACTTTTAACAAGCACATACAAATGTATAACTGTGTCTCACTCTCTCGCAGCTTACATCCTATAGATCTATATTTTCTCCTCTTTTTATTTTCGTTTCCATTTCATCGAGTCCCAAATCACACCCAATGGTGCGAGGGAAGTTTTCACTTCAAAGAAAAATGTACTATTTCGTCTTCAAGTGACTTTAGGTGATGACGCCACAGAACAGCGCTGTGTCCTCGTATTGCAGGAGGTATTGAAGCTATGCGATTGACTGAAAAACCTTTTATAACTACGATCAATTTGCTAACCCAAATGTTTATGATCCCTGTCTATATACTAGCAAACCAAATTCATTTAATTAATTTTGAATATATATTACCATTGCAAGAAGATATCAGATGACAGTTTCTATATGATATTACAACTTCTTCCTGCAATACTGTACTATTATACGAAATACTTGGTGACAGCATGACAAATAATCTCATAAGATATTCCTGTTTCGAATCCTAATATCAAAGGAAATTAATTTCGTTCGACGTTTAATTTCCTACATTCTCTGTCATTGATGTTACGAAAAAGCACTGCCAAGTTTGTTACAACACAATAAAATTCCGTTAAACTTGAAATGGTGCTCGGTGACAGAATTTAAAGTATGCAATAAGAATGGCGTTGGCAAAGAAGAGCTACTGCCTTTAATAAAACTTTCTTATGCAGTATAATGGTGCCCTTTTATCACTTTCCTTCGCGGATTCGTTTGGCTTTTTAAAATACGACTGATCTATTATATACAGGGATATTTCTTTTAAACCTGACGTTGACTGTTTCAAGAGGAAGACATATTATATTTCGTTAAATTTAATGGCAACATTGTATTTAGTAAAAATCTAATTGACGTTTTAATTAAAAGCAATAGATGCAAAATATTCATTGACAGACAAATAAGATTTAGATTTCACGGTCTAGATTTTTCTGAATCAATATGATAAATTTATTAAGTGAAATACAATTTAACAAAATTATAGCTCATAAACAGCTACTTCAATATTTTTGTGCTAGGCATTTTGTATGTAGAAGAAAAGATTGATACCAATTATGGTGAAATAATAGGTTTGTTCTGGCAGCGATTTAAACCCAAACCAAACCAAATCCAAGCCATCCGGAGTTTGCGCATAGCGATTTAAGTGTCGCTTATATTGCAATGCGCAAACTCCGGATGGCTTGGTTTTGGTTAGAAATCGTTGCTAGAACAAACCTAATATCTTGCACTTCAGGTGTACAGATCCTTAAAGTATTTGACTTTCAATAAGTCATATTCGAAGGATAATGTCTTGTGGTTTATAGGTATTTTCCTTGGCAAAACCACAATATGTATATAGGTATAATTACATACATCTGACAATATGCCAACCAGCATTCATTCGCCTTACGTCTATTTCCTTCCTTTTACGCTACCTCATCTAGATTCGCTACAAAGAGGAATTATTAAGTCGGCAGACCAACTTACATCTTCATGATCAAGCATTGCAGATTGAAGAAACACCTATCCACCATAGGTGTCGAAAGCGATACCATTCCTCGCCGCTTGTGGAAGAGGAAACGTCATTCAATATTCTGATCAAATAAATGGAATAATATCTATTGCGTTCTGAGCATCGCTATAAACCACCATCATATTATATCTTTATGCGATCATAGATCATAGGGCCAAACTGAACATGATGGCCTAATATGCAAAAATATATATTTTTTGAATTGATTTCGAGACAAAATGAAAAGAATTGAAAATTAATATTATGATGTAGATGTTGCTCTTCAAATCAGGTGATCGTCTTGCATCATCGGCGTAGCCGTGTCCGTCGATTGTTTGTAGCATTTTCAAATTTTTTTCATGAACAAATGCTACTGTTTTGCTTGATTTATTATTATTTTTATTTACAAACATAATTTAGTTTGGATTATTCCAATATAGAATATAGGTATTACCTTGTTTTGTCTTGAAAGTTATTGAGTTTACTTTTTATATTTACATTTACAATGTACTACACATGCATGAGATGACCATAACAACAAGGTTGATTTTTATCCATTGCAGAGTCGAAGGTACTCGACTAGGCATCGGAAACTTCTTTTATAGGCTTTGATTGTGCACCAATTTGTCAGGCTATTGTCTTTGAATTTAAATACTTGATTGACCTCTCTTTATTACTCGGGAAAGTGCTCACAAGCCTTTGTTTGATCTAAAAGTTAGTAAAAACTTAACAATTTGTTCGATACAAATGTAACCTATAGTATGTATTATTTTAGATCAATTTCTAGCAGTACATACCTCAAACGATTTGGAGATTATATAAGTCGTCTAATGTAGTTTATTAATTCGTTTATTTGATTGTGTTTGGGTGTATTGTTTCCTTTTGTTTTATTTATCTTTCGATGAGATGTTGTGTTTTCATTTCTTGTGTCAAAATGTCATTCACCTATCGGTCTATCAGTAAGACATATGTTTTTTGACAGTTAAAATTAGACATGTTCAAGAATCGACGTTCCTAAATAAAGATTCCTTTTAAGGTGTATTTACTTGATGCTTGGCGAATATAGTCTAGAGCAGTGACGTGGACGCGCTCGGGGACTCGCTACTTCAACTAAGTTAGGTTGGCAGCAATGTTTAGGGGTCAAAGTGCGAAATTGGTTCCAGGTTTTTTCTTTTGGCGCCGTGTTGTCTAGGTGACGGGTCGATATCCCGTTGTGGCTTTTTCGAGGCCGAGGTGTAAATCCTCATGGACTGGTTTAAATAATTGGGGTCATTATTTTATGATATTTTTGCTACATTTAAGTTTTTTTGACTCAAACCAGGGCCATGGAGGTTACTTATAATAATTTTTGTTGAGTTATTGGAATCCGACCTCCATGTGGTAAGTCACAACATTTTTCATGCAGACTTTCAGTGGAACTAATTGTATTTTCCAATCATTCTAGAAGAATTTATGTATTGATGTTGCTCTCATGTTGCTGATCATTGGAATGGTCGATTATTGATTTTGGAGAAATCTCTAGAATGGACACTGTTCGTTTTGTTCGACTGGCTATTACCAGGCTATAGGCCCTATAGATAGTTCTATAGGTAAGATGAAAAACTAGTTAGGTTATGAGTAATCATTTCAATGTAAGATATTTACTTTTTACTTAGACAAACCATTGTTTTTAGGGTTCTCTCCACGGGTACCGCTCTGGGACACGTATATCGCTTTGTCTAATGATTGCGATATCATTTCCAGCGTGTTTCTGGTTTACTTGCGTGTCTTAGGTTTATGAAACCACCATTTGCATGTTATGCCCTTGTTGTTATCATTGGCTGGATGTGGCCTACTAAGTTTGGAGAAGTCATTTTCTGATTTAAAGTGGTTTCGAGTTGCACGGACCGTGTACATATACAAATACCGGTATTTATTTGGAGAATATTGTAAGGCTGAGAAAAACCTACTTCATAAGTTGTAAGTCAGACCATTTATCATTTTATTTGTAAGGCTGTCTCGGCAAATTTAAATTATCTATAGATTGAGTGATTATTCACATATTTTATTTTATATTATTGCGGCAGAATAAAATTCATGAATTTTAATCTCTGCGCAATCTACCATCATTCTAGTGACCTATTATTGGGTATGCGGAATATTTGCCTAACAGTTTATATCTGACACCATTGTTGATAATAGTCAATATTATGTAAACCTTTTTTCTATTGCTTTATTGTTTATACATGTGATTGTAATTGTACTGTATCATTATTGTTTTATCAGAGTATAACAAACCAACGAGTAGCGACATAAAGCGTCGGCACCTTTGATGTTCAAGGGACCGATTCCGGCAGAGCCGATGACAGATGGACTTCATATTTGTAAACTGCTCAAACCATGAAGTGGCTCGAAAGGAAGCGACTCTGCGACTACACTATAAAAAACATGAAGTGGAAAATTGATCATTTTTCATATTTGAATCCGATTCCGTAAAGCTTTTCTATAATATAGTGGTTTTTCCTACTTCATGTCACCCTTGTCGATAATAATTTCTGAAAGCTTTCATTATAAAAATATATATTACTTATATTTCTTGTACGATTTATTGATAAAGGAATCTCAATAATTTCTTGGGATTTTATTTAAATATTTAGTTTCCTTTAATGAGGGCGCGTTGAGAGAAAAATAAACCCCTCCGTATTTCATTTATTATGTTAAGATGTTGATATGTCAATTTTTAACCTAAATAAAGCACTTTCAGCTTACACCCGCGGTATTGAAGAGGTGTAGCAGAGGTTTTTGATAGGTAGTAGAAAAATATAATATTGTGCTACGTTTTCAGCGGTTCTCAAATAGACATTTCTTATTGTACTAGTTTCAGCAACTTCTTGTTATTATTAATAGTAGGTACTCCATTTCTTTAAATTACGATGTCATATTTACAAAGGTATTGGGTATATTTTTTGAACCATTGAAATGTGGAGGAAAATTAAAACTTGCTACAGCACAAACAAAAAGTTTTTATTGATTCTGTAACTGTTATCGGTAGGCTAAGCAGATGTAAGTCAGGAGTACTTAATTACTTACCCGAGTTGCCTTAAGGGATTTTAGCCCTCATACCCACTGTTATGAAGACAATGGTGTTAAATTATTAATTTAAATAAAAGGCAACAATTTTCACTAGTCTAACAACGTTTATTAATCAAAGGTTATTGAAAGTAAATTTGCGGCGTAGATTTCGGTAGAAATACAACAAAAATGTTTAATTTCAAAGTTTAGTAAACAAATTTTGACATACGTATACAACCTAAAATAAGAAATTACCACCTAAAGGCATGACTAAGCCATCCCAGGGAGGGATGATTGACTATGTCCTCTATACCTGACGCATGGCTCGAAAGAAAACTATTACTGAATGATGGTCTAACATTAGCAACCTCTCTTGTAAAGAGTAAAAGAGCACCTACTTTCCCACCGACCTTGTTCGATCCTCCGTCTCGGTACTCTATTTACACTGTTGACACATATATTCGGTAAAATTCCTAGCAGAAACATTTAAAGGGATAAAACTTGAACTGTCTTCCCAGGGACATGAACTTCGGTTAACTTAAATACTAGCTTTATAAATAAACATTATGGTAACAATTTACCGTTACATAACCCTACTAATAAACCATACAATATTACTCAAAGCAATGAGCACAAATTAACAATACCATATCTAGATCAAATAACTTTTAAAAAAATTGCTTTAAGAGAACACACACAGCTCTAAACGCTACTATTTACATACATACATACATAAGTTTTCATAAAAGAGGGTAAATTGTTATGAAATGAAAAATGCAATAATTTTTTTTCAACTATATATGTGTGAGGATTTTGAATTTCCGAATGCATTTTTTATGAGAACTATTACATTTGAGATGTCTATTATTAAATTTTAAAGTATAAAATATTTTTAGTCTTATAAATAGTTTTAATACAAACAGCTTGGGAAAATTTTAACAGGTATGGAGAAGTTTTTCAAATATATTCACTAAATAATTAGAATTTTTTTCGCCTGTACATATGTTCTTAAACTGCTAGTTGAAAATACTTTCAAGGCTGTATATAAAATGAACCCACTTTTCTGGTGGTGATAAAGTACCTTTAATTGCATTAAAAGCTTTAAATTGAGACAGAACTTTGTCTACATCAATACTAGTACATTCTCTGCTAAAATCATAGCAAATGTCACATGAATGTACTTCCAGACACCTTTTCATCAAATATCCACAGACATGATAGCAATCAGGCAAGGAAATTGCTGCAGTTGATGTTGATGTTGACTCCTTATTAATAATTTCTACCATGTCCATGGATTTTAAAATAATGAGAACATCATCTAAATCCTCCTTACAATTCATGTGATGTGATTGGAAATAAATCTGCAAAAATAATTTTCTGAATTTATACCAACAGTTTAAAAGTTTTTGCCATAAATTGAGAAGACCTCATATTGTAATAAACCAACATTTAATAATCTTGACCATTTTTGTTTAATAGCTTTAAATTTGGCAAAAAATCCAAAGCTTCGTTTAAATATTCCAACTGTGAATCAGATCTGTCAAATACATTCTTAAATTTATAAGAATTATTTAATGATAAGGAGTTCAAGATATCAAACAGATTACTATATTTTTCTACAATATAAATTGTTGCAAAAGCTTCATTTGGAAGTGCACCCAAACTCATGTATGTATTCATACCACTGGCAATTGAGTCGAGTCGCTCAAAAGTTGAACGGCATAACTCGCTCTCATTTTTCAAAAGTTGTGGGATTAAGGTGAGAATTAGTGAGTTGAGGTGCTCACCTGTAGAACTGCTTTTTATCGGAATTATAGAAACATTTAATAAATGACCAAGACGTTTTTCTACCCTGAAAGCAAAAAGTGTGCTTAAGTTACTGCGGGTGGCCTTAATTAAATGACATGGGTCCAAAATATAGAACATATTTCACCTGGTGTCCTCCAGGAGTAATTTCTAGACATTTAGTCAAATCAATAAAGTTCGAGCCCATGTCACTTGCTATGCCTTCCACTTTTAAATATATACTTTTAAAAATTTAAAATACAATCTTCTAAAATAGTACGAAGTTTATCACCCATTGATACAAAGGATGCAGTGTTTATTCTTATCATTTTGATTTCAAGGGCCTTATGTATTGATTTATTCCTAGTTGACATTTCAGCTCTTCAGCATGTATAGTTGGTGAAAGGTGAGAAGGTAGAATTATCTTTTCTTATGTTGATTGGTTGAATATCATCAAAATTCACCCATTTTGTTTCTTCATCTTTTGAAATATCAGGACCTGAAAGTAATAATAATAATGAAGGTATTGTTGATACAGTATTAACAACAAGCATAAGGCTATTTAATTGCAGTCAAACAATATCATGTTAGTACCAATAAAGTGTCTGACAAATATCAATTAGTACAACTCAGATAAAAACTGGAACTATTTATGTGACCAGTAGATACTTTCTATTGGGTACATAACTCATAAAACCGGTAGTGTTTTTAGTACATATTGTTTATTGAATTGTGATTATAGGATGAGGTGAAATATCTGAATTTTGAGTACCTATCAGGGTAATTACTGTTTTATAACTGACTTGTAAATAATAAATCCAACCAATAAAATTTTTCTACTCATGGAATTCAACATGATGTTGCTAAATTCAGTCATAATGATTAGACAAACGAAATAGCTGTAACAGTTTGTGCCATTAGTAACAATACTGATACTTTGATTTTTTTTGTCAATGAACAATTATTGCTATAAAGATTTACCTGCCAGGATCTTGATTTTCTTTGGTGGTTCTTGAGATGATCTTGACTTGTCCTAAGTACCCACTGTAGATATTTACCAAATATTGTAGGACTTGCATCAGGTACGAAGTGCTTTCTTGCAGAGGTTATCTTAGAAAAATACATTTCTTCAAAGAGAACTTCACATAGTCTATATGCCATCATCTGTTTAACTGGTTTATCCAGTATATCACTTCTAATAGAAGCTTCTGTCCATACTTTGACACTGAAAGAAAAATTTTATTAGATCTACCTATGATGACTGTAATTTATAAAACTAAAAAAATTATTTTTAACACAAGCTTGGTCATTTTGCAATTTTTGATTACAATACAGGAGGGGTAGAGATTTTAAGCTTGCCATTATACCCAGAAAATGAAGCATTTATAACACGTCAAGGCACATATTATTGCAGTTTTGGAATGCCAGCTAAGTTCTGCATGTGATATCTTTTACAATTCGCAATCAAAATGTAAGTGAACTTTAATTAGACATCTACACATTTGGCAAAACTAGAGTACTTAGAGCAAAACCTCCAAACATCAAGTGTGATGTAATTTTGTTATAAGTTTATCAATATAAACACATCTATGAACTTGCCGAGGTGGTCATTTGAGATATATTATATTTCATACCTAATTCCCATGTTTTAGTTTTACAATAATAAAAGGCATAAAGTTCAAAATATTCCATTAGCTTTTCATTGTATCCAAATAACAAAATAGTCAGTTCTTATTGAGACACATATATGGATGCTATACTTGCATAGGTACAATAAATATTATGTTTAATAAAATAAAACAAAAAAAAAAACATATACAAATTAAAAGTTAACAAAAAACTTACAAGAAAATATGTCTCTTAACAGGTTGGGTTATCACATAAAAGAACTAAATAATGCTGATTTAGTTACGGTATTTTAGAAACAGAATCAAATAGCAATTCTGCTAATTTCTTTTTTGAAGATAACCTGAATTTTTGTTTAGGAAGATACTAATTAATGTTTTGGAATTATTGGTTAAGGTAAGTTTTTTTGGCAACAAATAACTGTTCCCAACTTGATGCCTAAATATCCATAATTCCCAACTAGCTCATTGTTATTGGAGGACCAACCTACAATGATGTTTTTCTGTCTATTTTCAAAAAATCCTTAATCCTTTCTTTGAAGTAAACTCCTTTTCATTGTCTTTTATACAATAGTAGCAGACATTGATAAACAGCAGCATAATCTCTCCAAAATATTTAATATTATGTACCAAAATTTGTTGTTCGGAAGATTCGGGAAGATTTACTGCAAATTAGGGTATGATTTAAATTAAAATATTACATCTGTGATTCAAACGCACTAAAGACACGTTATGCTAGATAGAAACTCTATACATTACACATACAAAATATTTTGTGATTTCACAAACCGCTCTTCTATTCTAGTTTTCCTTTTCCGCGAAATAGAAGTCGTTGAATTCGTTGGTTAGGTAGAATTATTTTGCTGGAAATTGTCCAAAGATTCTTCATGTGAGAACAGCATAGCAAATTTTATAGGAACATACTTTAAATAAGAAAGACCATTTTTTAAGCAAATATACGGGTGCATTATTATTCTACTTTTGAAATGTTTTGCTCAATGCAGAATGTGGAGATATAATGTTGTTGGATAAAAAAAAACTTGAACCAGTCTAGCAATACACATTACTTGTACCTAACGTCTTTTGGAATTCAATTTATCACTTATAATTGTACTTTTTCACCACTAATACTCCTGTATCAAAATTTATGTATTCTTCAAGGCAATTACTAACAATTTAAATTTCAATGTAAAAAAAAAACAACCATTATATTGAGGATTAGTGTTAGTAGCTATGTACTTACCGGTGATAATCTTTCGAGGAAATTTGAAGAAAGATTTTCCATCTCCAGACCTAATTGAACAGGCACAATATGTACAAGAAATACTCGGCATGATTATACACTTATTCACTTTTAAAATTTTGAAATTACGACACAATTCAAAACTAAAACGCACTTATCAGAATTCGTAATTGACGCGCTACAACACAAAAGTCAGTTTGACGGAAGGACTTCATATTTCGCACATGCGCAGAAAAATTTGGTCCCCCAGCTGTCGCTACTCGTTGGTTTGTTATACTCTGGTTTTATATCAAGGTATCTCCTCATTAGTAGGGAAAGAATAAAGTATTTATTTTGGGGAAATATTATGCCTTATTGAAAAGCTCCTCCAAAAAACTACCTTTCAGCATTTAGCAACATTTTGGATTTTTCTTAGTTGAGTCAAAATTAACTAAGTGGTGCCCAAGATTTTTACTAAAGTGTAAAGGATCCACGAACCTAGCTCTCCACTACTGTTACTGGCTACCGTTTGCATCTATAGGTAGGTTCTCTAAAAGGACTTCGGAAAAGTTGCCATAGAGAAGTGACGCCTCAACGTGCTGGCTCGAGTACACTTTAATTTCAATTGTATCATATTTTTATTTTATATTTGGAGAGGTGACTCAATAAATTTCCCTTGCATAATATTGACTACTTAGGTATTTAGATTGAACTTACACGCTTTGGTTAACTTAAGGTATATTTTTATTTTATTCTCTGATTTTTGCATACCAATTTGAAATTTGATGTATTACAGTATACAGGGTCCTGCAAAACTTTGAAGTTTGTTAATTTACAGTGTCTTATTCTTGTGTAACGAATTTTGAGCCAACATATTGATTTATATTTTGATTTTTGATAAAGTTTTGAACTGTTTTTGAACACTTATTTTTTTTAACATCATAATGGAGGAATTCTTTCGAATTAATCATCTTTTGGATTATGAGCTAGATTATGAACTAAAAACTAGAGCGATAGTAACTCAACGCGTAGTAGCGGATAAGAGAAAAATATTGAATGCCTTGTTAAATAAAGAAGGTGAATCAAAGAAATCACAGATATCTGAAGCATTAGTTGGACTGTTAGATTTTGATTTTGAAAAAGCTGAAATAGATAGGTCTCTAAACTCAATTTCTAATATAATTGCTGACTTTGAGGGTACCTCACAAGATTCTATGTTTTTGCGAATGAAGTCTCGTTTAGTTCACGTATCTAATCGAATACGTAGGTTACCAGTACCGCATAACAATGATGAAGCTGATGAGTACAAAAAAGAATCTCTTGCAACCTGCCTTACATTAGAAGCAGATTTAATTGATAAGATAGGTAATGATTTAAATCAGCCATCTACTTCAACTAGCTCTAATTTTCAACAACCTATAATTCATGTTGCAGCTCCAATTGTTAATTGTTCAGGGAATATACAGCCCATAGGGGATTGGCAAGTTAAATTTAATGGCGATGGTAAAAATTTATATAACTTTTTGAAACGTATCTCAGAATTAGCTCAAGCTCAGAAAGTTAAAGATGAAGATTTATTTAATTCAGCAGCTGAACTCTTTATAGGTGACGCTTTTATTTGGTTTAAAAGTATTAAAAATTCAGTAGATTCTTGGCAATCTTCAGTTGTTCGTTTAAAGAAAGATTTTTTTCATTCAGATATAGAAGATGATCTTTGGGATCAAATCAAGCATAGGAAACAAAAGCGTAATGAGACGGTAGCCGTATTTATAGCTCATATTCAGATTTTATTTTCTCGTTTATCAAATTCACCTGCCGAAGTAACAAAAATTAAACATATTAGAAGAAATTTATTACCTGATTATATAACGCAGTTAGCTTTGGTTGAAGTTAATACGGTAGAGTAATTATCTCAACTTTGTAGAAAATTGGAAGAAGCTTCCTATTTGAGAAATAAAAGTAATCCTGTTCATGAAATTAATCATTTAGATTCAAGTCAGTCCTCAGGAAATCATTCTGGTAACTCTAGGGGTAGCGATAAACATAATGATGTCCAGACTAATGATACAAATAGTAAATTTGATAAGAATAAAACTAAATATTTTAGCAAGTATTCAAATAGAAATAAATCTAGTTTTAAGAATAAGGGACTTGAACGGAAATTTAATCATAATAATGATAATGTATAGAATCATAATAAAGATAATAAGGATTCCTCTTCTGAAGGTAACATATATGTTACAGTGCAAAGTAAAGTTGTTTGTTGGTATTGCGGTATACCTAATCATGTATACAACAACTGTATGTTGTTAGCGTAAAGTATTTTGTTTTAAATGTGGTTTGAAAAATGTTAGAGTTGATGTTTGCCCAAAATGTTCAAAAAACGAGTAAGGGGTGTGCATAGGCGAAGCTGTTACACTAATCCCAGAAATCCCAGGTAATTCTTGTGTTAATAAACTTGAATGGGAAAATTGGCTCAAATTCATCTCTGATTTATATAAAAAAATTTCGAAAAAAGAGTTATCTCCACTTTTAGTTAAAAAGCCTTTAGATAATCGTCCTTATGTTTCGGTTAAATTATTTGATCAGGAGATTATTGTATTGTTTGATTCAGGAGCTACAGCTTCCGTGGTGGGTATTAAAGGATTAGATATTTTGAGACGTTTCGACTTAAAGGTGTATCCGGCCACTTTAAAGAATAGTAGTACTGCGGATGGAACCGAGAAAGCTGTTGAAGGCTTAGTTGACCTACCCATAGTAATTGCTGATATTTGTCAGGTTATTACCGCTTTAGTAGTTCCTTCTCTTCCGCAAAATTTTACTTTTGGATGCGACTTTGCTAAACAGTTTAGGATTTCTGTAAATTTTAAGGATAGTTCATGGCAAGTTCAAAGTAGATTAATTAATTCTGGAGCTAAAACTGTTGATCATTTTTCGGATTTTATTTTTAACCCCTTATGCTCTCTGAATAATCTCTCGAGTTTCGAAAAGATTCAGGCTGAAAGGGCTATTGCTTCGGCTATTGCCTTGGTAGGACGAATAAATTAACTTTAACTATAGATACAGGTGATGCTAAACCATTTCACAAGAAACCTTTCCCTTTGTCTCCATATATGTTTCAAATTTTGAATAGGGAGGTGGATGAAATGTTACAGCTAGGTGTTATAGAACCTTCCCAAAGTCCTTGGTCCTCACCAGTTTTTTTAGTAAAAAAATCAAGCGGGGAATACAGACTAGTATATGATTGTCGCGCTCTAAATAGTGTAACAAGGTTCGATCGTTACTGCTTACCGAATATAGACAGAATTCTAAGTTCCTTACGTAATGCAAAATATATTTCATCTATAGATTTACCGAAATCATTTTGGCAGATTCCATTGGATGGAAGCTCAAAAGACAAAACTACATTTAGCATCGTAGGACGTGGTTCATTTAGATTCTGTGTCGTACCTTTTGGTTTATGCAATGCAGCACAAACACAGCAACGTTTAGTTGACCCTATTTTTGGTCCACGGTATGAACCGTTCATCTTTACTTATTTGGATGATAGTTTGGTCTGTAGTCCTGATTTTGATCATGCTAGCTTTTATCCGAAGGTAGGGATAAGCTGAAAGAAGCGAATCTTACCGTCAATATGGGAAAGTGTGAATTCTTTAAGACTTCTTTAAAGTTCCTAGGTCATATAGTTGGTGCAAATAGTTTGCGTACAGATCCTGAAAAGGTATCTGCAATGGTGAATTATCCTCGTCCGAAAACAGCTACGGAAGTCAAAAGATTCATAGGTTTATGTTCTTGGTACAGACTAATTATTAAGGATTTTTCTAGTTTAGTGTCTCCAATTAATGGCTTGTTGAAAGGACGTAGAAAATCCCAGCCAATAGCATGGACAGATGCTGCCGAGTCTTCCTTTGTCACGATAAAGCAACTATTAGTTTCTGCCCCAATTTTGTCACAGCCAGAAACCTTTTATTATACAGTCTGATGCTAGTAATACCGGTTTAGGAGGTTGTCTTACTCAGGAAATTGATGGAAAAAACATGTTATCGCATATGCTAGCAGGTCGTTGTCTAGAACAGAGAGAAATTACTCAGTTGTCGAGAGAGAATGTCTTGGTGTAATATTTTGTATTGAGCGATTTAGGATGTGGATCGAAGGTGCTCCTAAGTTCAAAGTTATAACGGATTGCTATTCTCTTGTTTGGCTTAATAATCTTAAGAATCCAACTGGAAAATTAGCTAGGTGGGGTGTTCGTCTTCGACAACATAATTTTAAACTTGTGCATAGAAAAGGTGTAGATAATGCAATCCCAGATGCTCTTTCTCGTACTCATTCTGCCCATCCAGATGAGACTATGCCAAACATTTCTGTATTAAATCCTTTTAATGTTGATGTCCACCGCATTGATCCATGGTATAATGATCTTAGAGAAAAAATTATTAAGAATCGAGAAAAATATCCACAATGGAAAGTAGAAGAGGATTTTGTTTTTAAATTTGTGCCCAACAATCTTCCCGAATGGAAAGTTTTAGTTCCATCTCCTCAGACCGCTGAAGTAGTTGAGCATTGTCATTCTCCACCCACATCAGGTCATTTTGGTTTCTACAAGATTTTGAACCGTGTTCGAGAATTTTATTATTGGCCTAAGATGAGGCGTGATGTTTTGAAGTTTGTGAGATGTTGTTTAAGTTGTGGAGCAAAAAAGGCTTCAAATTCTGCTCGAATGGGTCTTATGGGAAGAGAGAAAAATGTAAACCTTCCTTTTGAATGTATTGCAGTTAACTTAATGGGTCCTTTTCCTAGGTCGAAAAAGGATAATAAATGGCTATTAGTTATTGGAGATTGGTTTTCCAAATACACATTCCTATATCGTTTGCGTAGTTCCAAGTCTCCACATATAGAGAATATTTTAGAGAATCAGATATTTTAATTTTTGGATGCCCACAAATGCTGATATGTGACAATGGTTCTCAATTTATTTGTAAAAGCTTTAAGTCAAAAATATGAAGTTTCTATCAGGTATAATGCACTCTATTCAGCGCAATGTAATTTTGTTGAACGAAATAATAGGACAGTAGGAACTGCAATTAGGAGTTATGTTATTGAACACAATGAGTGGAACAAGGAAATATCAAAAATTCAGCAGGCTATTAATACTTCTAAACATGAAGTCACACATTTTACCCCAGCCTTTTTAGCTTTTGGTAGACACCCACCCTTAACAGACAAATTTTATTCGGAGGCTGATAAGCATAATAATCAGGATATAGAGATAACTCCTGGTGATAAGGGTTCGTATGTTGCAAACCTGCAGGGTCTTAAAGATATTTTTGTTGATATTAGGAAATGACTGCATTCAGCATACCAGAGGAATTCTCAGGCATATAATCTTCGCAAACGAGATTTTTCTTTCAATGTTGGTGATTATGTTTGGCGAAGAAATCATGTTTTATCTAGTGCACCAAATCAATTTAGTGCTAAGTTGGTTCCAAAATATATTCTTTGTAGAGTACATAAAAAAGTCTCGAAATTAGTGTATGAACTAATAGTATATTATTTTATATGGAGGAAAAGTAACTTTTCCTCCAAATAAAATATGCTGTTTTTTCTTCGAATGTCGACAAATTAATGCAAAAACGTCTCTTTTTAATAGTAATAATAATTATTATTAAAGATAAGTGGGTTCGCAAGGCGGCTTAGACCGGTGCGGTGTCGGTGAATAGGCTCAGGTTGTTGCTATAGTAATGTAACATAAAGCTGTCAGTGGACACTGTCAACAATAATTATATTTTTAAAATTTCGTCTTCGATTGCATTTTAATTCCGTATTGATAAGCAGTTATTGAGTAAGTTCGATTAAATAATAACCAATTTGTTCCTAAATTAGTGATTTTTAGAATTGCAGTCACAAATTGAGTGATAAATACAAATTTTGGTTTAATAACTCTTGAGTTGTTGACGCTTATTTTGATGTTTGTTTGTATTGTATCTATGTTACTATGACAACACTTTTATCTCCGCCGGCGGAAAAGTGAAAAGTAAAGCTCCGGCGGAGGAAAAACGAAACTTCACTGCCGCCTACACAGTCGAGTAATGACGGATTTACTGACGTTTGAAGAAAAAAAATATTAATGGTACTAAAGCTGGTAAATGGCATATTAAGGATCTTAAAGTTTATACTGGTGTCGAGGCTGATTCCTTAAGTACTGGTTCGGACACTTCAGATTAAGTATAGTTTTATCGAGACATCTTTGGTAATCAAATTTGTAGAACTGCTTTCGTGTCTCGATGCATTGATTTCTTTTGAAAGCTTTGCTTAATTTATTTTGGTGGAGCGTTTTTGAAGTAAATACAAAAGCAAGATTACTATTGATTTTGGCTAAGTTTAGAGTAGGCTTCCAATTGTCGTTATAGTATCTAGCTACAGGAAGTACTACTAGTACTCTTGCATACTACCGTGTCAGGATGACATACTGAAATTAACAAATTTTTTGTTGCATTATTGATACCATGCAGTTATAGTATTTCAGTATGCTGAGTGATGCGCACACTCACATACAAGTTTGAGTAATTCTTTAAGATATACCTTGATAAGGTGATATCAATTTTGATTATGATGTTGGGTTCGGTTACAGTGATCTGTTTATATTTAAGCCAATGTGTTTGAAACAAATCTGACTTATGTTATGGCGTTAAATCAGGTTACTGGTTATATTTGTAAGCTGAATATTGACATGTATAATGTTATTATGTTGTTTATTGGAGATGTTATAGTTCTAAGTGACTTTAGTCTTCTGACGTTTAGAATATTGTTAATGATTTAGCAATTTTTGTCTTGAATACATTACCGTGTAGTGCCTTGGCTACTGATTATTTTTGAATGGACCTTACCTATTTGTGATTAAACCCCATTTGTGACCTAAATGATTTTGACCTTTCTCGATTTTGTTATTTTGTTCCCTTCAAGGAGGGTGATACACGAAGTTATCAAAAGTCAAAAATAATTCAGAATGCATCTACATAGGATATAAATCTCGGTAATGATAATTTTGTTTTGAATTAAACAACCCCTGGGTATTATTTTAGTAAATAGCCTATCATTTGAGCTAGTCTATTTTTTTAGGAAGGGGGTTTTGGCATGAACAAATGGTACTGTTTTGCTTGATTTATATTTATTTTTATTTACAAACACAATTTAGTTTGGATTATGCCAATATAGAATATAGGTATTACCTTGTTTCGTCTTGAAAGTTATTGAGTTTACTTTTTATATTTATATTTATAATGTACTACACATGCATGAGATGACCATAACAACAAGGCTGATTTTTATCCCTTGCAGAGTCGAAGGTACTCGACTAGGCCTCGGAAACTTGTTTTATAGGTTTTGATTGTGCACCAATTTGTCAGGCTATTGTCTTTGGATTTAAATACTTGATTGAGCTCTCTTTATTACTCGGGAAAGTGCTCACAAGCCTTTGTTTGATTTAAAAGTTAATAAAAACTTAGCAATTTGTTCGATACATATGTAACCTATAGTATGTATTATTTTAGATCAATTTCTAGCAGTACATACCTCAAACGATTTGGAGATTTTATAAGTCGTCTAATGTAGTTTATTAATTCGTTTATTTGATTGTGTTTAGGTGTATTGTTTCCTTTTGTTTTATTTATCTTTCGATGGGATTTCGTGTTTTCATTTCTTGTGTCAAAATGTCATTCACCTATCGGTCTATCAGGAAGACAGGCACACCATATGTTTTTTGACAGTTAAAATTAGACATGTTCAAGAATCGACGTTCCTAAATAAAGATTCCTTTTAAGGTGTATTTACTTGATGCTTGGCGAATATGGTCTAGAGCAGTGACGTGGAGGCGCTCGGACTCGCTATTTCAGCTAAGTTAGGTTGGCAGCAATGTTTAGGGGTCAATGTTTAGTGCGAAATTGGTTCCAGGTTCTTTCTTTTGGCGCCGTGTTGTCTAGGTGACGGTTCGATATCCCGTTGTGGCTTCTTCGAGGCCGAGGTGTAAATCCTCATGGACTGGTTTAAATAATTGAGGTCATTATTTTATGATATTTTTGCTACGTTTAAGTTTTTTTGACTCGAACCAGGGCCATGGAGGTTACTTATAATAGTTTTTGTTGAGTTATTGGAATCCGACCTCCACATGGTAAGTCACGACATTTTTCATGCAGTCTTTCAGTGGAACTAATTGTATTTTCCAATAATTCTAGAAGAATTTATGTATTGCTGTTGCTCCCATGTTGCTGATCATTGGAATGGTCGATTATTGATTTTGGAGAAAGCTCTAGAATGGACACTGTTCGTTTTGTTCGACTGGCTATTACCAGGCTATAGGCCCTATAGATAGTTCTATAGGTAAGATGAAAAACTAGTTAGGTTATGAGTAATCATTTCAATGTAAGATATTTACTTTTTGCTTAGACAAACAATTGTTTTTAGGGTACTCTCCACGGGTACCGCTCTGGGACACGTATACTTTCACACCAGTAATGTGAAGATGGCGACAGCCGAGATGCAGCAGCAATTAGTTAACGAATTACAGAAACTTGTTAAGAAAGATCTAATTTACTTCATAATTAATAAAAAGTTACCTGAAAATGTAAGTTCAGTTTTAAGTGATGATGTGGTGAGGTTTTTGGAGAAAGGACAGCAGGATGACGAGGTTTTTCAAGATACTGTAGCCACAGCAACGGAGCAAGAGGTATGCCGTAGTATTTCTTGTTTAAATAAATACGCTGATTTAAGAGTAGCCCAGTGTGAAGTTAGCATGCAAAATAAACTTATTGAAGAGTTACAACAATCCAATAAACATTTAAACACAATTATATCACTTTTACAAACCCAAAGTGGAAATAAGGTTATCGAACATCAAAACAATTTGTCACAACAACAACAACATTCATATGGTCAGCACAGTCCTATCGATGGTTTGTCACTTTCAACCGAGACATCGGGGCGAAGGCTTCCATCGAATATGAAGGCCCCACAACCTCTCCCACCAAAATCGTCGCTTTCGATACCCGGCGGGAGCTGCGCGACGTCGACGGTGCGAGAATCAAAATCATTATCGGGTTCTGCCTCGAATTCTGCATCAGTCGACACCACTGCCCATGAGAGATCTATAGCAGGCCAGCGAAACACCGGACAAAACTCTCGTACTGTTACGTCCCAGCAAGTTTCACATGCCATATACGAGGCCCAGTCACATAGAATTTTAAATAATTTAATAACTGCTGAAGATCCTAAGCAAAATGGCGACGATGGCTGGAAGGAAGTTAGAAATAAAAGAAAACCAAAACCTGTGGTTGGTACTCATTCTAAAACAGATAGCAGTATGCCTTCAGCTGTTCCTAAAATGGCAGCGTTACATGTTTCCAGGCTTGCACCTACAACAAGTGAAGACGCAATGAAAAATTATTTGATTCCGTACTTTCCAGAAGTTATTATTAATAGTATCCAGTCTAAAAATCCAGACCGATATTCTTCTTTTAAAATTTCAATATACGAAAAAAATTTTAAAGCAGCGATGAATCCAGAAATGTGGCCTCAGGATTGCTATATTCAACGTTTTTTCTTTCCGAGAAAAATTGCCGAATCGACCCGGTAATCTTCGATCCCAAGCTTCTTTTTCTAAACCTTCAGGGGTTAACAATTGATAAAATTGATCAACTTATGATAGAAATGTCAGTATACCAAGACCTGCTATTTTACTGTTTCAATGAAACATGGACAACGGATCAATCGCTTACAATGTTCCCAATTGATGGTTATAAGGTTGCTAGTTTTTATAATAGACATAATCATATTAGAGGTGGCGTTGCTATTTATATACGCGATGATTTATCTTTTAAGCCTATTAATCTACAAAAATTCTGTTTTGAGAAGGATATTGAAGTATGTGCGATATCATGCTGTATTTTTAACAGTAGAACAATTTTATTAAATTGCTACCGTTCACCCGACGGCAACGTAGGTGTATTTTTCGAAAAAATTGAGGAAATTCTTGACTTAATATTTGTTCCTAATTGCAATATGATTATATGCGGCGATTTTAATTTTAATTGTTTTAAGTCTAAATGTACAAACTTTTTAAAGCTGTGTAATATTTTATCAACGTTTGGTTTGCATCACAGGGGAGGTTGGCCGACCCGGGTAACAGAAATATCAGCAACAGCTATAGATCATATTTTTACTAATATGGACCAGGTTATAACTTGTGTTTACGATAATACAATTTCTGACCATAGAACCACTCTGGGAGACTTTGAGGTGTGCTCCAAAAAATCAAATAAAACTTATATCTGGAAAAGAAACTTCAACGAAAATGCAATAAATAACTTCAGAGCATCACTATTTAATGAGACTTGGCAATTAGTTTATAATGGGTTGACTATTTCTGAGTCTTTTGAGCATTTTTTTAATATTGTCCAATTTTACTATAATATGCATTTTCCTTTGCATAAATCATGCAAAGAAAATAGTTCAAAATCCTGGATTTCACCAAGTGTGAAAAAATCTAGCAGTGACTTAAAAGACCTTCATCACTTTTCAAAAATAAACCCGAATTTAAAACCATTCTATGCCCAGGCCAAAAAAGCACATAATAAATTAATTAGAGATACCAAAAAAAATTTTTATCAAAACAAAATTATGTCTTCTAATAACACTACTAAAGCATGCTGGCAGGTAATAAATCACATGACAAATAAAAGTTTTCATCGGAAAAATATAGTTTTGCGTGATGATCAAAATAAAGAAATTTGTGACCCTATGAAATTGGCTGATATGTTTAACGATTTTTATAAAAATGCTCCAAGTAAGATAATTATGAACATTACGCCGTATGATAGTATACCCGACTTTACTTTTAATACACATACTAAATTTAAACTATGTCCATATGCAGAAGATGAACTAGGTACCTTGCTTTTTAAGAAACTAAAAAATAATAAATCGTGTGGTTTTGACGAAATACCTAATGTTCTTATAAAGCAGGTGCTATTGTTTATAATAAAGCCACTAACACACCTTGTAAATCTATCATTTTGTTGTGGAGAATTTCCTAGTAGATTGAAGGTGGGTAAAGTTATTCCTATTTTTAAAAAAGGAGATGAACTTAATGTCGAAAATTACAGGCCAATTACTGTTCCTTCTGTGCTTTCTAAAGTATTTGAATATGCCTTTTTAAATAGACTGCTTCAGCATATTATTAATAATAGCATTTTATCAATTAACCAGCATGGCTTTACTGAGGGTAAGAGTACTATGTCAGCAGTACATACTTTTTATGAGAGGCTCGTTGAACTGGTTGACGCAGGCGAGTGCCCTGCTGGGATATTTTGTGATCTTAGTAGGGCATTCGATTGTGTGGATCACAATAAGTTTTTATCGGTAATAAAGAAATATGGTTTTGTTGGGCAATCCTTTGAATGGTCTAAATCGTTCTTGCTCGAAAGAAAGCAATATGTTTCTCTCCAATATGTCGACTTAAAAAATAATATAAATAACTTTACATCATCAACAGTTGATATAAGCACTGGAGTTCCCCAAGGATCAATTTTGGGTCCGGTGTTTTTTCTTTTATTTATTAATCAATTTGATAGTATAGATACAAACGCTTCATTTACTGCTTTTGCTGATGACATTTCAGCCATCACTTCTAATAAATCTGACTTGGTATTGGAGAGTAATTGTAATAGTTTGATTGAGAAAATTAATTCTTGGTTTACAGAATATTCTCTATATTTAAACCCAATTAAGACGACTCTTCTTCGATTCCATAATGTACAAAAAAATATAAACGAGCTTCAAGTTCTGCTAAATGGTAATAAACTTAATTTTAGTGAAACTACTAAGTTTCTTGGTCTTCATATTGATTCACACCTTAACTGGAAAGCCCATTGTGAGTATCTGATACCTAAAATTCACTCTCAGAGCTATGTATTAAGACAATTAAAAACTGTTTTAACTATGAATCAACTGATACAAGTATATTTTGCTAATGTTGACTCTCGACTGCGATATGGAGTTTGTTTTTGGGGTTGGTCAACTCTTTCTACTGATGTTTTTGTTTCTCAAAAACGATGTATTCGTTCCATGGCAGGAACTTCTTCGACAGAAAGCTGTAAAGAGTTTTTTATAAAATATAATGTCTTAACTGTCCCGTCTTTATTTATTTTTGAAATTTGTTTATATGTTTTTAATAATAGTGATAAATTTCAACGGAATTTTGATGTACATAATTTTAATATTAGAAATAGGGAAAATTTACGCCTAAAATTAAGTAAGACAAAAGTGGCATCTCGATCACCAAATAATATTGGTCCTCTTTTATTTAATAATCTCCCAAACCATATAAAAAGATGCAAAAGCGTCCATCAGTTTAAGCTTACTTTAAAGACATTTTTGATAGAAAAGTGCTTTTATAGAGTGGATGATTTTTTAAAAATTGTTACTTAGTTTTTTTTTTTTTTTGCTGCGTTAGTTTTAGGTATTTTTTTGACTATTCCAATACAATTCTGTAAAATGATTGTCTGATGGAAATAAATGATTTGTATTGTATTGTATTGTATTGTATTGTATATCGCTTTGCCTAATGATTGCGATATAATTTCCTGCGTGTTTCTGGTTTACTTGCGTGTCTTAGGTTTATGAAACCACCATTTGTATGTTATGCCCTTGTTGTTATCATTGGCTGAATGTGGCATACTAAGTTTGTAGAAGTCATTTTCTGATTTGAAGTGGTTTGGAGTTGCACGGACCGTGTACATATACAAATACCGGTATTTATTTGGAGAATATTGTAAGGTTGAGAAAAACCTACTTCATAAGTTGTAAGTCATACCATTTATCATTTTAATTGTAAGGCTGTCTCGGCAAATTTAAATTATCTATAGATTGAGTGATTATACACATATTTTATTTTATATTATTGCGGCAGAATAAAATTCATGAATTTTAATCCCTGCGCAATCTACCATCATTCTAGTGACCTATTATTGGGTGTGCGGAATATGTGCCTAACAGTTTATATCTGACACCATTGTTGATAATAGTCAATATTAAGTAAACCTTTTTTCTATTGCTTTATTGTTTATAAATGTGATTGTAATTGTACTGTATCATTATTGTTTTATATCAAGGTATCTCCTCATTAGTAGGGAAAGAATAAAGTATTTATTTTGGGGAAATATTATGCCTTATTGAAAAGCTCCTCCAAAAAACTACCTTTCAGCATTTAACAACATTTTGGATTTTTCTTAGTTGAGTCAAAATTAACTAAGTGGTGCCCAATATTTTTACTAAAGTGTACCGAGGATCCACGAACCTAGCTCTCCACTACATTACTGGCTGCCGTTTGCATCTATAGGTAGGTTTTCTAAAAGGACTTAGGAAACGTTGCCATATGTTATCTTCCAAATTATACATTTTGCTCAAAGGATCTGATTATGTTAAAAAATTACTTGCATATAGGATTTGTTAATATAACCAGTTTCGTACACTATCTTTCCCAAACATTTCCTTGCATGCTCTGGGTGCGCATATTTTATTAATTTTGAATAAGATAAAAGTTTTTCAAATAAATATTACATACCTCCATTTTTTCTCAAGTTCCTACTAATTAATACCTTTTCTGACAGAAATGCTGAATGGTTTCTTTTATCTTCTATCCTGAAAGAGATATCAAAACACCATTCATAAATAGATCGATACCTGGGTATTTTTACGTTAACATCGGCTTGCTGGTTTGTGTGTATTAAATTCAGTAAACCCCAAATTATTTTCATATTTTATGGACGTTATGCTTTAACTCTGTTATATCCGACAGTCTTTGATGAAACCCAATAAAACGTTTACTCAATATCAAATTAATTGATTGATATAAAGGTTCTTGATTTGGAAAGCAGCTTAATTTCCAAATGAAATAGTTAGGGTTGGGTTTGGGAAAATACATTTCATATATCGAAGAAAGTACCATACCCAAGTAACACATAGGATGGCGCTTTATATCCGAATTGCTTTAAAAATGATTTATAAGTGCTTCATTTATGACTATATGGACTTATTGCCGAATCTCAGATTACCAATTTGCTTAAATGATATTCTGGTTCTTTAATTTAGTTCTTTAAGCGGTTTAAGAACGTAATTTGAGAGATGCTATAAAGTAGCTTTTTAATTGTTCTATAAAGACATTCATTATGACTTTTAAGCTATATACTTGCTTTATAAACATGCCTAAGATCCTCTTGTACAGACAAATGATATCTTTATAGATGCTTTATAAAGATTATTTAAACGCTTATATGCCATTTAAAGGGACATATTACCTGTTTAAGCAAAATGGCGTCGTGAAATAGCACTACACAGGATGTTAAGAATTTTTGTCTTTCAACGCTTCTATAGACAGTATATTTAGTGTTTTAGTTGTGTTCCACTTAATAATTTGCTGTCAAGATGATTAAAAATGACAACTTTAAGAACTGGAAAAACCTGATGAAATCTGGACATTCTACATAGGATATATAGCGCTTTATATCCGAATTGCTTTAAAAATGATTTATAAGTGCTTCATTTATGACTATATGGAGTTGTTGCAGAATCTCAGATTACCAATTTGCTTAAATGATATTTGGGTCTTTAATTCAGTTCTTTAAGCGCTTTAAGAACGTAATTTGAGAGCTGCTATAAAGTAGCTTTTTAATTGTTCTATAAAGACATTCATTATGACTTTTAAACTATATACTTGCTTTGTAAATATGCCTAAGGTCCTCTTATACAGACAAATGATATCTTTATAGATGCTTTATAAAATTACCTAAACGCTTATATACCATTTAAAGGGACAGATTACCTGTTTAGGCAAAATGGCGTCGTGAAATACCACTACAAAGGATGTTAAGAGTTTTTGGTAACGACTCCATATTGTTTATTGAAATCTAATGTTGATAGATGAAACGGCATTTTATTAGAAAACAAAATTGGGTTTTGGTAGTAAATTAATACATTATATTCATCAAAATTATTAGAATTCATATAAAACACATGTTGCGGATCAATTTATTAAAAAATCATTGATTTTTATTAAAAAAAATTATGAAAATAATTTCTAAAAATTTAGAAAAATGGTCAATTTTCTAAATTTTGATGGCGAGTAGTAATTTTACGAGGTAGCATATTACATAATTACAATAAATTTTTTCTGGCATGTCGTTTTTAGGTACTCCCGCCTGCCCTCAATAGCTTTTTATACATAACTCGTTGAAATAATTTCATATCCTTAGACGCCATTCTGAATGGCTATTCCTACAACCTCTGTAATAATTATCAAAATGTCTGTTTGAGTTTTAGTGGAGTAGGAGATATTCCTGTAACCATTTTGCAATATAGAAGATATAATGAGGCGGTAACTCTTTCCAAATATATAAAAGTTATATAAGGCATATTTAATCGCGTAAATTGCGTTTATGTCTTTAAAAAAAAAAAACAGTTAGATAAGCGCCATATAATAAAACTTACACAGCAATTATTGCAATTTATATGTTCTTTATAATGGTGATGGTAAGCGCTATATTTAGTTCAAGAAGTTATATAGTGGTTATATATTAGGCATATATATACGTGTTAAGAAGTCAGAAGTATTAGTTAGTTACACTCTTATATAATAGCTGGGTAAAGTGGTCCCTTTAAGACAAATGGCAGTCATATAAGTAATATGTAATTGATTATCTTACCTTTTATAGCATCGTTTTACTCTATAAACTAGTGATATAAACGTTTGTTTAACCTTTATAAATCTTTTTGTGTTACTTGGGTATTAAAGCACATTACTTTTTCGTTTTGTAGTAGTATGAAGTATGTAATATATTAGTGAACATAGACCGCACGTAAGAGCGCTTTAGCGATTTGAGAACGTATTGCATCTGTCTTGGCGTCATCGTTTCAATTTATTACCTCATTTACATTCGGACGCCGAACATCTTTTATTGTTTGAGCTGAGATTGCATTGATGCCATCATAGTATTTCTTTCACTAAATAGAAAAAATCGTATTAGATTTGTTCCTTAGACTTTCCACTTTATAAAAATCAGGTTAACTTATCTGGCTTAATATTATTTACAATTTAATAGAGAAACACCTTGTCTTGTTCTTGAAATACTTTTTTGATTTAATATCTGTAATTCCTTACCTAAAAGAGTAGGAAATAAAATTAGGATCACTTGGAACGACTATAGTTTTAAATATAATGACAACTAAAAGTGAAATACAATTCAACTAAAAGTAAAACATAATAATTAAGAAACTTATTAAAAATGACAGAAAATGCTGGAAATAGTATATTGTGTAACTAGGAGGAAAAGTTAAACATTCCTGGACGATTGTGGTAATTGCAGGACGAGGCGCAGCCGAGGCCAGCAACACAGGAGTCCAGGAATGTGCTTTTCCTACGAGTTGCACATACTATTTTTTATCCGATCGGAATTAATTATAATACGTATTTATAAAAATGGAGCCAAAACGGTGTTTTAAATTTAAACTCAACATAATATCAAGGTGTGAATCGAGCGAGCTTGGAGTTTATTACGTAACTAGGGAAACCACAGCTAAATCTTGCTTTTGATAAACGTCAGTTCTGACAAAGAAGGTGTGTAAATATGTCAGAAATTTTATAATTCCGGCCTAGGCCGGGAATGTTATATTCCCGGCCTAGAACGGAAATGTTGTACATACAGTTATTGCATGTTGCCAAGCAACGAATACAATATACTGGAATCATGACTTTTGCGATGAGGAAACACATCGGAAAGGTATATTTAAAAAGTATATTGTGTAACTAGAAGGAAAAGCAAAACATTCCTGGACGACTCTGGTAGTTGCTGGATGAGGCGCAGCCGAGGCCAGCAACACAGGAGTCCAGGAATGTGCTTTTCTTACGAGTTGCACATACTATTTTTTATCCGATCGAAATTAATTAGAATACGTACCTATAAAAATAGAGCCAAATATTACTCTAAATATAAACGATGTTTTAAATTTAAACTCAACATAATATTAAGGTTTGAATCGAGCGGACGGTACGGAAACTACAGCTAAAACGATAGACGTCAGATCTGACAAACAAGGCATTTGAATGAACAGAAATGTTACATTCCCGGCCTAGGACGGGAATGTAATATTCCCGGACAGTTATTTTCTATTCTTGTACAGTTATTGCATGTTGCCAAGCAACGAATACAATATACTGGAATCATGACTTTTGCGGTGAAAAAGCACATTGGAAAGGTGTCGTTTTTCGTCTGATCGGATAAAAAAAAGCTTTTTGAGTAGGGGTCATACCTACTAGAGTAAGAAAAATATTTATTTGCATAAGGCTAACAAACTTTCCTTAAGGGGTTATACAGCATTAGGTACATTGTATGAAACGTAGAGGTTAGACCTAGACTATTTCTAACTGAGCAAGAAAAACTACGGTTTGTGCTTCAGACACACGCTAGACTTGAAAACTTCCATAAAGCTATCTTATAAAGCAGACAAAAAACTTTAACTATTTTATATCCCTTGTTAGTGTTAAAACTCGAAATGAAGAAAAGTTTAAGTGCAACTAGCTCACACTGTGGATGTGACTAGAAGGGATGCCGTTTAAATTTGCACAAATCGCAGAATGTATTTGCTCGTAAAGGAGTCAAAAGAGTGCACTTGATTTCCCAAGAACACGCTGAAAATGTGTCGATAGTGGGCTGTGGAAATGCCATCGAACGATGATTCTGTTTAAGGGCAAAAGAAAGAAAGAAGAATGATTGGATAATATGCCAGCTAGTACAGTGGTTGAGATGACCGGCAAGGGAAGCATGACTACTTGAGTATTTATCAAATCGCTTCATCATTTTGCAAAATTTAAGCCTCCTGGTAAGGTACTGCTTATTTTCAACGGGGCTTCTTCCCACTTGGATGCAGGAATAGTCGACACAGCAGAGTCCCACCACATATCGCTAAAAAAAAAGTATTTTCCTCGAAAACAAAATCGATGTTTTGACATTTTCTGTCAAAAACCCGAAACAAAGAAGCATTAAAATTATTGCTTTCAGCCTAGTTTCCTATCGAACTCTCGTCTCGAATTTTTCGATCCTCAAGACTTTTTGAAGTGAAAACTTTTTTAGGCGCGTTTTGCGTTTTTTCCTGGGTATCGAATTCAGTAAAACCGTCGCGCATCACGCGTCACGCTCGGAGCCGTCACGGTCGGATATGTATAGCATGTTCCGTATAGGTAGAGAAAAAAATCGTACCTGCATATGATAATTATTTTATGTTCAAAAGGAAACTATTTTGTTTCGGTTATAAGAATAAATTCTAAAACCTAAATATAGAACTAAATTTTAAAAACTTAAAATTTTCATAAACGGCATGATAACGTCTGCGACACAAACTAGGACCGGCTAGACTCGAAGAAGTTAAACGTTGAAAATGTAAAATAACTCTCTTACCCTTGGGACCCAATTCAAAATTTCAACACAAGACATTTTTATTTTTGGTGCTTTTCAAAACAAAATCAAAAAGTCATAAAGTGTATTTTGTGAAGTATTTTTCTTAATGTTCTTTATAACTGTTTAAAGCGCACAGTCTCACAGAATATAAAAAAATATAGGCCGGTAACAATCGGGTACATTTAAGCTGTTGTCAGTTATTATTAGCACCTCCAGAGAGCATACATACAATAATAATTGGTACCTTAACAGTGAATGAGTTAGTCGCAATTTCTTTCTGGTGATAAAGTTACAAATCGAGTACCTTTAAGCTGTTGTGGGTTGTTATTATCACCTTCAGAGAGCATAATCTAGTAAGCCACCAATTAACAGTGAAAGAGTTAGTCGCAATTTCATTTTGATGATAACGCTGCAAAGGGGTACCGTTAAGCTGTTGTGGGTTGATTCTGGTCGAATTGTAGACACTGCCGCTCCCTGGAAGTACGCCTCCACTATGTGGTTGCGTCACCCTACAAAACAAAGGCATCGGTATGGCTAACTGACCGCGGGATTGGCTAAGTCAGCGTGAAATTCTACCTCACAGAACAAATTCCATCCTATAGAAGGAACTCTGTTCCAGGAAAGGAATTCTGTCCCACAAATTAACTCTAGGTAAATGATAAATAAATTTAGCCATCTTAAATAGAATCACTCGTGTCGCACATATCTTTTGAAAAGGGTCAACACTAGTTCACACAACGTTTATAGACGATATGGCCGATAATTTTAGAAAGTATGCATTCTAGTTAGGTAGGTTAGGTTCTAGGCGGTAGTTAGACCTGGGTGTCTGAAATAGCAATGATAAATTCCGGTACAGAAGACGGCCTGCTGGCCTTGAGTGTTCAGGGGAGAAGGGCTATGAATTCTCTCAAAAAAGAATATATACCACATCTGTCAAGTGGCGCTCTAAACGGATGTACTTATGGAGCAGGTTGAAACACCGGAAATAAGGTCGAGAGAAATAAGGTAGCGAGAGTATCGATAACACAAATCGAGCAGTAAAAAGGGAACATCGCACTACTATAATTTATTAGTAATATCTACAACGATACAGTACGAATGGAAGCGATAAGAAACCTAATTTCCAGAATGCCGCGTAGATTGGAAGCTTTCAGAGTTGGAAGGGGAGGCAATACATGGCATTCGGCATTTATCCCATTGCTCGTATTTTTTATATAGAGTTTAAGCTATTTCTATACCATTACTTGATTAACACACAGGGTCAGTCAAATGCCCACCTCTTTAGTTTTTTTGAAAGACAAAGGGATTACCTACCAACAAATAAAAAAGTTAAAATCGATCGATTCGTTCAGAAATAACAACGCTTCAAGACTGCAACCAAATAAGTACGAATAATATGTAATCCAGCACCAACATGGATAATCGTTTTGAAAAATACAAAATAATTTTAATCAAACTAAAATTGCCTCTTAAATTTAGGAAACAACTTATCTAAAATGTTTTGTTCAAATTTAAAGAGTGATAGACCGCCAAAAACTTAATACAGCGAGCTTAAAAATAAGGTTATAAAAGCTCATTTAAAATATTAAGAATAGGTTTCACTACTGTTTGGGTGTTCAAGTAGAAATAGTGAGGGTTTAGCTATATAACGACGGCATGATATTAAATTAATATCATAACGGAAGTCGTATAACGGAAGCGGATGCGGAAGCACATGTTAATTTATTTTTTTTAGCGGAGGCGGAAACGGAAGCGGAAGCGGAAGTATTGCCTAAATAAATTTAATTAAATTTCATAAAAGGATAGGGATAGATAGTATAGTATACACGATACATAATCATAGTATAATTCATAATATAACGTAATATACCTAATATTTATTTATATATTTTATTTTTTTAATTTGAATAATAAAAATGTAATAGGAGTAAGCTATATTTAACAAAAAGTTATTTTGCAGCTTTTTCGCCTTTTAGTCTATTTCTGTGTTCCTCACAAATCAAACCAGATCTATTAAACAGTTGCTCACTTTAAACACTGCTCGGAGGAGCAGATAAAAACTGACGGGCAATCTAAAGTATATTTACTGGCATTTAGTTTCACGTTATAGGATCTTCTAGTAGAGTTAATTTTCTTTCTTTCAGGTACTCTTGTAATTTTGTTTTATTAAGACCGCAAGTTGTACGTTTGTACGTCTTTGTCGCTATTCGTCGTCTCGTCGACGTCATCGTCGCCGTCGTCTGAGTTTAACATAGATTCTAAGAAACCAAATTATGTATTTAAGTTTACGCTTGTGTCATTACTTGTAGTTGTTGAATGTTGCTCTTCTTCATTTACTTCATATTAATCGACTATTAAGTATCCGAATCATCAAAATATAAATATATTGCAATTGGCAATTTAGACACTTTCTTTGTGAAATGAGGAGTATTTACTTCGATTGCCAGTGTTGTACGTTTAGTAGCTATATCTCTATCCTATATGTGGAAAGTTATTAGATAAAAATATATTCTTTAACATTATGTTCATATTTTGGACAATTTCGAATTAATTCTCGGTCTCTCCCAAATTATTGTTAACCAAAAATGTACATAAAAATAAGACGGTTTTACCTTTCCATTGTAATACTTTTCAATTCGCCACCCCCTGATTACGCACCTCAATGAAACAACTATCTCAGTTGATGGTTACGTTTATTCTTATTCGAGGATATGTATTTAAATCGTACATTCACCTGGCCCGCTTGTAACTGGTGCTTCAGCGTGACCTTAATTGCTATGCCTAATACTAATAACTAATAACATTATAGTACTGGGTGGGCCTGCTACATACTGCATCTCCCCGGGTCATTGAAACAATTTGCATTCCCTTTAAATGAAAATTCTTTCAAGGGTCTATTATTAATTACATTCACAATATTTTAAGAAGTTGAATCGATAAGGTGCTAAATAAGTATATAGACTAAAGGATATAGAGTAGAGCATAGACAGATAGATAGATAGGAAAGAGGCGCCTTCTCTGAAATAACCTAATAATAACTTTTAATGATTCATTTATAATATAATGACCTATTGATAATATAATTTAGTTCTATTTTTATGAACTATATGTTCTTTACCGTCTTTTAGTATTACTACATTTGGAGTGTCTTCTCTGACAACCACGTATGGCCCCAGAAAGCAAGGATCCATTAGTTTTTTGCCGTCCTCGTTTTTAATTAAAATTGTTTAATTAAAATTGTATCTCCCTTTTTGTACTCGATAGGGTTGACTCGTATATCATATATCTCTTTTCTTTTTAATTTTGAATGTATTATCTTCGTTAGCTCGTTGTAGCCGATATTTTAGCTCAAGAGGGTAACTTTCAAAATTATAAATAGGTTCGACAAACACCAGTAGAGAATACATGTACTCAAAGGGTCTTTTAAATTTTCGGTTTGAATTCTTAAGTACGCATCTAATACTTTATGTGAATTCTCTAGTGCACCAATACTTTCGTGATGGTACGCTGTAGAGTTAATTTGCTCTATTTGTAAGAGCGCACATATTTCCTCCATGGTGGAAGCTATGAATTTAGATCCCCTGTCAGTAGCAATTTCCTGCGGAATCCCGTATCGTAAGACAAAGTTTTTTACAAAAGATCTTGCCACAGATACAGAATCTTTATTTTTTAAAGGATATGCTTCAACGAATTTAGTAAGTTCACATTGGAGTGTCAGATTATATGTAAAACCCACTATATTGGTTGGCAAAGCTCCCACAATGTCCAAGTATACCTTCTGAAATGAAAAATTGGCGGTAGAAGTGATTATCATGGGTTCTCTGATATAATGATTAGAGTATTTCTGTTTTTGGCATTTATCGCATTTATCAAAGTCCCTGACATCTTGGTCTAGTCAGGACCAAAAATAATACCTTTTGATATTGTTGATCATTCTGTTTGTACCTGAGTGACCACTAGTGGGAAGGAAATGAAAATCGTTTAAAATAATTCTCCTTTCATCTACATCTGTTACGTTTTTAGCTCCTTTTATTACAAGCATAGGGGGGCCCCTCCAATTTAACGCATATTTTATTTCTTTATCTAACCATTTAATAAAATATTTACTAGTATTGTCTTTTAAAATATATATCTCATTTATTTTTTCTTTATCAGTTATTTCAATCAGATCCTTCGACATTTCGTCTCGCGCCAATGTTGATCCGGTATTCTGACAATAAAACAAAATAAAATGTGATGGAACATAATAAAAATTCCCTAAGTGTTCTGTCACGTCTTTTTGCATAGATGTTATATTTGATTGAGTCGTTATAATTAATTCAAAACCATTTTTTGGCGGTTTAAGAATTTCTACAATGTTCGGCTGATCAGGCCTAACAAGTGTATGATTATTCTTATCTCGCTCAAAACCTGGTTCTTTTTTATTCTTGTACTGTTCTCTAGTCATAACAGTCAACATATTATTGCTTAAGCTTTTCAATTCTCCCGAAGTTAAAATAATTCTTGATAGAGCATCTGCAGCTACATTTTCCCTACCTTTTACGTATTCTATATAAAAATCATATTCTTCAAACCCAAGGGAAATTTTGTTAATCTGCTTGTCAGCTAAACTAAATAAATATAACAGTGGCTTATGGTCGTAATTTAAATTTTCGACTATATAAATAAGGGCGAAAATGCCTTACTGCCCAAAAAATTGCTAACAGTTCTTTATGCATAACAGGATAATTAATTTCTGCTTTGTTTAAACTTCTGCTAGCATATGCTACCGGTTTATTAATTTTATTTGATAAAATTGTACCTATTGCCAAATTGAAAGCGTCAGTCCGAAAAATAAACTCGTTTTGCTCGGAAAAGTCAGAATAGTCTAAAATTGGGTAATTTGAAAGGGCATTTCTTATGTTTCATTACATTCAGTTGTCCTTTCAAATCTTGCATACTTTCTACGGAGCTTGTTTAAGGGTACGGATATTTCCGCAAATTTTGGTATAAATTTCCGATAGTAGTTTGCAAAAGCTACAAATCGTTTTGCTTCGTCAGAACGTTTGGGAGCGGGGTATTCTCTCAATGCGTGAATTTTATCAGGATCAAGTGATACACCTTTTTCGCTAACGATGTGCCCTAAATAAAGTATATATATTTTTTTAAATTCGCATTTTAGAGGATTTAGTTTCAAATTTATTTTCCGTAGCCGACCAAAGACGCCCATCAGATTTTTATTATGATTGTTTAAATTTCTTCCAAAAACAATAAAGTCATCTAGGCAAACAAGACATTTTTCGTGGTTAGGACCTGCCATCGCGCATCGCGACTATCATTAGTCTTGAGAAGGCACTAGGACTAATTTTTAGCCCCATAGGTAGTCTTTTCATTTGCCATTGGCCGCGGTCCGTTCTAAAAGCTGTAAACTTCCTATTTTGTTCGTCCAATTCCCCCTGATAATACCCTTGACTTAAATCTAAATGAGAAAAATAAAGAGCACCCGCCAACGAATCTAAAATATCAACTACATTTGCTATCGGAAATTTAATGTCTACCAACGTACGGTTTAAAAATCTGTAGTTTAACACAAGTCTAGAACGCTTCTCTCCTAATGAATCACTCTTTTTGGGCGCTACAAAGACTAAAACAAACCACTCCCATTGAGCACCTTCAATAAAATCATCCTCGATCATTCGCGAGACTTGGTTATTTATTTCCTCTTTTTGTGTTTGCGCCAGCCTGTGAGGTTTCACGCATACTGTTGCGTATTTGGTTTAACTTGGATTGACTGCTTATAAATATTTGTAACTGACAATTTATCTCCATGCATATGAAATATGTCCGCAATCTTAGCAGTAAGCCCTTCTATGGAAACTTTTTCCTCTTCATTTAAGTAATTTAAATTTAACATATCAAACAATTTCTTTACTCTCTTAACCGAAATATTATGAGTACTAAACTGACAGCAAGTATAGTCACTCAACCTTTGGTCTTTAGGCAAACAATTTTTTAAATGCACTTCACTTTCGCGCGTGTTCAAAATTTTGACTGGTACTTCTTCATTTTTTCGTTGCGCTATTACTTCTGCTACAAACACACCTGGACATATCTCGTTCGGTAAAATCACACAGTCCTCTGTTAGTCCTGTTTTAAAGTACTGATTAATCTCACACCTAGGAGGAATTATCGAAACATTGTTATCCCTACCACTTAAATTTAAAATTACTTTTTTATCTTCGCTTAAAGGAGTTAATGTATTTTCTTCATAATTCAAATTGGTTTTGTATGACTTTAAAAAGTTTTCCCCAATTATCCCATTAGTATGGCATGGTAGAGATTCAAATATATAACATTTAACTCTAAACTTTATATTTCATATGCAAAGCTTTAAAAAACTTTAACCGATGGAGACTAATTTACCGCCTATACCATTAATTCCTAAATTATCCTTATGTAGAGGTATGGCTGGGTCTAAATATTTTAGTTGAAGTGCACACAAGGACGCTCCTGTGTCCGCCAGAAAATCTACTTTTTTCTTAATTATATAAAAGAAACTGAATTAAAGCAACTATCCCAGTATGTAAAAATGTTTTCGCTATTCCTCTCATATTTCGGGGCGAAAAAACGTTTCCCCACTATGCGTATTGCTGCATTCACCTACATTTAACTAGATTTCAGCCAAATTAATATTATTTTGTCGGAGGATTCCCCTAGTCCATCGTGGCGTAAATGACCGTCCTCGATTTCCTTGAAATCGCTGACTACGCGAATTCCTGGCACCGCGATTATAATTGCTATTCCTTGAAAACCGTTGGTTATAATTGTGTAAATTAATATGGTTGTTGTTATTAAAGTTGCTATTATTAAAATGCCTTGAAGAAAGCCCGGCTCTATTAAAACCACTAGAAAAATTTCGATTAAAGTTGCCTCTACCTCTATGATTTACATTAAAAATTTGGTTTCCATCGTTTATGAATGAATTTTCCTCATCTTGTGCCTCTCTTATAGCATCTTTTAAAAATTCTTGATGAGATGATGATACCAAGCCTTTGGTTCCTTAGACCATTTGCGAACCTAGTTGATTAATAGGCTTTAACATATTATAAATATCAGGGTCGTCGGTTACCTGCGCCATCATTAAATCAACCAAAAGAACCTCCAGTTCTTTACCAAATTGTTCAATAGATTTATTGTTTGGTTTTATAGTGAATAATTTTGCTTAAAGGGCGGTAGGTGATTTTCGAGTTAAAATATAAGTTTTTATATCCGTAATAAGGGCCTCAAGAGAAGTATAGGTACTTTTTAATCTTAGTTTTGCGTTGCTTGAGAGCCGAGTTTTCAAAATAACATTTATTAAAAGTTGTTTATCATCATTTTTAAGCGTCGTATTATAAAATTCGACCGCTTCGATTAAATTTTTGGTATTTTCTTCGGAATCGCTTAGTACAGGTAAAAGGTTAGATGCCACTTTTAGGTCAAAGCAAGCCATGGTTGCCACAGAATTATTAATAATTTGCTCGGTACTTTGATTACTAAAATTTATAATTTCTTGATATACTGCTTTAATTTTTCCGACAATATATTTACTAATAAAATGTCACTCTCATCTAATTCTGAGTCGTTAATTTTCTTTATTTATAACAGCTTATAGCTTGCCAAAAACAGATTTTCCTTCGTCAACTTTTCTTTGTAAATAAGAAGATAGTCGCCTTTAATAACTTGATTTAAATAAATTGGTTTTAATATTATTTAACGAACCTAGAATTTCGTTAAGTCTATCTCCCATAAGAACCGTTACGTAATTGATTACTTATTATTAAAAGTGAAGATGTACTATCAAAATGTGGTTTATAATGAGCCCTTACTTTCTGATCGCTTTTCCTACTACATATTAATATACAATACACTTACTAATATTCTTAACTTACATGTAAAACTTATAATAGTCTAATCTAATTTTTCCCTTGATATTATATATCCTGTTCCACTGTTATGGGTCCATTATTTAATTGGAGATTCTATTGATATATTTTCTTGTACACACAACCTAAAAGAAAACCCTAAAATTCAAACTTCTGCTTACTGCTTCTGATTCAAGCCATCAGTGGATCGGCGCAAAATTTCCTTATTAACTTCTCCTCTAATTGCTTTCTTCAGTCCTTTACGACACCGCTTAATTACTAGGTAAGTCGCTCCTACTAGTACTACTACAAACAATCGTATTAACAGGCCTTCGGATAGAGTAAGTACATTACTTGTTGAAATCTGGCCTTTTGCGTCTCCATTAGATGCTTGGTTAATAACAATTTCTTCTTTCGAGTTGGCTTTTTCCATCGTTCATCGCCAAATATTTTATTTGGGTACTTCAGAGGGCTGGCAGGGTCGCCATGTAATACTTTTCCATTCGCCACCCCCTGATTACGTACCTCAATGAAACAACTACCTCGTTTGATGGTTAAGTTTATTCTTATTCCAAGATATGTATTTAAATCATGCATTCACCTGGCCCGCTTGTAACTGCTGCTTCAGCGTGACCATAATTGCTATGCCTAATACTAATAACTAATAACATTATAGTACTGGGTGAGTCTGCTACATACTGCCCCATACTCTGGTAGTATATGAAAAATTATTGTCGGACTATGGCTCTATGATGGGAAAAGTTAATTACAGTGCGATACTCTAGATTTGCATCGTTTTATTTTGTAGTATATGGAGGCTGCAGAAAAATCTTGAAGCACACTAGATATTAATAAAATTTAGTACACAGAGGTCACAGCAACTTTACAATAAAGCGACCATTGCCACTTGCATAGAAAATTTTCACGTAATTTGTCGTCTTACATTAACTCTCTAACCTTTCTTATTTGTTTGAGTAACTACTTCAAAGAGCATTACTATATAAACGTCTAAAACGAAATTCAAATTAAAATCTGTTTTCGACTTAAGTTCAACTCGAGTCCTTAGAATACTGAATAACACTGCTGTACTTAATGCGAACAGCATTAAGGATTCCAGTTTTCTCAGTTATAAGCGCAAAACAACGACGATACAAAATAAAAATATAATCAGTTTGCTGGTGTGTGTGGTCTAAATGTATGTGATGCTTGAAAAGTTTATTTCTTCGAATAAAGGAACACGGTTGTTACAAGATATATTTTATATTAATATCGCGTTTATATTTAAAAATCTGTTTTTTGATACTTTGCAACCAAACGAACAACCTATACGTTTATGGTAGCTTCTTGGGTTTCACGCGATGTCAAAGATTGATAAATTATGATATTCCAGTTATTTCTTGATTCCTTGGTTCTCAGCAGCCTTTTTGACTTTGTTGGTTACTGCAAATGAAGGATATAAAAATATTCGCCAATATCATATGCATCGCATGTACTGTTTTATCTTTTGAAATAATAAACGTTCATTATGATATTAACAGCTAGAATTAACTGCAAAAATTAACATTTTAGCAAGCTCTATAGGACGTTGAATCCCATCAATCTTAAGGAAACTTTAACAAAGACCATTAGGGTTGCTATCAATATCAGATATGGTAATGAGACACACCTCATCTACATCTGGCCCTCTGAATTACACCATTTTCATGTTTTTACACCTTAAGAACTTTACCAAATATTCACTATTGTCTACTATGTTTAAGACCTTGCCAACATAACATTTTATCTACTTTTTTGTTGTAAACTTTATTAGGCGAAAGTCATTTGCACAAATATTGTTGAAATTATCATTTTCATCATACTGGTACTATCGTGCAATGAAATGTTCAGGTTGGAGTTATGTATCCGGAACAATGTAGATTAAGTAGACTGCATTGATGTTTTTTATGCTTGCTTAATATCTCTGGCTCATAAGTTAATTCCTTTAGGGCATTCCAGTTAACTTTAATCTCGCTATCTAGTGAATGATAAAAAATCCAGTAGCAGCAATTCTACTCTAAATATTGCCATCCGTTAGTACTTGCCAGCTCTTTTCGAGCAGGCTTGCGAACTACGATTCAGATGCCACACAGAAAATAAACAGTCCTACTTTAATTTTAGTCCTCTGAAGCAAGTCACATCGAATAACTGAAGTAAATACGATGTGTGCCATCGCAACTTTTTAATAGATACTAAATGGAACACTTTGTATTCCATGCCAAATTTTAATCCAAAAAGACTGCCTATAGAAGCGTAACAGAGCACTTTCGACCTAAGCCATTATCAGTGTTACTTGTCATTGGACTTGAAGAACATATCAACGAAGAGAAAACAAACAGCACCCACTCTTCGTCGATATGTTCTTCAGGTCCAATGACAAGTAACACTATCATTAGGCCGAAAGCGCTCTGTTACGCTTCTATAGGAAGTCTTATTTGGATTAAAATTTTGCATGGAATACAAAGTGTTTCATTTAGTATGATTCATACATGCACACAGCCACTATTTTTCACTTTTTAATAGATATTTGTTTTTTTTTTAGTGCACGCCGTACCAGCATCGCATAAACATGACTAGTGTGGCCATCCGAAATCAACTGTTCGATCGGGACCTATTTTGATGAAAAAAAAACAGTAAGAAATCAGTTTTTAGAAACTTATGCTATCATCCACTCTTTTGGAGATGCTGCGTAGCTTGTGCTGAGATATTCATCATTTTTGGAAACCCACGAATTTCAAGAGTTTTTGCTTTAAAACTTATCAGCGAGGCGAGTTTTTGGCCTACACTGATGACACACGATGGACGTTGACCACTTTAACAACTTTGGTTTTGCGTGGATCGTAAGACAAAGATGTCTCGGCATAGTAGATCAGATCGGGCCTGTTTGCAGTAACGAGAGTATTTATTTCATCGTCAAGCAGATCAAAGAAACCTCTAGCAATAAAAGGATTGGCACCTTGCAATCAGCGGGCATGCTCTAGGAGCACAGGTTTTTATGGATAGATTATGCCTTCTTTTAAACGCTATATACCAGTCCTCACCGGAGGGTTGATTTTTAAAGAGCGGTTTTAATGTTGTTTGTTTTAATGTGCTTCTCTACAATATCGAAAACCTGCTAACGACTTCATCCAAAGCCCCATACTCGCAAACAGAAAGCCAGTTTTATTCCTTCTTCATTCGGAAGAGTAATACCTCTCCACCGCCTCCCTTGCAGCTTCCTAAAAGACCACAACGTCTTTTTATGTAATCTTTTAAAGTACTTGCCTGTATATTTTATATTCGGCTATATTTATTATGGCACTGACACACACACTAAAGGGTGACCCTTTGGCACTCGACAAGCGGTGTGTGTGCGAAGATGTTGATTGACACAGTTCTTGAATTTGTAATTTGGAGGAACAGATGTCCTGGGAGTGAGTTCCACAGCCAGATAAAGGAGTGTTTGTAACGCGATGTTCTAGGTATTTTCAGTTGCGAAGTCCGAAGGGGGGCAGTTTATTGAGCAATCCGTTATGCCAAACTTTGTCGAAAACATTCGAAATATCCAACGTATACATGCTTTTATCCCCAGATTAGTATCCCTTTTAATTCAATCAAGCGCCTCTTGAGGGATATCTATGCTGTAATTCCACTGACTAGTCCTTCTAATTTCCCAAAGATATCCGGAGCATTCTTCTAAAAAAAAAGCGTGCGCACTATGTGCGCATATCAGAAGTGAAACTTCTTAAACTTAAACGCCCTAGCCTCGGATTGGGTTAAAAAATTGTTTTTTTTTTAATATATCACTGAATTAACAAAAAGGGAAGGCCTAAATGAAAAAAGCTATTCTTCATAAAAGTTTCGCTTATGTCTTGACAAGGTAATAGAGCAAGCCCTATATTTTTATCTTGTAAACTAACAAAGATATCAAAATAATTACACGCCCTAGGTTTACACATATCTTAACGGATTTGGTTAAAAAGTAGTTTTTATTAAAATATAACACTTAATTAACAAAAAAGGAAGGCCTAAATGAAAAAAAAACTATTCTTCATAAAAGTTTCGCTTATGTCTTGACAAGGTATTAGAGAAAACCCAATATTTTTTATCTTGTAAACTAACAAAGATATCACAATAAACGTCCATGATTGTTTTTCGTTCCCTGCCAGCTCGCCCGCCGTGTGTCGGTATCGTGACCTTCAAATTTTACTCCCGGCGCGCGCTAAGAAGTTTCACTTCAAAAATTATAAAAACTACTATGGGATAAATGCGGTCATAGGTACTACACAGTAGGCATGCATTTGCTCCAGGGCGCAAATATCTCGGGGCAAATGCGCCTCTATGAACATAACGTATAAAATCATTGGTAAAATATTGCACCGGTGTTCCAGATAAACAAACCAGATGCGAAACCTTCCGCCTAACGCATTAAACAAGAATACCTTTAAAGCCCCGCCTCCTTGGGATGGCCAGCCATCCCAAGAAATAGTCAGGGCAAGCTCTAGTGTGCTTCTAAACGCGAGCCACTCGAGTCTTGTGGTTTAGTCCGAGAGCGTTACGAAAAATAATTAACCTTTATTGTATTTTTGTTAAAAATGCCTGGTTATAAGTGCCTTTATTTGAATTGTTCTACTAGAAGCGGTGCGAAAAATAATTATTTAAATTACCCTGCGATCCTGAAAGGCATGTATAAATGTTTTTTAATGCACACTCCCGCACACTTCGAATAAGCACGAAATTCAATTAAATCTGAAACTCGCAAACACAATGTTAAATATTTTTTAAATCCAACTAATGTTATACAGTGTCCGCCAGAATATTGGCCACATATGGGAACATTTTTTATTATTATGATATGGAACTTTTCTTTAAACCAATCAATTCTGCATGTCTGACAATCTCAAAATGCATTTTATCATTGAAAATGTTTTTGTTTTCCTAGCATAGGGCATTAAATCGTGAAAAAATGCATGCTATATTTGCCACATTCATGACGTCATACACGTGAGAGATCGTGTTAGTTTGTTTATTTAAACCTTAATTGGATTATAACGCATCGGAATCGGTTCAAATGACTAAAATAAATTGGAACCAACTGAAACTAACCGAAAGTTTATTGAACGACTAACCAAAACTAACCAAATGCACCAAAACGGGCTAAAACGTACCGGAACAGGTTACAAAAATTAAAGTAAGTTAAAACTAATCAAAACGAACCGAATTTTGGCGACTAACCAAAACTAACCGAAAACATTAAATTTGATTATAAGGTATCAGAACTGGTTCAAATAACTAAAATAAATTGGAAATAACTGAAACTATCCGAAAGTTGATTGGACCACTAATCAAAACTAACTATAAGCGCCAAAACGGTCTAAAACCTATCGGAACAGGTTACAAAAATTAACCAAAACGAATAGAATTTTGGCGACTAACGAAAACAAACCAGAAACATTAAATTTGATTATAACGTATCGGAACCGGTTCAAGTGACTAAAATAATTTGGAAGTGAAAAGTAACCGAAAGTTGATTGAATGACTAACCAAAACTAACCAGAGGTAACTAAAAACACAAAAACGGGCTAAAACTTATCAGAACCAATTATTAATGTTTATAACGTCTCAGAACCGGTTCATGACTAAAATAAATTGGAACTAACTGAATTTGATTGAACGACTAACCAAAACAAACCAATGTTAACTAAAAGCATCAAATCGGGCTAAAACATATCGAAATAGATTAAAAATATTGAAGTAAATTAAAGCTAACCCAAATTAACCGAATTTTGGTGACTAACCAAAACTAACCAGAAACATTAAAAAGCTTATAGCGTCTAAGAACCAGTTCAAATGACTAAAATAAATTGGAACTAACGGAATTTTACCTAATGTTGATTGAACGACTAACCAAAACTAACCAATATTAACTAAAAGCATCAAATCAGACTAAAACGTATCGAAATAGATTTAAAATATTGAAGTAAGTTAAAACTAACCCAAATTAACCAAATTTTGGTGACTAACCAAAAATAACCAAAAACACTAAAATTGTTTATAACGTATCGGAACTGGTTAAAATGATAAAAATAAATTAAAACTACCTGTAATTAACTGATAGTTGATTGACCAAGACTAACCAAAAGCACCAGAAAGGGCTAAAACATATCGGAACATATTAAAAATGTTAAGGTAAGTTGAAACTAACTTTAATTATCCGAATTTTGGCGACTAACTAAAATTAACCAGAACATTAAAATTGGTTATAACGTATCGGATCTGGTTCAAATGACTGAAATAAATTAAAACCAACTAACACTAACCGAAAGCTGATTGATTGACTAACCAAAACTAATCAAAAGTAACCATAAACACCAAAAAGGGCCAAAACGTATCGAAACTGATTAAAGGTATTAAAATAAGTAACTAAACCAAATTTTGGTGACTAACTAAAATTAACCAACACATTAAAATTGGTTATAAAGTATCGGATCCGGTTCAAATGACTGAAATAAACTAAAACTAACCGAAAGCTGATCGAATGACTAATCAAAAGTAACCATAAACACCAAAAAGGGCTAAACGTATCGGACCTGATTAAAGGTATCAAAAGAAGTAACTAACCTAAATTAACCGAATTTTGGCGACTAACTTATATTAACCAAAATTATTTAAATTGGTTTTAACGTATCGGAGCCTGTTCAATTGACTAAATAACTGGCTGAAAGTAACCGAATGTTGATTGAATGACTAACCAAAACTGGCTAAAACGTATCGAAATAGATAAAATATATGGAAGTAAGTTAAAACTAGTACAAATGAACCGAATTTTGGTGACTAACCAAAAACACTAATATTGTGTATAACGTATCGGAACTGGTTTAAATGACTAAAATAAATTAAAACTAACTGAAATGCGCCGAAAGTTTATTGAATGACTTACCAAAACAAATCAAAAGTAATGAAAAGCACTAAAAAGGGCTAAACCACATTAGAAGAGATTCGAAATATTAAGGTAAGTTGAAACGATCTTAAATTAACCGAGTTTTGGCGACCAACTAAAACTAACCAAATACATTAAATTTGGTTATAACGTATTGGAATCGCTTTAAATGACTAAAATAAATTAAAAGTAACTAACATAAATGAAAAGCTGATTGAATGACCAACCAAAACTAATCATAAGTAACCAAAAACCGGTTCCTATACGTTATAACCAATTTGAATTTTTTTGGTTAATTTTAGTTAGTCACCAAAATTCGGCTAATTTAGGTTAATTTCAACTTACCTTAATGTTTTTAATCTATTTGATACGTTTTAGCCCATTTTGGTGCTTTTGGTTACCTTTGGTTAGTTTTGGTTAGTCGATGAACCCACTTTTGGTTAATTTCAGTTAGTTTTAATTTATTTTAGTCATATACGTTATTACCAATTTTACTGTTTTTGGTTAGTTTTTGTTAGTCTTTTAATCAACTTTCGGTTACTTTCAGTTAGTTCCAATTAACTTTAGTCATTTGAACCGGTTCCGATACGTTATAACCAGTTTTAATATTTTTAGTGAATTTAAGTTTGTCGCCAAACTTCGGTTAATTTTAACTTACTTTAATATTTTTAAACTGTGCCTATACGTTTTAGCCCTTTTTAGTGTTTTTGGATACTTTTGGTTAATTTTGGTTAATCTTTCAATCAATTTTCGGTTGATTTCAGTTAGTTTTAATTTATTTTAGTCATTTGAACCAGTTCCGATACGTTATAACCAATTTTAATGTTTTTTGTTAGTTTAGGTTAGTCGCCTATATTCGGTTAATTTGGGTTAGCTTTAACATACTTTAATATTTTATTTTAGTCGTTTGAATCGCATCCAATATGTTATAATCAAATTTAATGTTTTTGGTTAGTTTTGGATAGTCCTTAAAATTTGGCTCGTTTTAGTTAGTTTTTACTTATTTTAATGTTTGTAACCTGTTCCGATACGTTTTAGCCCGTTTTGGTGCTTTTGGTTACTTTTGGCTAGTTTAGGTTAGTCGTTCAATCAACTTTGGTTAGTTTCAGTTAGTTCCAATTTATTTTAGTCATTTGAACCGATTCCGACACCTTATGATCAAATTTAATTTTAAATAAACAAACTAACACGATCTCTCATGCATATGACGTCATGTCGTAAATGTAGCATGCACTTTTTCACTATTTGACGCCCTATATTAGGATAACAGAAACATTTTCAATCTTAAAATAAGCTTAAATCGGCATACATTAAAGCGTATTAGGGGAATTTGTGTAAAAAGTCAGTGCAGCCATAATAACACAAGATTTCCATGACCGCCTGTTGGGAAAAAAAGAAGGTGAATGGCTATTGCAAATTTTAATTTTTCCTGAACCAGTCCACCAGCAAACCACGCTTTCATTTAATTGGTGCAGACCAACTATTTTAATTTTGAAGAACAATAATTCTATAATCATACCCAGATAATTTGGTGCAGGCCGCGTATAACCGCCACGTCCCCACGTCAAGGTTAAAGTTGGCTGGCGAGGAATTTGCCGGTCTTTTGCATCTGGTGTGGGTTTATCTGGGCCGGTGTTAACACTTTCCGGTCGCGCAAATTGTCGCACCGGGCGCGAGGGAAAATAAATTACTAATCATTCTCTGACGTTCGACTGCGGGTGGATCCTACACCTGCCACGTGCGGGGAATAATGCTACGTTGCCAGAATGTCAAATATATTAGTTCTAACAGCAACCAATAAGTCATCCTATGTCTTGAGTATAAACATAGTAATCAGATGTAACTTGACAAATTTAAATTCGACAATAGCAAATTGAATCGGGTTACTTACAAGGATCTGCATATTATTAACATGAATTTCTCGTAGTACTAAGATCAACAAGATATATTAGTTCTCATAATTTCCATTCAATTTGCCACATCGTTAATATAATAAGTATTCATAAAAGATCAAAGTGATGTTTTATATATAAACCAGATATATTTTATAGTTGGCGTATTCTAAGGAGAAAGAAAAAAGCTGGCATTAAATATAAGATATTTTATTTAGTACACCGTGGTATAAGAAATAATATATCCGATGTCTCCTTGAAAGTACATTAATGCGATTCCGGAAGTGCCGCGAATATGGAATAAAACATAGGTAGGAAGATTATAAAGAATCCATGATAATAGAATCGATACTTTCACATGACACTTGTCAAGACGAAATCTTTTCTGTCTTTATATAAAAGTAAAGATGAATTAGCAGTAAAAAGGCGGTGTATTCTGTAAAATCATCCAGTAGGATTATTATGTGAGCAGTCAGCTTTAGCCAGCCAAGCCTCGCACCACTACAATCTGCTTTTTTCTAGATTGTGATAAATATCATAATTTAAGTCGATTTTCATCAGCGAATATTAACTACGACAAGAAGGCCCACTTAATGGCCAGAAAGCGCTACAAAGGAATCGTCGTTGATTTTCTTCGTTGCCTGGTAACGATCAGCGAACTCCACAGGTTGAATTTAAATAAAAGCTGGCCATAAACGATATATTCGTTTGCGGTATATTTAATCAAATTTATGACGAAATTATTTATAGCACTCTAATACTCTATTTGGCTTTGGAAAAACACAATTGATATCTTCTGAATTGTTTGCAGCGCCCTGTCAAACTTACGTTATGGTTTTTTGTATTATTATCACCAAATAAATATTTTGATAAATGTTGTATTCAACTGGCTGTTTCAAAAATCTGTTAACGTTTTTAATTAGTTATTATTGATAACAATAATCAAGGTATGTAATAACTAATATTTAAAAGAATTTGATTTTGTGTTAATAATTTCACCATATTTAAGAATACTAATATTCTGATAAAAAACATCAAGAAGAAAATGTTGCTCGAATTTGCCCCATCTTTAAATATTTATTTAAATTTTGGCGTTTTGGGCGATTTTAAAATTGGTTAAAGGTTTCGCACAATATTTTTACTGTATATTTCATTCCTATTTTGTAATACAATACAACTAAAAAATAGCGATATTATCTTATATCGAATATTGACTCGACTATAGAATTTAGGCGTGAAAATTAATCTGACAAAAGGATGAGCTGGTCTATGGCCACCGCGTCAAAGGTCGCCTGCCAACATGATTGTTTTATTTGTATCATGGCCTGCCGATATTCTGCTAGTGTTCGCGCGGGGAAGGAGACACACCGTTGACATGCCGCCGTCGGAAAGTGATCCTTCTTATCATATAGTTTTGCCCAAATACATAATAAAAGGATAAAGACTGATGTATTATACTGCTAACGTGCTAACACTCCGTTGAGGATATGTGTTGCTGTCATACCTAATTGTGCAACAACTGAAGCCAGATTATCACAAAATGGCGCGTCGAAATGAGGATCCCTTATTGGCTAAATTTGTAACGTGCGCAGTTTTCCCTGCTGCTGTCTTGTTTGAGCATTTACGTTTCTCTGTTTTTTTTTTGCTTCATATGTTGTACTGAAAGTATTTTCAAATGTCATTTAAATTACCCTTAACGCAAGGCATTATTAAATTGGAATTTTAAAAGCTATATCTGTTGTAAAGTCATCGGTACGGGTGGCCAAGAAATTGAATAATCGATTAAACGCTTAATATTTTAGCAAATAACTGAATAATCGAAATAATCAATTATCGATATTTTCTGAAAAATTAATCGATAAGTCGATTAATCGGTAATTTCTTAAAAGTGAATCGAATAATCGATTATTGTCGCCCACCCCTAATCTCATAATATTGTAGTAAGTGAAACTGAAGCTGAAATATCGGTAGAATCATTATTGCTGATGCAAGACTGATGTTATTACAAAAAGAGGCAATAAATACTTTGGCTGAATCAGCAGATAAAAATTTATAATTTAGTTTTAATTTGTAAATATGGCTTTGATATTACCTTGGGATAGTCAGAATATAAGCAAGTGTTTTTGAACAACAGCTGCACGGATGCTTCTATATTTTTTACTAGTTTCGTCCCTATTAGATTAATTTTCAAAAATAGCGATAACTCTGAAATACGTGTATGGAAAAATTGCAGGCCCTCATCAACGCATTCCTGTCGTCCGCTTAACATTAATTTTCCTCGTGAGACTCCTGAATTAACCGTTGCAAAAACAAAATTTGGATCATCGAATTAAAAGTTTAAAACTCTTTTACAACGAAGGAGCCTTTAATTTTCAAAATCATTTTTTAAAACGATTTAAGAACATACAAATGATTTTTATACATGATTTTTATCGTTAGTGATAATTGATACTCCCTATATATAAATATAGATGATGAGCAAAAAATTCAACAATTATTTGTCTAAAACACGATATATTAAACGTGTAATACTTAATAACTTTTATGTCTTATTTCTGGTAAATCTTATTATGGCCAGCTTTCTTAGAAATTCGACCAGTGTGCGCCGGGTCCAAAGGTCACATGCCAGTATCATGCTAGTTTTCGCGCGGGGAAGGAGACATACCGTTGACGTGCCGCCGCGGAGAATGAATCTTCTTATCGTAGTTAATATTCGCTGATTTTCATCGCCGCCGCATACAAAGGCAGATATTTAATAAAGCCAGAATCGGTTCTGACGTCGGAGTTGGAAGCAAAGGCACTACTGAAACTACCCATACCCCGGTCGTGTGTGTGGTCGTCACGTGGACTATTATTTCTTTCAAATAAATTATTGTTGAGAACCCTGTATTTTTAGCGCGTAGCAGGTTCTTTTAGAGTTTGAATAAGTTTAAGTTTGTTTAAGGAATCTTAGAGCAGCGTAACTCTTGTCTGTGAAGCTAATAACAGCAATAAAAGCCAATTTTCGAGAGAGCACAATTTATCTTAATAATAATTAGAAATTTATACATTGAACATTCTAGCACACTATCAATTTTAAAACATACAAAGTTTAGCAATTTAGTAGAGTAACAGTCCAAAAATATATCAAAACACAATTTGAGCAAATAGATCCTTACACATTGTATCAATCGATAAATTGGACAGTAAAATTGTGACAAATAAAACCATGCACAAGTTTAAAATTTAGTAAATTAAAAGTTGCACAAATTAAATTAAATCATAACACAATTTCAACAAATAAATCCTTACGCACTTTATCAATCAAATTTAAATTTTATTTGGTGCAAAATTGCACCAAATAAAATCATATACAAGCTTATCAAGTTAGTAAATTAAAGTCGTAGAAATGGAAATTAAATCAAAACACAATTTAAATAAATAAATCGTTACATATTTTATCAATCAATAAATCGGACAGTAAAATTGCAACAAATAAAATCATACACAAGTTTATCAATTTAGTAAATTAAATTCGTTTGATGGTATAAAGAATATATCCAACTTAATTTTATAAACATTAAGTATGTTTGACCGAAATATGGTGATCAATTTGCATGAAGCCGCTATCAAAAATAAGGTGGCAAGTAATGGCCCACGGCGAAAAGGTATCTTCATATTTACATTACATAAATTTAACCTAATTTTTTCGCCTCTATCAAACAGCCAATGACCAACCAACAGAAACTCTATAGCTAATTGCACGTAAGTGAGTCCCTTGCACCAGAAACGCTAACTTTGTATAATATTAACTTGCAGTACATCAAAGATCTTTAGTTTTTATTATTTTTTTTTCACACGGGGGAGATACTCCAGCCGCGGGTCGTTTGCTGACCAGACAGAATTTTACTTTTTTTACGCGGGGAAGATACTTCAGCCGCGGGTCCTTCCTGACCAGGCTAAGAGATTCTTTTTTTAACGCAGCGGCGGTACGCCAGCCGCGGGCCCTTGTCCAAAGGTATATTTTAAATGTTTGCAGGCTTTATAACTCATTAAATTTATTTTTATTTATGTATATTCGATATTAATAACCAATTTCAGCAAACCACCAAACCTATACCTAAGTTGTCTTTAACGCCCCCGTATTTGGTTCAAACCCTTTAAATATAAACTTCGCATTACTTTATGTCAAACCCTACATTGTCTCCATAATTCATTCTTGGAATCATTCCTACATATTTAATACCTACGGAGTGTTTCACCATTTTCTTTATTTACATGATCTAATTGGCCTGACTGAATCCCGATACTCTTGTCTAATTTGACCTGAATACCGTTCGCAATATGTTTTGTTATTATCTTGAATCAACTCATGATACATGTAGTGGATGGTAATTTGATTTTATTTAATAAACTAATTTAACCTTGTTAATTACGCATATGTTTATATTTTTTTAATTCCCAAAGAAAGAGGACATAATTATCATGTTCGTCTCGTGACACAAGTAACTTGTGTTGGTAAATTCATATTAGGTATTTGTCTATTTTGCTTTACCAAACCCGAATCGTAGAGTCAGAAAACTGAATAGGTGTATTACATTAACGAAAGATGTGACCTATGTGCCAATGAAATAATTTCCCACCTGTAATTTTACACAGTTCACTTTGGACTAACTCAGGATCGGTTTGTTTTGACTCTACTGTCTTTTTCGCGTGACTCGGCATTTTCCTAGATAATTTAATTAGTCGTTATTTTACTTGAAAAGCAATGAAAGGGTTATAGTCGAAAAATTGTCAACTAATTGTCAATAGGTTCGTAGCCGCGCAAGGACGTTGCTCTCCTGCCAAGAACTTAGATTACCCAATCCGCAGCCGTCGAAACGTCGCCAGAGGGTAACCTAACTTCATGCAATTTAACTCTTTGGTTTGCCAATAATTGACAACAATTTTGCAGCCGCTCAAAGACATTGCTCTGTTGCCAAGAACTTAGATTACCCAATTTGCAGCCGTCGAAACTTCGCCAGAGAGTAATCTAACTTACTTCAACCTCAATACCTATGAATGCTATGAAATCCCTTTGCAGAATTTCCTTATTGATACCGTTGATTAAGCCAGCCGATTTCCCGTTGTTAAGCCTTCAATATCAATGTAATTAAATATAGAACATTCGCAGCCGTCGAAGACGTTACCAAGATATATCCAATTTCTCGCAAAGGGAACCCACAGCATTCACAGGTACTCGAATGCACCTTAAAACTGATAACCAACAAGTGTCCTCATTGAGTCGCGCATTTTCCTTTTTATAGGGGTCCGCGTCTCCTGTCCCTCGATTTTTGTGACGTCTTTCGTACGTTTCTTTTATTCGGCCCTTCGCATGGGAATTCTACCTGCTTACTCTTTTTAAATTTGATTAGTTTTGCCTGTGTTTATTAAAAAAATATATTTTAATTAAGCAATGAATTTGATTTTAGTTGTAAAATTTGCAGGTGGGTCTGGGCCCTTTCACTACGTCAATTAACGACAAAATCTGATCAGTACCTAATCTTAACCTAACTTTTGAGTGCTTCCGAGACTTCGTTTAAGAGACTTAGAATTTGATATCTTGTCGCATTAAATAAGCTCTTTCAAACAAACTAAATCCATCCGAAACTAACCAAAACTAATCTATGCTAGCACACAATAACCTAAAAAAATGCAATGGAGCTTAAACTAACGCACTAATTAGTACAATTAAAACGTGTACGCGCTCTTTAACTAAGCTCCTCCAAACTAACCACAACTAACCCAAACTAATTAAAACTAATCTACGCTAATGAAAGCTGACCCGTAAGGTGAATATATTAGAAATATTTAAATTTTTCGTCAAATTTTTAATATAAAGAATTGCGCGAAGAATATTTTGCATCATTAAAAGGAATTTACTACACAAATCGAATTATCTAATAAGGCTGCTGCTTCTCCTAAGCTAAGACATTTTAGATTTTAAAGTATACCCATCATTGTGGCGAGTATGCGGCTCTGGCCTTGGTTGTGCTTGGGCAAGATAGCAATAGAGTCGGGATTCTTTACTGGCATTCGAGCATGGATATTTCTAATAATGGACAGCTGGATAACTTAAGAACACTTGAAAATAAAAGGGACATACCGATAATACTAGGAATAGATACGAACGCTTATCACACCGAGTGGTTCGATAGAGATATTGATCACAGAGGTATGGATCTAGTTGGGATGTTCAATGAATTGGATTGGTACGTGCACAATAGGCCTAGTGAATTTGCCACATTTTGTGGAGCTAGAGGCTCGAGTAACATCAACGTTACGGTGGGCGAACGTAGTACTGTGCAGCACGTGTTAGATTGGGAAGTACTAGAAGACACACTAAGCGATCACAGGATGATCGGTTTTTCTTATAAGTCCAGATGTGGAGAACAAAGCCATAAATTAAGGCCGGTCAGGAGGGAGATTAATACTACATAGCGCTTTAGATATGGCCATTTTGGCAACGGGCAGATTAGAACAGAATCTGTGGAGGCCCACGATCGAACATGCGGACGGAGGAGTCAATGGTCTAACTGAAGAATTGAAGTTTATTATGGAAATGACGGTGCCCAAGAGAAGAGTCTATTTGAATAAGCCTGTGTGGTGGAGCGATGCCATCGATAGGGAGAAAAGGAAGATTCAAAGAGCTAGAAGAACGGACCAAAGAGAGCCGGCTGGGCCAGATAGAGAGAGAAGACTGAGAAACACGTACTTGGAGAAGGCAAGGCATTTGAAGGCCGAAATAATCAAGGCCAAGAATAAGTCATGGGACGATTACATTACCCATAATTTGAGCGATGGATCCATGGGGCCTCTCCTACAGGCTAGCAGCTGGTAAGAGCAAGAAGGTGCTGGATATTATACAGAACAGGGAAAGGAACGCCCGATTTACCACGGGCTTCGACGATACAGCTGAACTCAGAGTCAACGAGTATATTAAGGGATACAATCTGGCTGAGGATGACGTGGAGCACGCTCTGTTGAGAATAGTGGCCAGGGACTATGATGGACTAGTTAAGGAGATTAGAAGACTAACCACCGAGGAAGTAGAACAATATTTACTGAGGATCAATATAAAGAAAGCGCTAGGACCGAATGGGGTGCTGGGGATCGTTCTCAGGACAGTGGCGATAATTATTGCCGTCTACTTTCGCAGAATTTTTAATGACTGCTTAATGCTGGCATATTTTCCGAGAGTCTGGAAGGTGGGCTCTTTGATTACTATTCCTAAGCCGGGAGCTGCACGGATTGGGCTTGGAGGCATATTATTATAAGTTGGGGCCCTATCATGCTTTTGCCGATTCTAGGCAAACTTTAGAGCATTTGATGAGGAAGCAATATTTCGCATTCACAGACGAGAATGAATTTTACCACGGCGAACAGTATGGTTTCGTCAGCAGGAAGGGAACTGAGAATGCAGTTGCGGAGCTTCTGGTAAATATAGATAATGGATATAAGTATAAAGCATGTATTTTTCGGGATATTAAAGGAGCATTTAATAACGTTTGGTGGCCTTCAGTCTTGAAGACACTCGAGGATAGAGAACTACCTAGATAGGTATCTAGGTGAACAGATGTTCGACCTAACGGTGAGTTATCATAGCGATAGGCAAATACCATATAAGGCTGGCCCAGCATGGCTCACGAGAGATTTGAAGAGAGGATACCCATAGGGTTCCAAACTGGGCCCTAATTTGTGGAATTTGGTGGTGGATCACCTTTTGAGAAGCTTCGATGACATGGAGGAGAGCAAGATGACGGCGTTTCCCCACAGGCTGTGGTCGTTTAACTAATATTCCGCCACTAGAACAAATGATGTGCGAGCGAATAGATCGCATTAGGTACAAGAGGGGCTTAGTGATCAGTAGAGATGGTGTTGAAATTCAAGCTAAACCTAGACTTGGCAAGAAGTTATTCAAGGAAAGTGTTAGACAGAGAACACTGACAGTATGACAAAGAGAATAGGATGAAGCTTCCACTGGCAGATGAACATATCAGATTTTACCTAGTATACAGGGAAGGGGCATTATAGGATTTAAATTTAATCGTAGGATTATGCAGATATTAATAGATGTCCTGTCAATCTGCAGGTTATTATCGCAAGATCGGCAAACTGGGTGCTGCAGCGTGTCTCGCATGTCAAGCTGAGGAAGACAATCCTGAACATAGACCGTACAGTTGCGTCGACTATGTGAACCAGCGAGACCAAGTAAGGGCGATCCTGGGGGATGCCAACCTACCTGGACTGGAAGAACTGGTGAGAAGATTAACCGAAGAGGATTCACTGGACATGTTAGGCGGATTCATGCAGGATAGACTGCTGGGTGCTGCCGTCTATCTGTTTTACCAATGATTTAAGTTTTATTTACGCTATCAAGCTTTGAAGTGTACTATGTAAACGTTTTTGTACAAATTTATAAATTTTTGTTACAAAAACGGAACAGGCTAGGTCCCGTGCGCAAGGCTCAACGATTAAGCAAACGTAACCCTGTAGGGAACTTCTTTTCTCTAGAACAAATCGGAGGGTTTTTGGTACCTCCCGGGCTACGGCCCGACCGAGAAGGATATTGCCCTTATCCGCCCACTCACTTTAAGTAGGTGGCCCTTGCTATATCGTAACCTGGTGTGATTTGCTAAGAACTAACCTTATAAATAAAGACTGACTTAAGAAAAAGAAGGAGAATTCATTTATATAAATTTTGGCCCCTTCAGGGCAAGGGCACAGGCGAGCCCCTTCTGGACTCGCTGGTGGGAAGGTGGTGGGTCCCTTCCTCCTTCTTCTTCTAACCATTCCTAAGGGAAGAATATCCGCATTGATCAAATATATCATAGGCGAAATGCTAGAAAACCCATCATCAAAATCAACTTGTAATGTTTATGTATTGGTATAGTTTCTGCTAATTTCACAACAACATTACTATTTAGCTAAGATTTGGATATCTTGGAAGCACATTACTGCTTTAAGGTCTTGCAAAGGATCAAAAAAATATCTAGATCCATATATAAAATTAAAAACAAAATTCTAAAATACTAAAGGAAAACACTTTGTATTCCATGCAAAAACTTCTAATCCAAAAGAATGTGCTTACCCGAAAAGTAATCTATGTGCCTGAAAACTCAGATTAATCTCAACAAATCATATGCTCCTTTACACATGAAGCTTCTTGACTAATTAATTTTTTGTAGCTGGACATATAGAATTTGGGAAGTTTCAATTAAAATGAAATTCTATTTAAAAATTACAACTCTCATAATTAATAGATCAAAACTGCACTAAATTTGGTTATCTTACTGAACTCTCGTTTTCTTAGAGAAATAATTACCATTTTTGAAACTTATTATATATTTCATTGTTTACATCTCGTTTGGTGTCAGCCAGTTTGCCAAAACACATTTTCTATTGTAATAATTTTCTTTCATTTCTTTTAGAATTTACGTTACTGTCGGATAGCTTTGCCCATCTCAGCGACGCCGATGATGGGGATATTTATACTCTAATTTACTTCTCATTTACCATTACACATCAATTAACTAACCCTGATTTTTATTATTTGTAGGATGAGCTGAGCTAATATCTCTCTTTCTATTATTTATTATCACTTTAGAACGCTAAACTTAGTCCCAAAAAATAACATTGGTCAAAAACTTAGCGAATTTACACTGCACTTGACTACTTTTCGATTAACGTACCTATTATTTAAATTATGTATAGATCTTGATCACTGTTTTATAATAAAGCTTCGTGTTGTGCATTATTATGGTTCTTTGTTCATTTCTTTTAGGCAATTATATGAGTATTGTATCGTATATCAGAGCTCTACTGCACTTTAACTATTTGACAGATTCGACTTTGAAATTATTTTACTTTAACTGCTGCCATTTATCGTAAATTCATATTTACTGCTTAGGAGGGTAAAATCCCGAGGAGACTACGACCATGTGAGAAGCAGCTCGCGGTTTCGGATGCTAGATCGTGGGACAACTTAGAGTATTAGAGAACTACACACCCATGTGAGCCGCAATAAATGGTAGAGCTGACTCAAAGCGAGACAATTTCTGTCAAAATGACGATTCACTTGAGAATTCATATGCTAACTTTTATAAGTTAAGGTGCCTAATTCCTTTTGTTCATTGCTCGCGTAGTTTGTTATTAGTTTTTATTGTTTACATAATATTTTTCACGGTTAAACTTGGAAAAGGGTGGCATTTACTTAGCGGTTTATGCGTTTTAGTAGTTCACACATACCACCCCCCTGATAGCGTTGGAATCCAACGTTTGCCAATACTACTGCGTTTTAATTCAATAGAAAAAGATCTTAATTCGAGAAGACCCACCACATTTTGCAAAATCTTACTAGAACTTTACAATGCATAATATCATCACTTCATATTTCAGTAATATTACGATTTATATCGGACAAAATTCGGACAAAAAGTTTTGAAAATTGGTAGGAATGTTAGGGATGATAATACTAAACTGAATAGTTCCTAACCCCTAAATAGTGTGCTTCATCCCTTAGGACGTCGTCTTTACCCCCTTTTTCAAGTTTTCTAGATTATCTCGAGAATGGTGCACTTTTTGATAAAAAAAGACTTATATAAAAAAATATTCCTCCTAAAATTTTCTACAAAAAATGTTCTTATACATTTTTTCCTAAAATTAATAATAATGTGAGAAATAAGGCGTATACATAAGGGATACTTCCAGTTACACAGTAAATGCAATCTAATATAAAATATAATATAAAGTCTGGCAGCAGCCCATGATACAAATAAAAAGCTTTTTCAGATGATATTGGCGCTATTAATATGAATGTGCGTGTTTAACTTTTGTATTCTTTTATTTAATCTTAATTTTAATCCTTTTTAAAACTTTATTGTGTTTTACGTTAAAAAACAAACTACCCTGTTTAGTTAATTTTACTAACTTGATTTAGAACATAAAAATTTCAAACGTAACAAACTTTAAAATTTCACCAAAACAAAATAACTAATTTCAACAAAATATTTAAAAAAAAAGTTGCTAGTATCACAGTACACGTAATAGAAATGAATACTTCTTTATCGATTGCATAAGAGAGAAGGAGTGTGAGAAAATCAAATACTTTATATCTCTTGCGAGACAAAAATTTCATAAACTGTGTTGTGGCGCGGACTTGAAAAATTGCTCTCATGCAGCCAAAGAAGTATTCACTTCAAAAACAATTGCATTCGATTTGTCTCTCAATGCTCGATCTAGCCCGATTACTTTTACTTAGTCTCAACTTATTTTAGTCATTGAGTCGATTTCGATACGCTATAATCAATTTAAAAAAAAAGACTTTGTTAGTCAGCCAATCAACTTTCGGTTAGTTTCATTAGTATCACCTTATTTTAGTCATTCGAACCGGTTCAGATATGTTATATTCAATTCTAGTAGACTTGGATAGTTTTAGTTAGTCGTGTAATCAACTTTCAGTTAGTTTCACTTAGTCTCAACTTATTTTACTTATTTGAGCCGGGTCTGCTACGTTTTAATTAGTTTTAATAGGATTGGTTAGTTTTGGTTAGTCGTCTAATCAACTTCGGGGTTAGTTTCACTTGGTCTCAACTTATTTTGGTCATTTGAGTGGGTTCGATACGTTACAATCAATTTTAATACATTTGGTTAGTTTTAGTGAGTCGTTTAATCAACCCTTGATTAGTTTCACTCAATCTCAACTTATTTTACTTATTTGAGTGATACGTGATAATCAATTTTAATATATTTGGTTAATTTTGGTTTGTCGTCTAATCAACTTTCGGTTACTTTCACTTAGTTCAGTATTTTAGTCATTTGAACCGGCTCCGATACGTTATAATCAATTTTTATAGATTTGATTAGTTTGGGTTAGTCGTCTAATCAACTTTCGCTTAGTTTTACTTAGTCTCATAAAAATTGAATAATTCTTTACCAATTCCATAAGGAAAAGAGAGACAGAGTCATATACTATACTTCGACGAAAATAGCAAAACGTGTCATTACATGTCCTTGAAAAGTACTCTCCTGAAACCAACGAAGTATTTACTTTAGAAAGAAAAAAAAACACTTATTCATATTAATAACGCCAATATCATCTGAAAAACGATATAAAAGATTAAAGTTCGTATTTAAAAAAAAAGAAAGTTAATGAAGACCCCTTGAAGACGAAACGTCCGATTCCAAGCTGGATACACTATTGGATAGACCGGAAAAGTGACAATGCAAAAGTGCCATTCCAATTTAAAATCCGTTTTTAAGAGAATCATATACTTTATATCTCTTGTGAGACAAAAATTTCATAAACTGTGTCGTAACGCGGACTTGACGCTCTCATGCAGCCAAAGAGGTATTCACTTCAAAAACAATTGCATTCGATTTGTCTCTCAATGGTCAATCTAGCCCGATTAGTTTTACTCAGTCTCAACTTATTTTAGTCATTGAATCGGTTTCGATACGTTATAATCAATTTTAATGGACTTTGTTAATCGTGTAATCAACTTTCGGTTAGTTTCACTTAGTCTCAACTTATTTTACTTATTTGAGCCGGGTCTTATACGTTTTAATCAATTTTAATAGGATTGGTTAGTTTTGGTTAGTCGTCTAATCAACTTAGGGTTAGTTTCACCATTGTCTTTATAAGAAGAAAGTCGTTCAACGGGGCCTGTGGAGAGGTGCTGCCCCCAGTGGCTGGCACCAAAAACAGTATTTCTGAATGAAAACACGTGCAATGTTTACCCTACATACGAAAAGGAAGGGGTAGAAAGGGGAATACAAAATTATATTGGCGGAGCGGTAGATTTCCAAGAAATGATCTTCAGCCAAGGCTAAGTGGCTAGAACCGGTTTTATCAGTTTAATTTTTACACACAGAATGAAATTTCCAATACCTGCTTCTCCAATCTTGACTTTTCAATTGAATTTATTTTATGTTTGGGAAAATGGTTTTTAGCATTTTTAACACATTGATGTTTGTGTCAATTTCTTTGCTAGTTTCTATTATTCATATAGGCCTAATTGAATTGGTGCAGTCGAAGAAAATAGATTTGCATATGCCATTAAAAAATGGGAAAATAATAAACAATAATAAAATCCTATTTGCTAAATGTAAAACGTTTTGACTTGATATAAGTAAAATTTTACAATATAAACTGGATATGTTAACGCATTCAAAATTAGGAACACTAAAAACATATTATTAAACTATAAAAAAAATTATATTTATAAAAATTGATTATTCGTTTCCTATTATTAGTCAAAAAGTAAGGTATCACAATTTTTAAACTTACAATGTTTATAGAGAAATATAGATAAAAATTAAATTTAGTTCCAATAGTAGGTAGGTATAGTTATTTCATGTATTTTTTCTTTTTATAGAAAGAAGACAATTAAACATTTTCTGCAATTTTATGCTTTAATGCACCAGAAATATGTATTTATCAAATTATTGATTAAAATGTCTTGTTATTTGGAGATTAATAATAAAATTAAATATTTTTATTTTATTAAATTTCATTATTTTTGCAAAAGAGGGGAAGATAAGAAATAAGGTGTTTAAAAACTGAAATCAAAACTCTTACCACTTTGGATAAGTCTTTATTTAATATGAGTTCGGCATATATTAATACTTACTAATTTATGTATCGGTACATATAATATTGCTCCAGGCCAACAGCCAATGTTCAAAACTTTCAATCGCTTATAGCCATTATTATCATTATTACATAATTGACAATCAAATTAAATTAATATAAATGTACTCTTCAAAATATATACTGTAGTTTATTCGCTATAATCAAGTAAATAATTTTTGAAAAAAATTCGGATTTAGGATAGTGAACATCTGAGTAAAACTATATTTACTCGAAAATTAAACAATTCAATTGATAAAACACATCTACCTATACAACCCTTAAAACTAAAGAACAAGTATATAAGATAAAAAATAAGCATCGAGAGTAGTGTGCTGTTTCGGGCAACTTCTGGTTTGATTCATCCCTTATTTTCAACTGATCATTTTATGTTCACTTGTATTATTTCCCTTTGAAATAATTCATTTATTTTATCTTAGATGCCAAATTTTTTCATATCAAAGTTTTGTGTTAATGCCTATCAAACTTGTAAAGTTATACATGTTCTTAAAATAACTTTCTTGTATATTATAAGTTACAATTAATCACCAGAAACCATAATTATTTTTGCTATTTTTCAATCAGAAGTTGCTAATATAGCTATTGTGATAAACTGATAGGTACTGAGTAAATACTGTGTTGCATGTATTTATGAGCAAATAAAGACGTTAAAGACGTTATTTCTCTTCATTTCTGTTGGAATTTATGCCAATAAAAATTTAAAAGAAAATCACATTATATTTACAAGATTTTTGTTGCAAAGGTAGTATTTTCCTAGTGACCAAAACATGGTAAATAGATATGCAGGTAAAAGTTGTCTTTATAAGTGTTTGGTAACTTGGTTCAGATATTCAATACTTCAAAGGGCTTTACATTTTTTGCTAAATACTTCAACTGTAATGCCATCATACTTAGTTTCTAGCTCGTAAAATCCGTTAGAACGTTTGCATCATTTATATGGGAGCACAATATCTCCCCAGGGTTCAAATCTTAAAAATCAAATTTGTTAACTATCACTGATCTATTAAAGTTGTCTATGCGTTTGCGGGCGTTAGTTTCGCATTTGGTTAATTTCTGAGGCGTATTCGTTTTGGCTCCCGGATTTTTTTTTTGTACTTCTTGATAAATTTGAAGGTGGACCGTGAATTACTGCATTATAAATTACACAGATGTTTGGATTCTAGGTCTCACAGACGTCTTCACTTCACGATAGAACTAAAGGTACTGATTAATTATCTCAACTGACGCCCAAGTACTTCGATGAAGGCATCTCTGGTTCAGTCCTTTAGCCTAAAATTCCACAACAGCGCCTAGGTATTTCACATTTTCGTCTCTCTAAACCTTTGCTACCAGCGGAGCGGTGAACTAAACAGCATTCAGCACAACCAGATCTAGTGATTCACCTAATCTAGCTTGTATGTATATGGTGGGAAGTCCACTGAAACGCACGATTTAGATGTTATACTTCTAACTGGACGGTAGAGACGAGAATGCATTCTTGACAATATATCATATAATACTATCGTCAGGACAAATATTAGGTATTTATCGTCGAATAATTCAAATCCACAAACATAAATCCCCTTCTCGAAGATATGCTTATTAATTGTAATAATTTCTCCTCATTTAATTCTCTTACTTTTTGTCAATATTCCTGACCCTCGAACCGAAATTAATAAAAAAGTCGGGTTTGTGAAATCCAGATAACTTATGAAAATCTTGGTTAAAAATTTAATTTCAAATCAATTTGACGGTTCAACGCAGCTTTTTTCCTGGAAAATTGGCCTGGAGACGAAACGAAAATGGGGATGATTATTCGAAGAATAGCAAATACCGTCGGGAATAAAACAAATTAATACTTGATCACAGTTTCATCCCCAAACCTTCCTCTCATCTGTCAATATGAGGAAGGAAATATATATTTTTATCCGATAGGACGAAAAACTATACCTTTCCGATGTGATTTCTCATCGCAAAAGTCATGATTCCAGTATATTGTATTCGTTGCTTGGCAACATGCAATAACTGTACGTACAACATTTCCATCCTAATATAAGTCAGGCCTAGCCCGGGAATATAAAATTTCTGTCATATTTAAACACCTTATTTGTCAGATCTGACGTTTATCAAAAGCAAGATTTAGATGTGGTTTCCCTAGTTACGCAATAAAATCCAAGCCCGTTCGATTCAAAACTTTATATTATGTTGAGTTTAAATTTGAAAGACCGATTTTATTTAGAGTTATATTTAACTCCATTTTAATAAATACGTATTATAATTAATTCCGATCGGATAAAAAATAGTATGTGCAACCCGTCGGAAAGCACATTCCTGGACTCCGGTGTTGCTGGCCTCGGCTGCTCCTCGTCCAGCAATTACCACAATCGTCCAGGAATGTTTTGGTTTTCCTCCTAGTTACACAATATACTATTATGTTAAGATTGTATTTTCCGTTCACAAAGATAGTGAGTATTATACGTTTTTCTCGACAATTCTAAATTGATTTCGGTCTCCTGTATTTTACCCATTCAAATATATTCCTTTAATTTTGTTATATATTTGCAAACTGTAGGTTTTGATATAGGAAAACATCAAGCCATTATTGAAAGATATTCGTCGCCAGAAAAACCAACTAGAGAGTATTCAAATGATATTTGTCCCGTCTTCAGCTGCAAAACTATCCAAACTATCTCGATGTTTCGGTTCTGAAACAAGTTCGCACGATACTCTTTTTAATATTTCGTAGGTAACTTTCAGCTATCACCATTTTGAAATCCTGAAGACAGGAATGAAAATATAGAGGTAAATTATATTATACGCTTAAACCAGAGATAAAATAAAAAAGAGAGATTGCCGAATCAATGATATTTTTTTAAGACAGTTTTCACTAGCGCCGCCAGTATCCTCGGGATGAATTACATATGGGTTGATCGTTATTACAGATAACTGTTTTTGTGTTTATGGGTCGGTAATGTAAATTATTTCCTTACCGACTGTATGGCGCCCTATTCAAAATTATTGTTTTATTTAAGCTGTGATCCGAAATTATTGAATTTGCTATTTTTAATGCATTTTCATTCCGAATCATTTTTCTTGGCGAACTTTGCCCGTAAAATCTGCCAAAAATGATGTGTCGGAATGAAAATTCAGTAAAAATTGCAAATTCTATAATTTCGGAATATGGTTTTATTAAAATCCGCATATAATTTTTCCGTTTTTGTCATTATTTCAAATATATTCGATTATGTTTTGCTCCTATAGAAAAATGAAGGCGTTTCTGTTATTTGAAACACAACTTTAGAGCTTACATAAGAACGTAGAGGTAAAAAGGACCTAAAAAATATTTTTTTAGGAGCAAAGGACCTAGTTAGTATAGGCACATTTAAATATTTCAAAGGTTTTATGCATAATTATGTAATTTTGACGAAAGCTTTGTGATGCGACTTTGTAATATTATAACTTATAATTTAATTTTTAAGCATAAATTAGGTGTTAAACAAACAACGTTCTTTTAAGGAAGATTGTTCCCTTTTTATATTATAAAATAGGGAAGTTTATTAATGTTAAATAAAACACATTTGATTATAATAGATATATATATAATTTTTATTTTAATCTAAACCTCAAAAACCGAAAAAAAGTGAAATGTGGGTTCTCAGGAGGATTAGCCCTTATATAACAGTTTCTATAAAACAAGGATTACATGTACTTGTGGATGGAGTAGGTTGGGTTATATGGGGAACATTGTGGGAAGTGTGAGGAGGTCTAATTAGAATATCACTGATAATTTTGATTCGAGGCTTTAAAAAGGGTACCGCAAATCTAGTTAATCTCCTTTGTCACGAATCTGTAAAGTTTTTATCTTCAAAATGGTATCCACACAAATACATTCTAGTCGACTTATCATTTAAATTCATCATAATCTGGAGCCATTCTTCGCGTTTTTTCGAATTATTTTCAGGAACAATAAAAAAGTGTTTATTTGTACCTCCATTAGCCAGGGGTGTAGAACACTGATAACGAAAAATTGACATTTTTTTAAACTAGTCTCTGACCACATAATTACTATATTTAAAATTATTACCTATTATTATTCTGTACATGGATTACGGCAAAAAGATTTCCAGAAATTAGAAAAATAATCTAGGCTATACTATACTTATTATGTTACGTAATATATGGGGCTCCAGAGGTGGTTGAGGATTCCTTATAATACGAATATTTCGGACTTTTGTTCATTTTCCCATTGAATATCGATCTCTTCAACTTTAGTCTGAAAGTATGCGCCTACATTATTTCTATTGGAAGCCAAACAGGAAATAAGGACTAAAAGTTTTGCATCAATCAGTGTGGATCCAACTTATGACAGTAGGGTTTGGACTTCAACATCAGTAAGAATACGAATTGGCCAGGGTCAGACTTTGTTTAACACCACTTAACTAAAAATGAAACAACATTAAACAGACGGTACGGCAAGGCCGCACATACTTTCTCGCTCATATGATTCTGCCACAGAAGTAAAAAAAAATGGGACATAGGTAGTTTCGCTACAAAACTAGGAAAAATTGGAAGGTAAATGTTTCCACTAGTAAAGTGGCTTTATCTTATTTTTCCTAGGAAAACTAAACAAATGCATAATTATTTCCCTTACTAATTGGTAAATAAGTACAGAGTGAATAAAATCGTTAAAGCCGTTATCGATCAAATCGATTTTTTTCATTTTTGTTCGAACAGTATAGTGGCCTTTACCGATTTTTCCCGGAGAAAATGGTGCAGTATCTACATGATTAGTATTACTAAATGGTAAACATGTAGAAAATTTAAAGAAAATCGTTAGAGAATTTTTATTTTTTTTCTTCATATAAACTACTTACCCCCTTTTGAGGAGAAAAAAAACTGAAAAAAAGTTCTGGAGATATTCCCCCGAAAATCCCAAATACCGATTTGGGTCGAAATCGACTTAACGGTTTTGGAGATAAGTTGTGTGACAGACAGACGTACATACAGACACCCACATAGACACACATTTTCTTGGTACTTGTTTACTACTATATCCCCCCCAACACCCAATTTTGACTAAATTTTGTAAAGTACGAATAAGTTAGTACTTATCTAAATAGATATTTTTGATTAAAATTATTTTGCGTAAATGATTTATAATTAAAAAGATATATACAGGGTGATTCACGAAGATGGTCTATTAAGTATCTGGGGAATGAGTTTTCCGATTTTCTTTAGTATGTGGCCATACCATCCCTTAAGCTATAGAAGCGCGCGTAACGCCCTTGTCTCTTTACTTTGGTACTTTTTTAGTTAGTTTGACAAAGTCAAACTAACTAAAAATATGCACCTGACCTGAGACATTTAGCTACTTGAAAATCAAGAATGTTAGTCAAGTGTGACAACATTGCAAGTAAATTTTCATAATTAACGTAAAATTAGGAGAGTTTCGCGTTAAAATATATTGGGATACTAAACAGCCAGTGATTTTTTTTCAATATTTGTCGTCAAAAGAGCTTTGCGCAATATGTAAAGTGTCACAAAATACTTCTAATACTATCTAATACACGTCACACAAAGAAAATTGCAAAATTCGAAAAGTGCGCAAAGTAAAAATTTAACGATCATTTTTCATAATAGGTATTAGTATGCATTAGTAACTTTTGGTAAGTTTGGTTTTTGCGCCAAGTAATTTCATTGAAACTGCTTATTTAGACCCTACATTAATAATTTTGTACAAAATTATGTCAATGTTAGGTGTTGGGGATATACTAAATATTTTAGAGATACCTAGAGGTAATTATTTAATAAATCTCCAACATATTTTATATAAATTTATTGTTTTTTAAATTTTTAAATCATTTGCGCCAAATAATTTTAATTGAAATTATCTATTTAGACACTAATTTAATCATATTATGCAAAAGTAATTCTAAGATAGGTGTTGGGGATATACAAAACTGGTTTTTTCAAAATTTTATGTTTTTAGGACTCTAGGGGTCATGATTCGTCGAGATTTGCAAAAAAAATTAAATTCGAAATTTTGGACGATTACAATATTTTCTCTATAGCCCTATAGGCGAGAGAGAGTAAAAATAAACTCTGGACAACGCCACTTTTACAAAAAATTTGCAACTCACTGTATAATTTAGAACAAACATCCTCTAGCGGCAACTATCAGCTAAGTATGGTATAGAAATGCAATATTATTTGCTTGTTCTTCAAAATATTCGGTTAATACAAAGACATAAGAAATGTAGCGGAAATATATCGTATTCGATTATTTCTAAGGCCATATTCCAGTTACAATAGATATTTTGATCTACATTCTCTCTGAACAATAAAAAGCAAAAAGTTTCCCGCGGAATAAATCAACGAATTTTCTGCAAGCCTATCCTATATTAGTTGCGAACTATAGAATTTTAGAGACATTATACTTACGCTTTAATTGTCTCAACTTTACTTAAAAATAAACCACACTATTTAAGCAAATATTAACAGGCATAAAAGTATTACCGTTGTTAACAAATTAAATAATTTAATATTTTATCACTTTTGATCGAGATTCAAATTCAAATCAAATGTCACGGTGACTCACAGGTGGGTAAGCTGTTGAAAATTTTAGTTTTAACGATTGCCACCAAACGCAACACTCCTCGGGAATGCGCAATGAATAAGCGGTCTTAAAAACTTCCGTATCTTTCGGCAATCTCTCTTTAGATATTTATTTATCTCTGGCTAAAACCAAATTTTTGCAAAACGCTAAACCTTTCTGCAAATATTTCTTTGCCAATGTTTCTCTGATAATATCGGTCTATTAAGTTATATCTTGGATAATACTATTTGATTTGGAGAATAGTTTATACAGAATAGAATCGCAGGTATCTATATAAATGATGAATTAAAAATTGCTTAGACTTAGAACAAACTCTAATGCAATAAAACAACTGAGCATAGCAGCTTAAGCTTAAGATTAAATAACATAGACATAACAAATTTGGTAATAATTTGTGTTGTGCTGGTTGTGCGAACCAACCGACCGGTTCGAATGTCTACCCCATACAACTTTAAATATTGCAAATGTATTCGCTAACGATGGGTTTCACCCATTGATTTGTATAGGAGTGGATAAGCAATAGCCGCCTGTCGCACTATTCAAAAGTGGCAACCTATGGGCGAAAAAACAGGTTTCTGCGCATGACAAAATCGACGCAAAATGGAAAAACATAAACAAAGAAGATACCGTTTTTTCATGCGCACTGAAACACTTGCCGTCTCAGCAGGCGTCGGTCAGGATCGAACTTGGCTTTTGTCTTTGACGTGTTTTCGTTTTGACGGCTCGGCGTTTTGAGTTAATAATTCGAGTTCGATTCGAGGCAAAATACCCGGGATTTCCTATTTCAAGTAAGTCTAATTATTATAAGTATTACTTATTTATACCTTATTGTTTGTTTCACTATGCTAACTGGGGCCCATTTCACAATCGGCAAGACTCCTCTACCGAATATTTGGTGAAATAATCACTTTCGAAGTCCGGGCCTGCCTGTTTACCTTCACGCTGCAACAACTAGCTCCTACTAATTTTCTAATGCGCAAGTCCAAATAGAAATCTCTTTGTTTACATTTCGCGGTCGTAAATTTGCCATGTTTGGTCTATTTATTGCTTATCCACTCTTATACAAATCAATGGTTTCACCAGAGACATTCATATATATTTCAAAGACATGAAATTGTTTTTCACGAATAATACTAACATTAAACGTTTATATCACTTGAGAGAAAATTGAACCGCCTTTCCGTCTCTATGAGGATTTCATGTAAAATTTTAAACTCATATAGGCAGCTGAAAAGTGTAATTCTAATAAGATTCTATGAGATGTTTTAAATGAAAATGCATTACTAGTTTTAGTGGAAAAATTTGCAACGGAAGAACGATTTTTTGTATTCACCAAAAAAGATAATAAAACTTAATATGCATCATATAATTCCCTGTTTAAATTAGAATAAATATCTACCATTTTAGAAGCGCAAAATTTAATCTTTTTGCGATGAGTGCAAAAAATGTTCTTTTGTCGCACTCTCAAACCTATAGTTCTTTATTTTTCTGCTAATTTAATGAATTTGAACTGTACTGCTGCAGGAGTAGAAGAAGTGAAAGTAGAGAAGTGTCATATTCTCTACCGTTCAAAATTGAAATATTTAGAATTATTTCAAAACCAAAAAAAAAGTGGTTTCTGAAGGTGAAGTACTAACACAAAATGAAAATCAGGAAAGTGATGAAAATTACCCTAAGAAATGGGGAAGGAAAAGAAAATACAACAGCGCAAACTGGCAAAAAATGTAGTAAGGCGAGTTCGAAACTCTGGGCAAATGTATCAGTCACAAAAATTAACCAAATAACAAGATGGTAAGAAAGTGAAAATACTAGTAATACGACATGCAAGGAAACTTCTACCGTAATGAATGTAAAATGCAAAATGAAGTGCACAGATAAAATTAATTTTGCGTCCAGAGAGGTAATTTTTACGGAATTCTGGGAGCTAAAGGACCTACAAATGCAAAGGGCATTTATTGCTTCATCCATGAGTCAGATAAATCCTAAATACAGATACGTGAATCCTGAGAAACGTCGTCGTTTAAATCATGCCTTTTACTTTCGTATCAAAGACACACAATTCAGAGTTTGTCGAAAGTTTTTTATCGCGACATTGGGTGTTACAACAAGCACACTACGAACCGTAATTGAAAAACAGGAAAAACAGCAAACCCATGGAATTATACTTGGAGAATTAAGGGGAAAACATCGTAACCATCCATATATCCAGCATAATATATAGGAAGGCATTAGAGAACACATAAATACGATACCAAGGATAGAAAGCCATTACTGTCGCGCTAAAATCGAAAAAGAAGGTACCAAAACAATTGCTGATCTACATCGGCATCGTGATTACCAGGAATAGTTTTGCATCGTATCGCTCATATTATGATGTTTTTATACGGGAATTCAATATAGCATTTTTCCACCCTAAAAAAGATCGGTGCGATCTTTGTGTGGAATACAAAAATGCACCCGAAAAAGGAAAAACGCAAATTCGCCAAAAGTACGAAAGACACATAATGGAAAAAGATCTGGGTAGAAAGGAAAGTGAACTTGATAACAAAAAAAATGTGATTACTTATGATCTCCAGCCATCTTTGCCATGCCCAACTGAAAAAGCTTCTAGCTTTTATTATGTGTCAAAATTAAATGTGTATAATTTGACCTTTTCCAGATCCTCAAAAGATGTTTCCTGCTATGTATGGCACGAAGGGGAAGCCAAAAGAGGTGCCAACGAAATCAGGCCTTGTGTTTGAAAATATCTGAGTAGTTTAGAAGAAAAGACCGCAAAAGATAAAGAATCTTTAGATTATAGAAACAAATATTATAGAATGGCATCTCCGTAATACAATGAGCTGATTTTTAACCATCTTTGAATAAAATGAAGCGACAAACTAAAATATCCAAATTAGTATCTTTATTGCTTTTGACAGACATTTTGAATATATTATATATAATTAAAGCATTAAAATTAGGATATATAAAATGTCGAGATTAAGCTTCGATGTCTCATTAGTTAATTAACTTCGTTACAATTTTAATAAGCAATATTGGTCGTTCTTATCACGCCGATCCCTGATAGCAAATATTTAAAATTGCTAACAAAACGAACTTGCAGTAGGATAAACATTGCAACTCTGCGGGCATAAATATTCTCTATAGACCAAAAGGCTACATCATATTGCAACTTTGATCTCAAGTAGGAATTGCACAACGTTTTCAAAACTTTGTTATCATTAAAATCTCTAGTATAGCGTACAATAAATCGCTGTCTTTTCGAAGCTTTTCATAATATTTTATTTAAATGCGACATAAGGGAGAGTTTTGAGTCGAAGACTATTCCTTACCCGCCAAATGTGTGGGGACAAAATAACATTTTAGTTGTAAGACAGTAATCATATTTAGTTACTTGGTGATGTTACTTTGTACTTACGATATTTAGTTTTAAGTGACCTTTAGCCACCATATGTTGATTTCTGCGAAGCTATGGTAAAAGAGCATTAACAACTCTAAACCCATCATCTTGCTGCAATTCGCCTACAATAAATAGTTAGTTAATGAGGGCTACATGTTTCATTAATTATTCCATTGTCCCTATTTATGGGAGATGTCATTACGTTTCAACTGGTATCACTAACCGTCTTCAGGTGAATATCTCGGTCATAAGATATAATTACTTTTAGTTAATAACGGTTTCAACTTGTTCCTAACATATACCTACTAAATGATTAGTAAAATGGTCAAGATTTTGGTTCATGACTGCTGCTTACTTGAACTTCCTTTTTCTTGAATGTGACTCTCTTAGAATAATTTTGGCTCCTGGCCGCATGATGCGATGTGTATTTCTACGATAGTTACTGATCATTATTACTAGTGGTCTTTTGGTCTCGTCAACATAGGAATCCCCACACTAGAAGAAAATCTCCAAGATGGGTTTGGTCTTAGTCAAGTGCCTGTGTTAATGTCGTAGAGCTCCTAGTCTTCTGATTTTTCCGGAAACGTCTTTGATATATGGAGTGCTCAGGGTAGGAATTTTGCTTTTTATATTGTCCTATTCATTTGCTACTGAAGCCCCAGTGCTACTGGTTTTATAGAATAGCCATTGGCGACGCTCATCAAATTTTATGTGTCCTTACAGTTATGGAGATTAAGAGAAAAAGCGTTATGTTCTGTTACAGGTTTTTATTCTTTTTTAATCTGTTTACTTTTCAACTTTGATTTTTATGTTTACTTTTCTTTGATTTTTGGTGATTTTGTATTTAGTAATACTTAATGTCTCCTGAAAAATTTAATGAAGTTAAACCGATTGAGAAGAAAAGTTGGCAATAGAATTAACCAGTTTTTATTTTCTCTCATATTTTCCTAGGTTGTATTTCTGCAGTTCTTCATATTTTCTTCAGAATTTTTTCTAATTTTGCATAACGGCGATTATTCGTTTCTAATGGTGTAGTTTGGGTAAATTTAACTTATTCACCTACGAGAATGAATAAAGATTTTTCACAGACTGAGAGAGACGATATATCTTTCGACAGCAAATTTTAGTAGAGGAAAGATTAATTTTTCTGATTTAAGGTCTTTCCTCTATATCTATTCTCATAATTTTGATTAAAAGTTCTGTGATGTTTTATATGAATAATAGTCTTCGCTTGATTCATTTGTAGTTGCCTGGTCCATTTTAATTATTGCCCGAATTCCGTTGATATTTTATTGAAGAAAATTTGCTCCTCTATATTCTTCATAAGAAGGTGCTCTTACAGCTTTCTATTTTATGATACGACTTAAGGTGCGATGTGAAATTCTTCCCCATAAGAATGTTATCTTTTGATAGTTTTTCATGCCCAACTCATCTTTACTTTTCCTAAAATGAGTGTACAATCTAAATGACCGTATAGTGGTGTCCAAATTCTTTATATCTCTAGAGAGACTTGGTGGTGATAAATGAGATGACAACCTGCTTTTTTGAAATTTGTTCTTATATATTATATTTTTATAATTTTTCCTAGCTGCGGCTGCAGTATATTTCAATTAACGTATGGATGATTCCTTATTAAGGTTGCTGTTACTATGAAGAAATACATAATTTCTTCTTTTGATTTTTCATTGTTCTCATTTTTTAGTCAATACCTGAGTATTCTTGGTGGCAAAGTGATGCCTTAAGTTATGCAAATTAAAGTGAGTAGAAATTAGCTTAAATTTCTTAATGGAATAAGGAGTGTTTTGTCTGAAAATTCCGGTTTATGTGTGATTGCGTTTAGAGATAAATTTTTCTGCGATCATCCGAAAATGTCAGCATCATCGGCCCTCTGGCGGCTGCAAAATTAACTGTTCTGGTATCAGTAAGGATGGCTAGGAAATTGCGTATCCAAAATATCCATACCACCCATATTACTTTTCCGACCTAGGCCGGGAAAGTAATTCCCTCACTGTTGTTACCTCTCTTTCAATATTTTATCCATTATTTTTGATAAAATAAAACAGTATGTGTACTTCAAAGGAAAACACATTCTCGGCCTCGCTGCTTGCTGGCCTCGGCTCCGCCTCTTTCAACACGTTTTACCATCAGCCATCCTAAGTACACAATATATTATTTCTTTGTTTTAGGTTGGCCAACTAAGGCGGCCAATGGTGTGTTTCAGAAAACTTTCCCAAATGATAGTATTTCTCGCCTGATTCCTCTTCAATCTGGAACAATTTGTTGAAAACATTTAATAGCTATGTAGCTGTCTTCAAATTTTTCATAATGGAAAAAGGAATAGTTATGAAAAATGGGACGATATTGCTTTGCAAATTTCAAGAATTTATTGAACATATAATCATATTCTTTATATTATCTCTCTATGGTATTTGTACTTTACTCAAGCTATCCATTTGTAATTTATATATTTAAATTTTCTAAAATTTTTAGTTAGCGTGCTTCCGTAATTCTTTACGTTGCATTGATTATGCAATGATGCTTCGGTATTCTAATAATTAAACTCCTATGTCTCGAAATGTTTTGTATTGTATGGAGCTAAACAAATTAAGAGGATAAGTTGGCAACTGAATTAAAAGCTTTAAAATCCTTCTTATCCATGATTCTAGTTTAACTTATACATTTGGGAAAGGCTAAAAGAACAATTGAGGATTCTCAATCAAATATACTTAGAGGTTAGTTGTATTTCTCTAATTGTATTAACTTTAGGAATCAAGTTTCTATGATCAGTTATGAAAATACAATTTTTCATTTGATGTTTTTATAGTTATCTTGTCCAGTTTAATCAATGCCCGAGTTTCTTTGATATCTTAGTACTAAAACCTCATCCTTCTATATACTTAATATTAAAGTGATCTATCAGCTTTACATTTTAGATGGACAAACCTGCGTTATGGAAATCTTTCCTCTAGGAGCGATGCCTTCTGATAGTTCTTCTTACCCATCTCTGTTATTTAGTGCAAAATTTGTATCTAGCGTTGTCTAAATTCTTCATAACTCAAGATAGAGTGCCGGGAGATAAATAGGCTTAGTTAATTTGTGTTAATCAACATTGGTTCGAAACACATGTTTTTTCTATATACCTACGGGAAGGCTGAAAAACGCAGCCCAGGAATAAGATTCTAAAAGTCCATTGTAGGATTTTCTTATTTTTCGAGTTTCTTTCATTTCTCGCGGATTTCAAATGCTTAAATAATATATGTTAATTTGGTTAGTCTCCTTCATCTGTATATAAAAACGCGTAAAGTTAAGTAGAATGAGATTTTTGTCAGACAGTCAGACGTAAGTCTCTGGAAAAGATAAAGACCAGTTCTAGTATTTCTTCATGTCACTTGAAAATGTGACATAGTTTAATATATCCCTAACATTCTTTTTAAAGACTTTAACAGTAGCGTATCTGTTATTATTATGAATTATTAAACGGAATTAAAACTTTTTCTACATCCCAGTAGAGAGTTAATGTATTTTCAAAAATTATTACAAACTAACAAGATTTGTTGCGCTGCTGGTCTGAGCGGTATCTGAGCGGTAATAAGAGATTTTCTTTTGGTACATTTATACCACAAGACTGAGTTCTGTGGAAATTCTAAAGCCAAATTATTGCCAGTTACTATTTATCATTATTTCATCAAAGTGGATAGCTTAGCCAGTTGAGTTGCTGCGGTAGTTGGCGGCCATGTTAAACTGGAACCTAGCTTGAACACGAGAGAGAAACTAAACAAACTTTTATTTATTTAAATAATTTCCATTGATTAGTAACATTACCTATAGTTATTGGCGATAGTAGCACTATTTGCTTATTAACTTTAAACGTTGAACCTAATCAAATTTAGTAAAAGCTTAGCAACACAGTAGCAAGGTTTTATCTACATTGGTTATTGCCTAGTTTCAGGTTTCAATAGAATTATATTTTTATCTTAAAATATACTTTTATAGTAGTCTAACGCTTCTCAATTATAATTCTAAGTCGGAACATGTGAAAATAAATAAGTTTTTTCTAAACTTTTGTATATCTGGAAAAATATCAAATAATTCTATTAGATTAATATTTTTATAATTATTACATCTAATGTTTTGAGTCGAACTTTAAAATAATTGTGTGTGATATTTAAATATTGTGTTTTATATTCGTCTTTCTCTGGAAAGCGTAATATATCCCTTTGTGTTGTGTAAAATTTAGGTAATAGGTAGTAGCTGTTTGACGAACATTTTGCGTGTAATGATTGTAATTGCTCCTTAAACAAAGGTACACCGTTAAATATTGCTTATTGCATAATTTTAAACATTTCATTAGAACTCAAATAATAAAAAAAATCACAGTCCTTTATAAAGATGCAGGCGGGAGGGAACATTAAAAATGATGAATTAAAATGCAAAAATGTGATTTGTGTTTTAATATAAATGTTTTTAAAAGCCTAGTTTAAAAAATAAAAGTACCAACTAAATCAATTTCGGTTAGTATTAGTTAATTCCAATTTATTTTAGTCATTTGAACCGGCTTCGATTTGTTATAATCAAATTTAATGATTTTGGTTAGTGTTGGTTAGTCGCCAAAATTCGGTTCGTTTTGGTAAATTTTGGTTAGTCGCCAAAATTAGGTTCGTTCTGGTTAGTTTTAACTTACTTTAATTTGTGTAACCTATTCCGATAGCCCGTTTTGGTGCTTTTAGTTACTTTTGGTTACTGTTGGTTAGTCATTCAATCAACTTTCGGAAAGTTTCAGCTAGTTTTAATTTATTTTAGTCATTTGAAACGGTTCCCTTACGTTATAACCATTTTTAATGGGTTTGGTTAATTTCGGTTTGTCGCCAAAATTCGATTAATTTGGGTTAGTGCTAACTTGCTTTAATATTTTAATTCTCTTCCATATGTTTTAGCCCTTTTTGGTGCTTTTGGTTAGTCGTTCAATTAACTTTCGGTTAGTTTCAGTTAATTCCAACTTATTTTAGTCATTTGAACCGGTTCCGATACGCTATAACCAATAATTTTAATATTTTGGTTAGTTTTGGTTAGTCGCCAAAATTCGGTTCGTTTTGGTTAGTTTTAACATACTTTAATATTTTTAATCTGTTCCGATAAGTTTTAGCCTTTTTTGCTGCTTTTGGTTAGTCGTTCAATCAACTTTCGGTTAGTTATAGTTATTTCCATTTTATTTTAATAATTTGAACCGGTTCCGATACGTTATAACCTATTTTAATGTTTTGGTTGGCAAATGTAGCATGCACTTTTTCACGATTTGGGGTCCTATATTGGGATAACAGAACATTTTCAATATTAAAAATCAACATTCAAGTGTAACAAATTTCCAAAAACCTAATTTTCGGCTTCTTAACTTCTAAAATCTGAAGCACTTAAAACACTCAACACATTTTGGTCATATTAACATTGGAAATGTTTTTGTTTTCCTAGTATGGGGCATCAAATCGCGAAAAAGTGCATGCTACATTTGCCACATCACGTCATACGCGTGAGAGATCGTGTTAGTTTGTTTATGAGGACTGAATTGGTTCAAATGACAGAATTAAATTAAAACTAACTGAAACTATTCGAAAGTTGATTGAACGACTAACCCAAACTAACCAAAAGTACCCAAGAGCACCAAAAAGGGTTAAATTGTATCGGAACGGATTAAAAAAATAAAAGTAAGTTAAAATTAATTCAAACCGAACATTGGCGACTAACCATAACTAACCAAAAACATTAAAATTGGTTATAACGTACCGGATCCAATTCAAATTACTAAAATATGAACTAACCGAGAATTGATTGATCGACTAACCAAAAGTAATCAAAGGCATCAAAAAGGGCTTAAACGTATCGGAACAGATTAAAAATATTAAAGTAAGTTAAAACTAACCAAAACTAACCGAATTTTGGTGACTAATCAAAAGTAACCAAAAACATTAAATTTGATTATAACGTATCGGAGCTGGTTCAAATGACTAAAAGAAAATTAAAACTAGCTGATATTAAGTAACTGAAAGTTGAACGACTAACCAAAACTAACCAAAAGCACCAAAAAGAGCTAAAGCATATCGGAACAGTTTAAAAAATTAAAGTAAGTTAAACTAACCCAAATTAACCGAATTTTAACGAATAACTAAAATTAACCACAAACATAAAAATTTGATATAACGTACCGGAAGCATATTTACGTTCCCTATACCGTGTGTGCAACCGGTTGCAGACACAGTCTAGGAAACGTAATGCGCACCGAAGCACTCCGATCCCTATACAGTGTGCAACTTGTGCGCATTATTATGGCTTTGCAAGGCCCTCCGCTCGCTACGGGGGCTCAATCAACAAGAACTAACCAAGTGCTAACCAAAACTAACCCAAGGCTAACCCATACTAACCCAAAATTAAGAAAAAAAGTTCCCTAGACAATTGGCGCAATAGTGGGTGACTGATACTCAAAATAAATACCTGATAGTAGATAATCACTACTGGGGCGCAACCAGCAAAAACTAATCAAAACTAACCCAAGGCATACCCAAAATGAAGAAAAGGAAGAAAAAAAACTTTTACGAACATAATTATATATAAAATAACAAAAACACCGACGGGAATCGAACCCGGGCCGCCGAACTAGAGGTCTAGTATCTTAACTATTGAACCACCAGAGCATTTGAAACGAATTTGCTGGACTCTAAAGACATGACAGTTGGCGTTGCACACACGGTATAGGGATCGCAGTGCTTCGGTGCGCATTACGTTTCCTAGACTGTGTCTGCAGCCGGTTACACACACGGTATAGGGAACGTAAAAATGCGTACCGGAACCGGTTCAAAGGACTAAAATAAATTAAAATTAGCTGAAATTAACCGAAAGTTGATTGAACGACTTACCAAAAGTAACAAGAAGCACCAAAATGGGCTAAAACGTATCGGAATAGATTAAAAATATTAAAGTAAGTTAAAACTAACCCAATTAAACCGAATTTTGGCGACTGACCAAAACTAACCAAAAACATTAGAATTGGTTATAACGCATCGGAACCGGTTCAAATGACTAAAATAAAATAAAACCATCCGAAATTGGTCGAAATTTGATTGAAGGACTAACCAAACGTATCCAAAACCATATAACGTATCGGAACAGATTAACAATATTGAAATAAGTTAAAGATAACCCAAATAAACCGAATTTTGGCTACTAACCAAAATTAACCAAAAACATTAAAAATAGTTATAAGGTATCGGAACCGGTTCAAATAAATAAAATAAGTTGACACTAAGTGAAACTAACCGAAAGTTGATTAGACTACTAACTAAAACTATCCAAATCTATTCAAATTGATTTTAACATATCGGAACCAACTCAAATGACTAAAATAACTTGAGATAAGTGAAACTAACCGAAAGTTGATTAGCTGACTAACCAAAACTAACTAAATCTATTAAAATTGATTATAACATATCTGAGCCGACTCAAATGACTGAAATAAGCTGAGACTAAGTGAAACTAACCGAAAGTTTATTCGGCGACTAACCAAAAATAGCCTAATATATTAAAATTTATTATAACGTATCGTAACCAGTTCAAATGACTAAAATAAGCTGAACTAAGTAATATGAACCGAAAGTTGATTAGACGACTAACCAAAACTAAACAAATCTATTAAGATTTATTATAGCGTATCGGAACCGACTCAAATGACTAAAATAATTTGAGACTAAGTAAAACTAACCGAGAGCTGATTGAACGACTAACCAAATCCATTAACATTAATTAAAACGTATCGAAACCGGTTCAAATGACTAGAATAAGTTAAGACTAAGGGAAACTAACAGAAAGCTGATTGGACAACTAACCAAAACTAACCAAATCTATTAAAATTGATTATAACTTATCGGAACCGGCTCAGATAAGTAATAAAGTTGAGACTAAGTGAAATTATCTGAAAATTGATTAGACGACTAACCAAAACTAACCAAATCTATTAAAATTGATTATAACGTATTGGAACCGACTCAAATGACTAAAATAAGTTGATACTAAGTGAAACTAATCGCGTTAGATCGGGGATTGAGAGACGAATCGAATTCAGTTTTTACAACCACCACTAAAATGATAAATTGTAAAAACGAACGAAACTTGAAGTAATATGCATTTGTGTGGTATATTTTGGTAAACTAAACTTACGTAATGTGCTAAAAGTCATTTTTTACATTAGATTGTGTTAAGGGTGGGTGAGGGTGACTTTCAGTTTCTCACGACAGACTAGTCGTGTTGCATATCGTTAGATCGAAGAATGTAAGACGAATCGAATGCAAATGGTATTTTGCTTTTTACAACCACACTTATAACGTTATAAATTGTAAAAAAGAACAAAACTTGAAGTAATAAGTATATTTTGGTGAACTAAACTTACGTAATCTAATCTGATCTATCACCCAAACTTCTATCAACTATTATATTTTCATGCAATTATAAGTTTTCTCAGATCTCAAATTTAGTAAGCGTTGCATTCTGCTTCGGCATTTTCAATGTCTCCCCAGTCCCCCGCCCCTGGTTGCATCTTTGTAAAGGACTGTGAATTTTTAAATAAGATAAAAATATTGCGTATAACCGGTGTAAAATTGTAAGACTCATAAAATCGTCTGGCATTTTAGCAGTTGCAAAAAATTATAAATACAAAAGTGTATTGGATTTCTATGAATAAACACTCACAATCGATTTCATAGTAAAAAAATCTTCAAGCGTCTTGTACAATGAAGTGCATTACAATACTGACGTATCATTCTTAAACTGGGTTTTAGCCTATCAAAATTCAACATCACAGTTATATTCGGTCAATATCAAAGACAGCAATGATCATGACAGATTTAAAATTCATCAATTTTGAGAGTTCATAGACAATTTATTAAATAAATTTTAAAAACTATAGATTATTTTTTATTATTATGACTCGTAGAAAAAAGAGTGTATGTCATGCAACTCACATTTAATGGCTATTAAAACCCTCGCATTTCTACGACACTTGCTTATGGCTCGTATCGTAACTCTCATGCTCGTGTTTTAACAGCCATCATTAAATGCTTATTGCATAATATACTATTATGCTCCACCAGCGTTAAAATTGGCTCCCATTTTTACTAAATAACAGGCAAACAATAATTGAACATGTCGTTTGCCCAATTTTGAATTTTGAAAAATTCGCAAAAATGACGTTTTGTGACAATACTGGTGAACCAAAATTATTAAAATTTTATAAATCGCTTGCAAAAAATCTTGTATAAGACAAACTGGAAAACTAAATGAATTAAACACATCACGTTTTGTCCAACTCGGCTACGCCATTTTTTATGTCGCTATCTAGCTCATAGCTATTTAGGTGTTTTTAAGCTAGTTTTGTAATTACAGTATGCTGTGATTAAAGATTTTATTTTGTTATTAAATATACTTAAAATTTGCAACCCTTAAGTTCCAATATCGTATATTACATTCCATTTTCTCTTATATGCTCTCCTGAATCGACAGAATGCTTATAATATTGGTATCTTGCAATAGCGTCGATAAACTAGGTACAATGGAAATTCTAGTTACTGCAAGTCGTTACTAAAACCCTACCTATACCATTTTGCCCAAATGTGTCTTTAATAATGGGAAAGAACAGGTTGCCGTCGTTACGGAGTATCTATTTGCGGCAAAAGACCTAAACTTGAATGGTCGAACAGTTATCTAGCAGATTTGTACTCAGTAATGCGCGAACTTGTAGAGGGCTTCAAGAAAATCTTTAAACAGTTTTGTAATTACTATTACTGTTCCGGGCAAGTTTGTATATCTCTGTAAACTCTAAATAGCACATTACAATTGGATTGTGTTTCCATACTACGCAGGTTTATCCTTAAATTTATTTTAAATACTTTTTATATTTTTAAATTCAATCAGTTATAGTACGATGTTTAAAATTATTTTTACTGCTAGCTCAAATATGACCTACTTTTCGCGCATATAGCAGAACCTGTGTATTTCGTGACTGTTTATTATTATAGATAAATTCATTGATTTTTGTTTTTAATATTCGGTGTTTCATTGTCAATGTCTAAGATGACATCGTTGAGCAAAGGCGTTCATGTCAAAGAAGCACAAAAATCTGCGCTCAGTGTAAAAATAAAGCTGTAGTAACAAATATTCGTTACTAAATACATGTTAAGCGCAAGTTTTTCTGTCACTCTGCTTGTTTGATGCAAGTGGCAATTGCAGTTTCAGCAGTATATAAGTATTCCATGAAAGAGCCAGATCTGCGGATTAAAAAAACTGGCGATGATGCGGAGATAAAAGAAATAAATTTGCAGGAATTGGAAAAAAAAACCTACTACGAGAAAACAACACGTTGCTTCAAGAAAAGTAAACAAGGCTACAGGCAAATCAATACACACATCTAAAAAGGTAAACGAGAGATTGGTACAAAATATTTAAAGGCCACCATTTTGGAAAAGCCAGACCTTATTAGCTCGAACAATCACACGAGTAGCGATCTTGAATGAAAACAGCATGAGCAAACAAAAACAAGATATTGGGTTCTACTAGCAGATGGCGACGATGACCGTGGAAATATACAGTGACTTTATACAAGACAGTGGCGACAATCGATCGATGTATCGATTTTTATTGGCCGGGCCAGTGTTGCAAAATTTTCTTTGCTTACCTCTTTCAGTTCCGAGCCGCAATCGAAATATTATATTTTAAAACAAGACACCTCTTAATATGTACAGCAACATACACACACGGATAGAGGGCCCAAAAGTTAGATGACAAATGCACTATAAATTGTCGTTTTTCGACAGAAAGTCATTCTTGATAAAAGTTCCTCCTTCCCGCAAAAACAGTAAAATACAATCTACGAAGCCAATTTTGAATTCTTTATAAAGAGTGCTCAAAAACTACAAAAACATGACTTTCATAATCAAAATAATTTTGAAAATGAGTTTTTTAAAAAAGCAAATTTTAAAAAATGTAAATTTAAATTAAGAACAAAAAAGCCTTGTATGATAACTGTCCCACAGAAAACACGAATAGTCGAATGTTCGAACAATCATATATTCGAATAACCGATTAGTCAAATATTTGAGTTTTTTAACTAACGAAAAATTCGAATTCAAAATAGTCAAATATTCTAATACAATTTTGAGCCCTCATATAAATACTAGTAACATTTTAGTCATCTAATGATAATTAATAAATTAAAACCTTAAGCAGCATCTTTCTTCATAAAACTATTTACTTAATAACCAAATAACCTACAACATAAAAAAATAAATATTTATAATTAATTACTGTTTTTAAAAAGCCAGGCCAAGTGCCAACTGGAGGTAAAGCTGCCATCTGTCGTGTGTAATTAAACCTGGCGAATATCGCTAATAATGCTAATAATACGTTGTTTTTTAAAGGCTGTGATGCATAACAAGTTATGGTATAATAAGAACATAACTAATTAGCATTATTAACACTTATGTTATTTACTTTTTATCTCACTCTTCCCTAAGCTTAAATTCAGTGCAGGAAGATGGTAAGGAGAATTCTGCATTCCCTAATAAATAGAAAACAGATTGGCACTAGCACTGAGTTCTAATGAGAGGTTCATATAAATATCAAGGATATATATCAGTTATGTTTCGATGAGTACAAGTGTTACAAGAAAAGCCAATTTGTTCAGATAAACTTTAAATGCACTTTTCTTAAATTATTACTTTATTTTACTAAAAATTTAAACTAAAAGATAGCTCAGAGTGTATTGGTAAGAAGCATGCTTATTAAAGTTTTTTTTTTCGAGTGCAGTAGTGGTTAAAAGCGCAAAATAAAAGACTAGAAATAATTTTAAATAAACAATTTTTATTCTATTTCCTTCTAACAAAAATAAGGGTTAATTCTGTTGAATTATCTTGGCGATATCTGCACTTTAATCACCTTATGGTTCCTCCGAGCTTCCTGGAGAGGGCTACTGGAAATTGCTGTAGTGCCTAGGATCTGTCCTGTGACGTCACTGGAAGCTGTCCTAGTAGGCCGAGTGCGTGTGGACTCAATAGCATGAAAAAAAAACAGTACAAGGCAGTTAAAGAGCTCACCAAGAATATTGTTATCAACTCTGTTTCAATTTGGCGAAGAGCGTTGCTTGTCTTAGCTTTGGTTTTTAATATAGAGATTGGCAAGAGATAGCTAGAAATAATTCTTCTCAATTAACAATGCTGAAAAATGCCAAAACATGCTGAAGGAAGAATTTAATTTAATTTAATTAAATATGCCTCCATCAATTTGCACAGAATTGTTTAGACTGTAGACAAAAATTATGGTTTTAAATTAAACAATGAACTGATTAAAAATAATAAATAAAATAAATAGCTGTTTAAGCTGAGAAAGATTGTGATGAACAATATTTCAATAAAAAAACAATTACAGTAATCAGGTATGAACAAAAGTGAAATCGATAAATTTAAACAGATAATCAAAATGCAATCATTGCCTGAAAGCTACTTTTCTAACTCAAAAATCCATTCAATTCAAAATAAAGGTAATGACAATTATTCAATTCAATTATTGCCTGAAAGCTATTTTCTAACTCAAAAATCAGTTTAATTTAAAAACAAAGGTAACAACAAATTTAAACAGAAATAGAGAAATAAAACAAACAAACAAACAATTATTATGATCTTGTACCCACCAGGATTGAGAAGGGCTTGAGAAGGTGCTCTTTAAATAACAAAAGGACGATAAAATGCTTATATAGGCCGAATAACAACTAACTAAGCTAAACTCCGATTCCCCATATAACTCATAACATCCGATAACGATACCAGAGAAAGTTAGACTGAGTCTCCCACACTATAGACAGTTTTGGTTACTAATTTCTAAAAATGCTTCCTCTAACTAGAACCTAAATAATGTGAACCCTACAGGCCACTTTGATTAATTCTTTAGTTGGGTTGCTAAACTAAAACCGAAATTCAATAACCCTGCTCTTGTAGGATCAAGTCCTTTTTTTCTCTAAGAGCCTTAAGCTCCAAAAAGCCCACTATCCCACATATGCCCTACAGACAAAAACACACCCACGGCAAAAGACAACGTGGTATGTGTGAAACGATAGTAGACAGATATCAGATATTCACGAGCTTATTCAACATACACACGGCAAAAGACAACGTGGTATGTGAAACGATAATAGGCAGATATCAGAGATTCGCACGCTTAGCAGCTTTATTCTACCTACAGACTTTTCGGTATAGAAAACTTGAAATAAAAATCAGCTAACGCAAAAAAAATAAAAAAAGTCAAGCCCTACCTTCTCACAACCTCTCACAGGTAGTCGGTACAAGATAGGTTCTAAATTTCCTGTCCTACCTTCCACCAGAATCACATCTCAAAAAAAATTGCACCGCGCGCAGTCGTCACAAATATTTCACCTTTTTCCACCGTACGAAGCGACCGATTTTAAGCATAAAATATGATCTGCATATTTGAAATTATTTATCAATTTTAAATAATATATTCTACTGTTATATTTATGTAGATTCAACACATAATATTAATTTTCATTTTATATTAACGAGATAATTATCAACTGGTATATTTAAAAGACAAAAATTAGTTTTAAATGAACTTGATGGGCAACATAAAAATTTAGTATTTATTAATATTTTCGTACTATTTAATGCGCAATTTTCCACACTGTTGCTACCAGGTCGGTTCAGACAGTAATTCAAAATAGGTTGAAGATAAAAAGGTATTATTTCAAACCAAAAATAAATACAAGCGAACTCGGAAAAACCTGATGTTACGGAATTGTTAACATTGCCGTAACACAAGTACCCTAATTATTATGTATTACAGCAAAACTTACTCTCTAGATCTTAATGTTAATCGATAACCTGCACCTTAATATCTTTTTGCAGACTTTCCCTCACGAGGGGTGACGAATTTCAAACATAGTTTCCTTTTACAACATGGAGTACTATTTCGGGCTCAAGTTGAAAAAGATACCGCTTTCTACGACGAAATAACTTTGTCTTGATTACTTATTCACTTTACACGGGCCTCTGGTACTCAGAGACACTTTTCGGGAGTTGGTCAATACTGTTTAACCATTTGAGCAGCGTAACTAGTTACCAAGCGTGAAGATTTTTATCTGACTAACTTTTCAGAGTTCCCATATTTTTGGGCAGAGTAACGTGCTATCGCTCATGAAAGATCTTCTTCGACTAACCTTTCTGAAACCCCATATTTTTGAGCAGCGTAACGTGCCATCGCGCGTGAAGAATTTTTTCTGACTAACTTTTTCCCAAAGATTTTTATCTTTTATACCATCTTTTAAGGCTTGCCTCTTCGAAACATCTGGAGTCAGCCCGTGCCCAGGTACTAAATGCTTTTACTAAAAACACTTAAAATTCCTAAGTTGCCGAAAATTTTAATGTGGCAATTAGCGTTTTAACATGTTTTGTAAATTCCAACCTAGTTTAGGCCACCGCCGCATGTTTCCAATTAGTATAATTAAATTTGATTATTCCAGATAACATGATTTTTGCATTCAAATCCAGGGTCTTTGCTCGCTGAATTTTCTTAATAGAAATGCTTCCTGGCCTAGGTTATCTTTTTAGAGAAAAGTATTGGGGGAACCTTTTTTTGAAGCGTGTTCATCTAGTTACGCGTTAAAATGCAGTCGAAAAAAAACAGCTGGGCTTCGAGTCTGATTTCAGTTCTTGTTAGGTTAAACACAATGCCACCTATTTGGAATATATTCCAATAGTAAGTGGTTTTATTTTAGTAAGGCATATGTTAGGGACTATTGTTGCACATTTTCCGGAATTTTCCCTAGACAAAATAATGTAACTTTAGACGCAGTTTGGGCATTATTTCTTGAAACATGAATTTCAATTAAATTTTTTCAAATAAAATTATTATTTTATTTGAATGTTCCCTCTTGGCGACCTAGAACAAACTGGAGAAAGTTTTGAATCAATTTAGGATTATTATAAAATAATTTGTTGAAACAATTTAACCAGAATGAGTAACTAACTCCGGTTCATTACGGCAAATATATCGGAACCAGTTACTCGTAGCGATATTTACAAAGTATCTTTTTTCGTAAAAACATTGGATAATGAATATTTACATTAGATTAGATTTACATTAAGATAAATTAAGGCGCAAAAAATATTATGAGGGTTTAAAGTTTCATGTGGTAAGTGCTCTCTGCATGCAACATTAACCTCTTTAAAAGATATTTCTGACTCAGGAATATTCTTAGAATATTCTGGGGATGTTCTAGGTTCATTGCCATCTGGCACAGGAATATTCTTCGAATATTCTAAACATTATGGGGCTATTGATCTGATCAAATGTTCCTAGAATGATCATTACCACCTGACCCAGGTCTGAACATTTTTAGAATAGTATTCAAGAATATAATGTGGTTACTTAAATACTGATTCTATAAATATTCCCTATGGAATGCATAAATTCCAGGGCATTCTCACGAATATTCGAATCTTCAAATTTGATTTTTACTAGAATACCCTTAGAATCTGGTGCTCTCTGAGAAAAGAGTAAAGTATTCAGGCTTACGGTTCCTCATGACATAGTTGGCGAGTATACATATACCTGTGGCCTAGAGATATAATTATTTACAATTTTCGGAACTTGCAACGTCATATTGCATATACAACACCTAAATGTAGGTGTCATTGAAATATTGACGTTGAAATGTGACATTCTTTTATCATGACCCGCTGTGGAATAGGGGCAACTTACATTGAAAAGTTTCCATTTTTTTTATTTCAGTGTTTAATGGTCTGCTGATACAGCAACTTCGGATTTAACCAGAAATACCAGAAAAGCGCAAAATGCACACTTCCGGCTAACCGGCAATTTGTGTCTCTGCCACTATTAAAATCTTGGATATGAAAATACAAACCAGTTAGATTTTGTAGTAGTTAGTTACAAAAATGTCACACTTAAAATTGCCATATCAAAAAGTCTAGAGTTTTGCGACGAATTCGAATATTTACGAAAAGAGGGATATTCCATTTAAAAGACAAAATCGATGCTTTGTACTTTGTGCATTTGAAAAAAATTTTTGAATATTGCAAAGTTTCAAATGAAATCATGTTTTCACATGTTTATGTCCCACTGTACATAAAATCCCTAAAGAACTAGATACGCAAAAGCCATCAGAACCGGACGGAATACCTGCCATCGTGTTAAAGAACTGCGCCAACGAACTAACACCCGTTTTTTTCCAGGCCTTTGTTCTCTGTCTTACGGAAAAGGGATGTAGCCATCTTCTTGGAAAGTGGCTCGAGTGCAACCTGTTTCAAAAAAGGCAAGAAAACCTCGCCCTCAAACTATCGCCCAATTGCCTTGCTTCCAATAATCTCCAAAGCCATGGAAAATGTAGTCAATCAGCAACTAATCAAGTACCACGAGAACAACAGAATATTCAGCGATAATCAATACAGCTTTGGCAAGGAGAGATCGACAGGAGATATATTGGCCTATGTTACTCATATATGGAGCGGGGGAAATTCAGGATTGGATATTTCGAGGGCATTCAACAGAGTTTGGAATGACGGACTGCTCAACAAACTGCCGTCCTTATGCCCCATTATGGCAGAATCAACCAATCTTTCATCCTCGTCAATCGGACTGCTGGGTGTCTTGGTCAACAGCAATATGTTCTGGCATAACCACGTTGCTAACATCGCAAAATCAGCCTCCCAGAAGCTTGGTGCGCTATTTCGCAACAAAAACTGTATACACCACGGCAGTTGCTCTTGCTCTACAAAGCGCAAATAAGACCGTGCTTAGAATATTGCTCACACATCTGGAATGCCGCGCCAAAGCACAACCTAAAGCTGCTGGACTCCATTCAGAAGAGAGCTGTGCGTCTCGTCGGCGACCCGGAGTTGATCCGGAATCGGGATAGTCTGGACCACCGCAGACATGTGGCCGAGATGTCCCTGTTTTACAGATACTTTCACGGCAGATGTTCCCGGATTTGGCCCGCATCATCCCGCCCCTGGCAACGCCTGACAGACAGTCACGAAAGACTGCAAGAGCGCACCAATTCGTCACACAACTGGAAGCACCAAGAACATCGCTTTATAAGAACTCCTTTGTCTGGCCCACTGCTTCACTGTTGAACTTACTCCCAGGACATATGTTTTCCCCTAATTACAACCTACAACTATTCAAGAACCGTGCCAATCAACATCTTCGCACAAACACCGCTCGTCGACCGCAATAGGATCTCCCATTAGTGTGTGATCCACTGCCATAAAAAAATTGCAATATATGAAAAATGCAAAACAATTACTAAATTGTTGAACCAAGTCGAATCAGTAAGGCTGGTTTCTCAATACATTAAATTATTTAAGTAAGGTTATTAACTTGTAAATATTATTACACTGTTAGAATAATTCACTAGTAATAAATACGCGTGAACAACAAACAACAAGGAGTATTACTCTACTAAGGGTGCGTTGCAAATTTGTAACCACTAGTTAGATGCAAAAATTACGGTGTGTGCTTGAGGCCACATGACAGAAAGGAAAACTTCAATAAAGCGATACTAAAAACTAAGTAAAAATAAAAAAAAGTTTCTTGGAGGCGCCGGGCATCGATCCCGATATCTCTCATATACTAGGCTCTGCACTCTAAGGTACGCCGCCGCCGATAGAAATACCTGCCTCAAAATTTAATATAAGAATATGAACCGCAATTTGGCATTTTCAATCGTACCGATATTTTGGTATGTTGTCCTCGTAAACCCTCTCATTAATATACGAAGGTTTCTTTGATCAAGATTATTCGATTTTTCGATAATAAAATATGATGGGGTGACGTTTCGTGTCAAAACTCGAAATGGCGAAAATTAGCTTACTGTATTTAATGTAAAGAATTTATTAGGCAACCTTTGATAATGCTTCATTAATGAGGATTTCCGGAGAGTTTTGAATTCAGCATCAACTTATCTATTTTATCACATCCACTTTGTTAAATTTTCGATATATGCTTAATAACAGTCATATTTCAAATTTAAATACCTAAATATATTCATTGTTTTTATCTTATGATTCTTTAAGTAGCTTAAATAAGGTCTTTTAGGAGAGTTTCGCTAAAATCATTAAGAACTGCAATAAATGAATTATTTCAGTACTTGTTGTAAATTTCTATGTTTAATGAGAATTAAAAGATAAATTTCCGACCTTAATTAATTTCCACAGGAACAAATTTTCCTTACAAGTTGTTGAATGCCATCAGTTAAATGCTAAAGCATTTAATTATTGCAAAGCACTGAGGAAATTAAAGATACCTTAATTCTTACGTAAAGGTAAATTGCTTTTCACGCAATGTAAAGTTTTAGTAATTGTGCTGCTGTAAAGGGACAGAGGTGCTAATAACATAATAATTGGACGTGTTTCGGAGCATCTTAATCAAATTTGGTCTTCTACTAAAATATCAGCTTAAATTAACTTTTAAGGATACACTTAGATTAGCGCATGGCTTTGTGCAAGGACCTTGAAAATTTATAGCTGTTTATTTTTCATGTTAAATCATATTAGTATGTAAACAATTTTTTTCTAAATTTTCGATATGTAAAATAGGACGTCTAGATATATCCAAGCGGCAAATATCATATATGGGATATTCTAATCTGCAATTCAATAAATCATCTCTGTTGAAGCCCCATTTCGATATGATATGATATTCGGTAAAATTTTAATTTTCTCGAGTAGCAATACCGTAATATAGCGGCCGTAATATGGCGGTAATGACGTCACGTAGCGTCGAAAGAAAAAAACGATCGTTATTGTGGTGAACTTAGTTGTAAAGCTAGATCGGTGTAGTGACGGTCTATGTTTGTAAATTACATTGTTGAAGATCAATAAAATGAATGATCTTGACCACGCATTATTAATATTTCTTGAAGATGAAGAGTCATCGGCAGAGCCAATTAGGCGAATCTGAAATATGCAAAAGGCGTGCAAATGAAGATGTGTATGAGATTCTAGTCTGTCGTCACCTACACGCCAATTAAAATAAGTTTAAGGAATACTTTCGCTTAACTCCAATGTTATCCGATTATGTACTCAACTACATAAAGGATGATATTACCTCAACGCCATACAATAGAAACAAAACACCGATATCTCTTGAACAAAAACTCTGCTTATTATTAAGGAAAGATAATACATTTTTTATTACAAAAACAGTAAAGTGTTCTGAGAATCTCCTGGCTTATTTGATGAAGCCGCGCCGCTATCAGATGATGACCCAAGGGATAGAAATATCCAGGGTAATTTGATGCAGCCACACCGCTACGAGATGATGACCCAGGGAATAATATATTTTCGGAAGAACTGCTATTTAGCCACTGACTTATACATTCGAATTCAGCATTTCCAACCAATGTTCCAGTTTGCATTCTCAGTTGTACACGTTGATACGAGATGCTAAAGCTTTTCCACAATTTTCGCCATAGAAGCAAAGAAATGATCTGTTTCGTTCTGCTCAACAGTTGGACGCGATGATAACTGTTGCTGAACTATTTTTTCAGCAACTGTGATCGCTGGTCACTGTGCGACGTAGTTTCCTTTCTTTGGTTTGTCGGGAAGAGTTTAAATCTATTATCGTTTTCTCATCTTCCAAGAGCACTTCATTTTGAAAGCTAGCTTCAGTATTTGAGGTGAAGTCCACTCCGGTAGCACCCATTTCAGTATCCACAATATCCCCAGGGTCAATAAGGGCTTCCGTACTGCCACTGTCAATTCAAGATATATTTGTGATTGAATTAAAAAATAAAACGACTCGTTAGCTTTTCTAAATAATTTGAATAGTCATTCAACTAACTTTCTTTTCGTAGAAGAGAAGCTGTCCAAAAATGACAGTAAGTCAGATCTCTTCTTTGCCGACTTACGACTGGAATCAGTGCTAGGTTTTCCCTTTGTCCTGATACAATAATTTCGTATATAGGCCGCCTTTTGCTGCAGTCTATACCTACAAACCTTATATTTAGTGTATCCAACAATGTATTAATATACGTTTCAGTCTATACCTGCATGCAATATCTATCATTAATTTACTAATAATATCGTTTCTTTCAGATATCTCACCACTGGGGAGTCATTTAGATCATTGGCATTCCTATTACGAATATGTCACCCATGGATAAGTGTTATTATATAACAAGTTGCGGAAAGTATCACAAATAGATTGTTTCATGTAATAATGCCATCACCCACAATGGAACATCTAGGAGAAATCTCGAATTTGTTTTTGTCAGTTTTATTTAGTAGTGATGTTAGCAATTGTGGTTGCAGAATGCAAGTTTGTAGCAGTAGACATCGGCTTATATAGTATAGAAGGAGATGCGGGAATCTACTGAATGTAAGTTTCGAAAAAGAATTCGAAATAACACATTCAATATTCCTCCTCCACAAGCACTGCCCGGAATATGCAACATGTTCTGGTTGAAGATGAAGCTTTTGCTTTACATCAAAATTTGATGAAGCCCTACCCCAGAAGACAATCGCTTATTGATCCGTCTAAAGTTGTCTGTAATTATAGACTATCAAGAGCCCGAAGGCCAACAGAAAATGCGTTTGGTATCTATGTGCTTATTTCCGAATTTTCTTTCAACACGTAGCCACTGCTCCAGAAACTACCGGGAAGTTAATAACATCTGCTTCCATTTTACATAATATGTTACGAGAAGCACGAACATTCGCGCCTACCCGAGCCAATTATTATGATGATGCTGTTCCATTACCTACAAAAATTGTATTTGCTTTTATAGGAAATAACGTTCGGGCAGCAAATTCAGCCACTGAAATTCGTGACACATTTAAAACCTATTTTAATGGACCGGGTGCTGTTGAATGGCAAATTAATTATCACTGAGCGAGTATCTCAACATTAAGCGTACTAACAAATATTTGGGTTTTCTCTCCAATTAGAGGCGCTTGCTCTGGCTCCAGGGTGTAAACAGCACAAGTGCTAGTTAAGTGACCCTAACGAAGCTGAAAAAAATCAACTGAAACAGGGAAAATACTTAACGTTTCGAGGAACAAATCTGCCCCCGTTGTCAAGAACGAACAAATCTAAAAATGAAAATGGTTAGTAAATACAATAAAACAGTAAAAAGCTCTTGCAGTTGTCAAGCTTTGAACTGACTTTGACAAGATGACAATTATAATGCCATATCATTTAATTACTGGTTACTGGTCTTTAGTGTGATATTGAGGTGTTATTTGGTAAATTAATTTGTTTTAGAAGTTTTATATATATATAATTTGGTGTCATTCGCTTAGGAACGATTTAATGATTTTTGTTGAAAGGTTTAGTTAATTTTTAAGAGTCCCTTATCAACTTCAGTTTTTAGCAAAGGTAACCAGGTGCTATTAAAACTAACAGAAGATGAAGCAACACATTCATCTTTATTTAATAAAATTAAAGCACTTTTTTTAATTTTACGTTTTTTAGATGAAGGTTCCTTTGCCAAAATACTTGAAGCATTCCATTCTGTGATTCTTATCAAATGCATGTTGACAAATAATATGTGATTTATTGAATTGTGTATTTTTAATATAAGTTTGGTGTTCTTTTATAAGTTTTGATAATGGTCTACAGGTTTCACCTATATAAAATTTATTGCATTGACATGGTATTTTATAGATAACATTTTTAGTAGTTTCATTTTCATCGAGTTGTTTTGTTTTTATTAGTGTGGATCTAAGGGTGTTTTCTGTTTTGAAAATAGTACGAATGTTAAATTTATTACCTATTCGTTTTATTTTGTCTGATAAACCAGGAATATAAGGAGTAAAGAGGTTCGTAATAGGTCTATTTTGATTTTGTCTAATATTTGGTTGTTCAAACTCTATAAAGCATTTTTGAATGAAATCAATAGGATAGTTATTATTAATCAAAACATTGCTTAAAAATTCTTTTTCTGTGTTGAAATTTGGATTATTACAAATTATTTTCATTCGATCATATAGACTTTTTACGACCCCCTTTTTAACCAATATTGGGTGATTTGATTTAAAATTTAAATATCTGTTTGTATGTGTAGGTTTTCTTTATATTTTTGTTTCGAAACTAATCAAGTCTTTTTTTATAAGAATGTCAAGAAATTAAAGTTGTTCAATAATTTCTTTTTCTATAGTGAATTGGATTGTAGGTTCTTTCGTGTTATTATGATTTAGAAAATGGTTAAGAAAATGTTCGTTATATTGATAAATTGAAAAAATGTCATCTATATAACGCCACCAAATGAAAGGTTTATATTGATAATTTTCAACAAAATTTAATTCAAAATTTTCCATAAAAATATAACTTAATAAAGGTGATAGAGGCGAACCCATAGCCATACCATTGTTTTGTTGATAGTAGTTAGTATTGTATATTATATATTATATTATTATATTAAGACGAAAGAACCTACAATCCAATTCACTATAGAAAAAGAAATTAATGAACAACTTTAATTTCTTGACATTCTTATAAACAAAAAAAGACTTGAATAGTTTCGAAACAAAAATATACAGAAAACCTACACATACAAACAGATATTTAAATTTTAAATCAAATCACCCAATAATGGTTAAAAAGTGGGTCGTAAAAGTCTATATGATCGAATGAAAACAATTTTTAATAATCAAAATTTCAACACAGAAAAAGAATTTTTAAGCAATGTTTTGATTAGTAATAACTATCCTATTGATTTCATTCAAAAATGCTTTATAGAGTTTGAACAACCAAATATTAGACAAAATCAAAATAGACCTATTGCGAGCCTCTTTATTCCTGGTTTATCAGACAAAATAAAACGAATAGGTAATAAATTTAACATTCGTACTATTTTCAAAACAGAAAACACCCTTAGATCCAAACTAACAAAAGAAAAACCACTCAATGAAAATGAAACTACTAGAAATTTTATCTATAAAATACCATGTGAATCCAATAAATTTTATATACACAGATAAAAATACCCGATTGGAGACAAAAGAATGATGCTTTTAGTTCTTTTTCTCTTCTAGCAAAGAAAATTCCTTCCTTCCAAATACTTTGCTCTTAACTCAAAGTCATTGTTTCTTTTGTAACAGATTTTTCATTCTTTTGGTTTTAAATGCTTTTGAGAGAACATCACTGACATTGTCTCCAGTTTACACTTTCTCAAAGTCATAAGTCTTTGACACAAGTTCTCAAAGGGTTCAATTGACATTCTCCACCGACGCGATCCCCGCCATGCCTGAGCTCGTGGCCGGCCGTGGTTAACCGAAAACTCGCTTGCCAGCACGATTGCATGTTGCATCATCAGTCTAAAAGGTCGGCGGTCGGCGTTGTTTACGTATGTCCAGTATGTCTGCGTCGTTAATATCGATTTAAACCTCCATAATTTTTCTGTTTTGTTGCCTGTTCTGGTTCTGCTATTAGTCCTAGACTAGGATGAGTGAATTGGGCGATTCTGAGAGCCTACTTGAAAAGTGGCGTTTAGGCCACATGCTAGAAACATTTCGAGGTAAGCACATAAACTGATATAGGTACCGTAGTTTAATTAGTTTTAGAGTGTATTTATCGCTTGAAAATCTAATAATTGGACATGAATGCAGACAAGAGACAATACTGCCATAAACGCCGGCACATTGCTTTAATTCCGCAACCTTAAGATATCTGTTTCTTCTTGGCACCTATAATACCTACACACATTTGAAAATAATAACAATAAAACGTGTAACTATTTCGGCATTCTTTGTGGTGGCGTTATGAATCATGGCGTGCCTTTTCTTTCATCTCGAAGCTTCATCCTACCTACATCCGCTTGACAAAATTCATTATTTTGTGCCAATGCCGCGAGGATATTTACGTGAAAATTCATTTATTACGCTCGAAGGCGTTAGCTATTTGATATTAGTAAATATCATTTGTTTTAAAGTCTGCTGTTTTAAAACTAAAAACAGCCAAATAATATAGGGCGTCAATTTAAAAAGTTTCAATACGAATATCTCGCAAACTACTAGTTTAAAAAACGCGATTTGGCACGAATGCTATACCGATAGGGGGAACTAGAACCATCATACTTTAGCCAAGGGGTGAGTTGGTTATTTAAATTTGTTCTGGAAAATGTTTAAAAATTGCACTGTAAAACACCTGGATTCCAACATTTTGTGTGCGAACTTTATAGATGATTTTTGTATATTTTTTTAGATGTAACTTAAGATGCCAAAGATAGTCATATTTGGCCTAAAGGAAACCATCAGGAGCTACTGGATGACGTGTTGGAACATTGGAAAAAGTCTCTGCCTGTAAGGAAAATGTCTGGCTATGCAATGATCAAGGAATTTTTAGTGGCCTAGCTAAATGCTGATTTTTATAAGACTAATGGTTTTGCTAGTAGCATTTAGGTACTTATCCCTTGGGGTTAGTCTTACATCATTTTATTTCATTATTTTTGTACTGATGTGATTATTTGTACCTTAATCACCAATATCACTATTATTTGTTTAATAATAGCAATATTTCATATCTTATATGTTTTAAATATATAAAGAAGTTTGTATGAAGATATTTGTTTTTTTAAGGTTCGTGCAAGTCTTCTCTTAAGGATATTTTAGGACTCTACAAGAGGTTGTTATGTATTTGAATTTAAATTTTTAATTAGATTGGGTTAGTCTGGGCTAGATACCTTTTTACGGAATAGTATCACACCGCATGAACGTCTTACCGCAACATTAAGGTTCCTTGCCACAGGAAGAAACTATGAAGACTTAAAATTCTCGGTTGCAACTTCAGCTCAATTCCTCGGACAAATTATACCAGAAACTTGTAGTACTATATACACTGTATACTGTATTAAAGAAGGATTATTTACAGGCAAGAAAATATTTAAATTGCAAAAAGTCGTTAAAGTAAGAAATGGGAATCAACGCTTTAAAATCGATCAGATCAATCTTTTAAAACAAATTTTAGCAACCAAATTACAACCATTATTATGGGTATCAACACCTCTAAAATAATTGGTTTTGTAATAATAATCATAAAATAATTAAAACAGTTTAAACCTGCCGCAGCCACTGAAATAAATGCACGTTCTTGCCCGACGGTTGGCAACACAACACATTGACCGACTTGCACGAACACGTTCAAGAAGGACGTTTAAAATCACACATTTTGGAACGCCGGCAAGATGGACGCTTTTCAGCCACACCCATCAGTTTTGCGACAGTTTTACCCGAGCAATTTTACCCGTTCGGGTAAAACTGTGTAAAAAAACGAAGTTTGTGGTCGCCTTAACACCTCAATATCACACTAAAGACCAGCAACCAGTAATTAAATGATGTCATTATAATAGGGAACTTGCACAAACAAATAAAAACCGAAATAAATGCTAAAAACCATGAGTGGACATCCTATAAAAAAGTTTAGTAAAAAAAAAATCTATTCATTAAATTCATTGTGGCCAAAATCTTGAAATAAAAATGTCAAGAAATTCGAATTATTCGAGGCGCTCGGGAACGCGCGTTCACTGGTCGTGACGTAGAAGAGCATAATCAGTTTGTCGCCGCGCCGCGCGCCGCACAGTGCTTTGAGTGAATGGGATAAACGGACAAACATCATTATTCTTGTTGTACTCAACAGATTTAAACTAAATAATAACGGTTGAGTAGCTAATAGACTAAGCTACATCTAACACACAAAAAATCTGAGTTTAGGTGTTTATAAAAAATGACATAAATAATTATATATCACCTTCATTTGTATGCTGGCTTGTACGCTATGAAACTTTTCATATTTCTGGATTCAGTATAACACAAAACCGCAAAAAAAGTCCTAGTTAGGTTTTTTTTCTTCGCACAATTTTATTTTTTATAATAAATGAAGATAAAATACGAATAATGATAATAGTAATAATAACAATAATAATAATAATAATAATAATAATAATAATAATAATAATAATAATAATAATAATAATAATAATAATACTAATAAATCCATAACAGTAAAAATAATTCAATAAATTTTGACATAGATTTAAAATAAAACTACCTACTAACTTTAATTAATATAGAACTTCAGAAAGAAGGTACCCAGTAAAATATAAAGATCTTAAAATGGTTAAATAATGTAACAAGCAATCTTAGAAAAAGAAAAGGAAGTTCAAAATTGTAAAAGCTACTCATTATGTTAATAAATGAAAATTTATACTTAAAAAAAATGAATCATTAGATCCCTAAGCAAAAAAAAACATAACTTTTATTGTTGAAAAAAGCATACAAAAAATTATTCGCTTTCCGAAAGGTCAGGACTGTCTGAACTTTGCAAGTCAAGTTCGCCAATATCTGAAGGCAAAATATCCGAATACTGTTGCAAACAAAAGAGTCTATTTCCAAATATTCTGTGATGTCATTTATGTTATCCTGTCGTGATTTGAAAGTTGTAGCCTTTCTAAAAGACGATATAAATGGATCTGAGGTAAGTAGTAGATTATTCATAATGTCCTTATTTGAGCTTTTTCTAGAAGTTTTTCTTGTGTGGTTCAAACGCACTTTTCGGACCTCTTTATGCCTTGCTTCAAGTGCATCCTCGGCTAGTTGCCCTATGGGCAAATCAAAATGTTGGATAATCTCAAGTCCATGAACTAGAAGCTTATGGACACTGAAAGGTATATAGTACCAAGGATATAATTCAATGTAAAGATTCCTCGTGTCCTTCAAAAGCTGTTGAAACTGCACCAACTTGATTTTTTGTCCTATAGACACAACTCTTAAAATTTTTTAAATTTATCGAGGTTATCGAGGAACTTAATTCTGGTGTTTGAAAAAAACCTTCTAGAAGTATTCCCATCATTCGTGGATCCATAGCCTGGTTTTCGTTTGTCAATAATTAATCCCATTTGAACTTTAAAATCCTTCTGAAGCTTTTGTTTTTGGTTTTCAACAAGTTTTTTCTTTTCAGGGTCCTTAACTTGCCGACACTTTATTGGAAGTCTATAAGCAATATATAACAAACATTCAAAACATCAGATCCATGAATGAAGGGAAAGTCGAGGGGAAAGTTAAGATTTTAATTTTTTGTCACCCTTTCTAAAACTTTATATGTGTTCATCTCCTTGGGAGACGAACCGCAAATAAAGCACGCTTGCTTTGAGTTTGCTCCTGATAAAGTATTGATACAGCTACCATATAACATTGTAAAATGAAGAATATATAGCAGAATAAAATCTGTACCTTTAATATGAATGTTTAAATGTCGTATTTGTGCGCATTGGTACAGTACACGCCTTATGAGCTGTCTTTTTCTACATTTTAGTTCAAATCACAAAATACAAACCAAAAACACTGTCACAGACAAAACAAAAAAAAATATTACAACCCACTAAACCTAAAAACTTAAAGCGTAACCTGCTGTCTCCCTCTGCAAGTCGCAATAGAAGTGGCAGCGGCCGATCCGCCGCGCCAACCGTTATGCTCTATGACGTCACGTATACTCGCACGCTTTTAATCGTGTTTAAATTGGCGCGGATTTAACGGCAACTTTAAAAATGTATAGAAACAAAACGGGTGATATTTAACACTTCAGATTTGGCACACTTTTTTTTAGTGTAATAGAATAGATTATTGAAATAAAAAAAAATGTGCAAGTTCCCTATTGTCATCTTGTCAAAGTCAGTTCAAAGCTTGACAATCTGCAAGAGCTTTTTACTGTTTTATTGTATTTACTAACCATTTTCATTTTTAGATTTGTTCGTTCTTGACAACGGGGGCAGATTGATTTTTTCAGCTTCGTTAGGGTCACTTAACTAGCACTTGTGCTGTTTACACCCTGGAGCCAGAGCAAGCGGCTCTAATTGGAGAGAAAACCCAAATATTTGCAAGGTAAAACATGAATCCTCCACAACAATATAGAACATATCTATTAATCGTACTGTTAAAATTTGTCTTATCACAAGTACCTACCAAAAATAAAATATTACACAATCTACTTCCTGTTGTTGAAAATCCCACCTATTTCCTGCCACATATTTTGGTTTAGCTGCGTATTTGGATAGTCCTTGCATCTAATGTTATAAATAATATCTTTACGGTTTCTCAGCAAATCAACTAATACCGAAAATAACGTTGCAGCAACGTTCGCCGTACTGGTCACTCCCATAAATATAGGGTTGCCGCTTTTTCTCGTGACAATGGCGCATACTACTCTCAGGAGAAATACGCATTCATTTGAACTATTGATAAAAAAATTTAATGACGTAATTACCGTCATATTACGGTACCGCTACTCGACGAAACCAAAGCTTAATAGCAGTGCCTTTTTATATTTCCCCACGCATAGGCAACTTTCACAAGACGGGCTATTACGGGTATGTTGTCCTTTATATTCTCACGAACCTTTTTACTTAAACATTAAGTCCCTGCACAAAAAAGTGGTACTAAATACAAATTTTGATTTCGCTCCAAATACTTAAAGTAGGTGAATCTTCCAAATGCGTGTAATAAATTTTTGCAATTGGATCTACTGATACGTCGAAAAGCTGCTTCGAAAAAATTGATATTACCTACTTAAACTTCTAGAAACACTTTTGGCACATAGTATATTTCTTGGCCCACTCAGTAAATCTCCTACGTGCCTCTTCTGCTACTGTTCGACCTATATTAAAAATGTCAGAGCACAACATTTACCATGCGATATCAGTTATTCATGCTACTCTAGTATTCAGTGTGCCAACTATATCTCAATGGAATAAAGCATTGTTCGAGGAAAGCTAATAGAAACTGATTGGCCGTATATCACCTTGAGGCATGTCCAGTGTTTTTCCTTTTATCAAAGCACACATTTCATGTTTGTTTTATATTACGTGCTATGTAAAGAGAGCACAACAATATGAAGAAATAATGCACCATACGAACAAGGATTTATTTAAATTGTATCGGTAATAATGTAAACTGATTTATATTAGTAATAACGAAGTGCCCATACACAGAATCGTCTGCCAGGCGTTGTGGATAATAATTATTTAACTAAATAAGAAATAACTATCATATTTATAAGCCTTAGGCTTAGAACAAGGCATGTCAGTAAGATTATGTATATGTTTATGCGCCAAATTTTAGCCACGCAAATGAGGAGACTGTTGTCTTCTATAATGATAAATCCTGGGCTTTGGAGGAAAAACGTACTCAGTTTATGATCCTAACAAGAAAGAATATTACTCGGAAGTAGAATGATGGTTCTGAAACCAGAAATGTTCAAGATAGAATGTTTCTAAGCATTATACTATAAAGTATTATCTTACAAATAAATGAATGGACATGTAAAAATCCAGGAGGCAAAACTGTGGTAATCGACAAAATTGAATAGTCACAAGCGTAACTGTGTTTAATAATTTTAGAAGCGGAAGTGACCATAGACCAGCTAGAGCTACAATTCAAATAAGGAATATAGAGTGGTGAAAAACGGACACACCAACGATTTGTAGTTGCATTCTGAAGCCAAATATATGTAAGATATTTTTAGGAACTCAGCCATAGACGAAAATTTGGGGAAATTTTGGGATGCAACCCCTGCAGGAAAGTCTAAAAACGAAGAAATAAAAGGTTACCCAGTCCACTAGACGTTTAGTTTTCGAAAGAAGTGAGAAACAATATGATCAGCGCAATAAAAGATACAAAAAATGAGCAAAAATATTAAAGCGTATAAGACGAGACGTTCGAAATTATCACAGCAGGATTATGTTATGCAATAGTTCAACCCCTGCAGAATAGTCTCAAAAGCAAGAAGGAAGAAATGATTTTCCACCTATCAGCCGTTTGGTTCTTGAAAGAAGTGTGAAATAATATGTTCAACACTGTAAAGGAACCAAAACAAATGTCAAAAATATCAAAGCATTTAAGATGAGATGCTCGAAATTATCGTAGCGAAGAAATTAAATAAGTCGTAGAAGAAAATAGGATTATAAAAGTATTACACAGAAAACTTGGCAATGGAAGTGAAGTAATTAAGTTTAGGAACAAACAACTAACTATAACATAAGAAAAACGTCATAGCTTATCACGGTTCCGACTTATTACCAAATATTCGTACTGAAACAATAATGTTGACATTGAGGAGGACATAAATCTATAGGTGGAGTCAGTGTAGTAGCTCACAAAATTGAAACTGGAGACACCCATTTGCTAGAAAAATCAAAATATTCTCCTCAGCCTCAACCTATAGTTGCAGAACAACCTAATACCAAACAAAGATATGGCCCATTCCGTCGCATATTAACAGATGACATCAAGATTAAATCCTTGAAGATGTTTTACATTTAACATGATACAGTACAAGTGGCCGAATCTTGATGGAGGCAGAACCAGGGATAGATTGCAGGTGCGGGGTGCCACGCTTTAAAAAATGCCATAGCTGAAGTCGCCTAAAATGTAACGGATTACTGGCGTTAAGCCTTCTCCGAAAGCGGAAAACCTAAAACGATTAATCTATTTATACTAGACGTTGGACCAGTTCACCGATATCACACCCTTAGAATGATACGGCTTAAGTGGACAAAGCAGATCAGATGACCACATGACCGGCGATTTACGGCGTCGCGCCGACTGAAATCCTTGAGCGTGTCTTACGTCAACCAAAACCTGTTTGAAATCTCTAAGGATAATATCTTATACCAATCGAATGCTTTAAGATAATACTGCTTAAGTGGTTGAATCTTAATCAGGTAATGACAGGGTGGTTATGGCATGTGCGGAGTGGCCAGGTTCGAGGACATATGCGAGATGCAGCTCCCTAAAAATACCATAGCGCAAGTCATCGCTAATAGCACAAATCCTGAAATTCCCAGCTGAACTAAAAGTGGGAAACAAATTTTTGATTTTCTTATTACATGAGAAAGTCGGCGAAACTGCGTCTCAACTCTTTTTATCTACTCCAAAAAAGAAAAGAAAAAAGGGCCTACTTAGAGAAGTATTATAGATTCATTTGCTTCTTGCTAAGGTACGGGTCGGAAGTTCGCAGCATTATGCTTGCTATCTTTCGAGGCCGCTGCTCTGAACAGTTCCTCAGATAGGGGACTGGAACCATTCCCTAGGATCATATTCTTCTTTTGATCTCACGGTTAATTTCTCTATATTTCTGCATGTATCCTCAACATTACGTCATACGCGGTCTTAGTATCTGTTTAGATGGTCCCAGAGCAGCGCTTTGAAAACTTCTTATTGTTTATTGAAATTCTGCAGTTTCATTTTAATTCTTTATCTTGTTTAAGTTTTCGTGGATTTTATGTTGGTCATTTACCTTAATATCCGTAGTAGCTTTCTTTTCTTTATCTTAGGGTCAATCGTGTCCTGCTTACAATTTTCTAGTCCTTATTACATGGGTTATCTTCTTAGCTCATGTCGACTCCTGAACAGATTATTTCTGGCATGATGATGGTATCTTTAACTAACCAGAATTTAGTCAATTTTACTTCGGATTTAATTATTTGGTTTGTTTGAAGAGGCTTTCCATATTTACCCTTCCCTCTCTGGCAGATTATAGAAATTGTTGTAGACAACTAAATTGATGTGTTTGTTTGAAGGGCATAAATAACTATTTATTATAAGGGATACATGTCTATTAAAATTATGTTGTCTTTATTTATTTGAGAAATGACTACGTTTCAACCGGCTATGTTTCTCCAGTCATCTGTAGGTGAATAATGAATAAGTTACATCCTTATACGTTAATTCATACTAAAATTAGACGCATCCATACATGAAAAAACATAAGTGTAGTCATGCGTATATAGTGAGAGTTTATCTAGATCTTCGCGAAAAAAATATCTACAGAGAGTTTGCTATAGCAGGCAGAATTTTGGTATGTAATGGCCTCTTCCTTGAATTTTCATTTTTTTCTCTAATGCGACCCTCTTAGAATAATTTCAGCTTCATCGGATTTCTCAATCTCTCCTCGCGTTGTGCTTCTGCAATTCTCACTGATCCTTATTTCCAGTTGGTATCATTAACATAGACGTAGTTTTATTATATTTTTCTAACTGCTGGATTTAGTTTTAGTGAGGACTTCTTAAAGATTTGCTTAAACTCATAACTATGTTAATATTATAGTGCTATCCTATCCTTCTATTTTTTTCGGAAAGTCCTCTGATGTTTTGAAAGTTAAACTTAGAAAGTCGTTATCTTTCTGCTCATATTTGTCTTTTCCTTCTCTTGAGCTGCTCAAGTACCTCGTCTAGTAGTTTTATGGGATAACAATTTGGTTTATAGGTCTTTATTGATTCTACAAATTTCCGGTACTAGTGTGGTATAGTCCACCAGGATTCTTACAATGTTGTGTATCGTATTATTTAAGTAGATTGATAAGTAGTTGAGATATTGTCTTGTATGTGTTGGCTTTGGGTAAGTTCATGTGGAGATACAGTTAATACTTTTCTGAGGTAAGACTCCGAGGAAGGGTAGATGGTAGTTTTTTTTTATCAATGGTGAATTGTATGGATGGTCTAAAGTTGTGGATCATCATAAACAGTTGGTTCGACTCTACTGCAATAGACTACATAGATCCCTTTTCTTTAAATGATACCTGAGGAAAACAACTATATCTAATGTTAAAACTATTACAGCAGTCTTTCTTTGATGTAATACACCAAATTAATTATCTGTAATACGACAAGTAAAAAAGAATAAGCTCAAAACGTTCCGTTTGGCGTATTGTATGGATGGTCTAAAGTTGTATATCATCATCAACAATCGGTTCGACTCTGTTACGATATACTAAGTAGATCACTTTGCATTAAATAATGATACCTGAAGAAAGCAACTATATCTAAAGTTAAAACTATTACAGCAGCCTTTCTTTGATGTAATACACCAAGTTAATTATCTGTAATGCGACAAGCAAGAAGAATAAGCTCAAAACGTTCCGTTTGGCGTATTGTATAGATGGTCTAAAGTTGTAGATCATCATCAACGGTTCGACTCTGTTACGGTATGCTAAGTAGATCACTTTGCTTTAAATGATACCTGAAGAAAGCAACTATATCTAAAATTAAAACTATCACAGCAGCCTTTCTTTGATGTAATAAACCAAATTAATTTATCTGTAATGCGGCAAGTAAAAATAATAAGCCTAACCGTGACACTGCCATTAAATCGACTTAATAAAATACCTGAGTTAGCTTTAGAAACTTTATTTGTTTTTCCAAATATAAGAAAGACGTCCGCCAAACTCGTTGTTTCATAGTCCTTCTTAGTGTTAATTTATTTTTTAAATTGATATACGAAATGGATAGTACATAGCAGGAGGAAGGAGAAATTTTAAGTGCATGGGATCATAAAAGACTTATTTATTACAATTTTATGAACGTTGTAAAACAATTAGCGATTTAAAAAAATGCGGTATTGAAAACTTGTATAAATTCAATAGCTACTGCTTGAAGTAGATAGTGCATCGCCGTATCGCATCTTCATAGACTTGCACATGAAAAGGCATTATTAATTGCTTATTATGTATTTATTATTTATTTTTTATTTTGATAAAGAGAAACCAATATTTTTGATACTTGTATTTCGAAAACGACGAATTTTGTGATCCATATTTATATAAATTTAATGCCGTTTGCAATTAATAATTTGGAACACTTGCTTCTCAGCTGCACATATACACCATATGCAATCAGCGCCGTATCCAGCTCAGCAGAATCTAGCGGTTGCTAAGAGACAACTTATAGGATTATAAACTCATAATTTAACGAGGACCAACACTAAGAAACAAGTGGCTGAATCCTTCTCATTTTTCTGCCCCATCGCAGAATAAGCAACTGTAACATATAAATTTTCTCTATTGGTCTCAACATAGCAAGGGAATGTTAGCGAACTAAATACATTTCTAGGCGGAAAGCATCGTACTCTTTTATCTTAAGGACCTTAAATATATTACAATAATATATATTATCTATGCCGTAAATACAAATATATAAATGAACTGAAAACTGAAACACATGAAATAAAAATTGTACTTACCCTGTCAATATCTAGCAATGCGGTTCTGCCAGAGAGGTTGTATAATACAGGAATATATGCAGAATAGACAAAGTACTATCAAACATAGCGGGTTGTGTATGAAACTCTCAACGAAAAGTGACTATTCACCGAATGCAATAAATCTACTTGAAATATTTCCGAGTAAAATGCGAAAACGATGTAGCAGAAATGCCTTTAAGAATAACAAACAGAATAAATAGCACACGGTTCATATGTACAGTTGAGTAAATGTATTCTTTCAAATGAAGCGAAACGTCCCTAAAAAATTTGTTTTGCTCAACTCAAATGAAATTTTTACCTTGAAATTGATTGCCTTCGACTTCACAAATGATTACGCTTATTTTGAATTGGTATAGAGCCTCTTCGGCT